>OZ010795.1:303529062-304021562 GCA_963932465.1 Maratus speciosus
AAGACTCGTGAAAGGATGACTAAAGACAAAACAGACATGCGCATATTTTGTTTGTGTGAAACTTTGATCTGCGGTTTATATAGGCTTTTAACGGTCAAAAATATTTTCCACATTCTTTTAAAAAAGTCAACCCGAATCCCACCCGCAATAGTAAAAAAGCTAACCCGAAACCGAACCGGACACGAAGCAATAAAAGCCAACCCGACCGGCACATAAAAAAATAAAGTCAACCCGACCCGACCCGCAAAGGGAAAATATAGCTCCAATCCGACCCGATCCGACCCGTGTTTCGGGTCGGGTCGGGTTCAGATAAAAACGGGTAACTCGACCCTATTGCAGGACTCTGATCCGAAGTGTTGAAAAGGAATGCAGCTTCCAAAATACTTTAGCTTCGACGTTGATGATATGACTTATCATAAATTCCTGCTAAAAATGAAATAATTTAATGCTTAATTTCTGTCTCTAAAACTTTGTTTACAAAGAAAAGAAATATATTTGTTGTGCTAAATCCAAAATTTTATGCCGTGATTTAAAAATAAATGAAAAGTGCAAAATTATTTTTTTATTTATAATAATTCAGATATAAACAATAATACCAAAATATTATGGAGTGATTTACAAATATAAAAAATAAATAAAAGTAAAAAATTATTTTTGATAATATATGCATTTAGATTTATATGGCATTAAAAATTTAATTTAATAAAATATTTTAATAAGTTCTTAGTTAATGTTTTCAAAACTTTTTATTGAAAATTCTATTAATTGAAATTCTCTAAAATTAAAGGTGATGCAATAATTCTGTGACCAGATGTCTCCACTCCTGCACATCACCCCAACGAAAAAGTGAACTTTCCCAATTTTCGTTCTTCCGTACGGAGCCATCTAGGAATGAGACGCTAATGCTCTGGACTTCAAAGCACGATTTATAGGCATTGCGAGTACAGCGCCATCTGTTAACAGTTTTTGCAACTAAATTTTGAAACTTCTGTATAACATTTTTATAGCTTAGCTAATAAACAAACCGTTTACCGCATGATTCTATTTGATCTTTGTTTTTGAGGTATTTAATTTTGAAATCAGAATCTTATTCGCTCGACACCCTGTATAAACTTGTGTTATATGTATAATGTGAAAATAGTAATTGATATATATGTTAGAAAATTGTGCATTTTGAATCGGGCAGAATTTAAAATTAATATCAAATGCCTTCTAAAGATGGGAAAATTGAAAAAAAAATGAATTATGACATTTTCAATATATTTATCATTTTTAGTAAAATTCATGGGATAGCCTTTAAGGAAAATTACACTTATTAGTTCCAATATTGTGATATCAAACGATATCACATATTTTTAACTTCATTTAAAACATCTAAATATTCATGATAATCATTTTCTAAAAAGTATTTGCAAATCTATTTATATTTTTACAATAATTTTAGTACAATAATAGCGACGTCACAAAGTACAAACTAGGTAAAAATTTCCTGTGGTTGAATAAATATGTGCACGAATACAGTACAGAATACTGTATATGAAAAGAAAGTCAGAGGGAGAAGATCATGTGCAATTTTAAATTTTTACTGAGCCTTTACGAAAAAGGATATTATGAAGAACATTTATGTCATTACGCATATATATATATATTACCTTCTCAAATCATATAAATAGCTTTGTATTGTTCCGTAAAAACTTTTTGTTCTTTGGAGAAGACACAGATTACTTTCCCCTTCCCATCTCTGGGTATTCAATTCTCCTCGGTTTTAGGTGGTAAATATGTGATATCGTTTGATATCACATATATTTTAAATTATTTATAGGAAATTGATATTATCCCTATATATTTATATAAATTTAATATTTACTATCTAGATAAATATGCCCTGGTCTATTTCTTTTTGTATATCTAAGTGTTAAATTAATCTACTTTCTTTTACGTCTTACTTTAATTTTTCCAGATATCTCACTCTGTTCTAAGAAAAGAAAATAATAAGTATAATATTATTCACAGTCATTCATTCAAAAGATACTTTTTCTCGTTGCATCTGTCTATGCAATATCTCTATGTCATGTATTTAATTCGAAGATTTACTAAAAGATAGTCAAAACTTTGGTTAAACCAGCGGTTATATAATAATATCAAGATGTACTTTAAAACTTATGTCGCTTTTAATTTACCGCACTCGTTCCAATGCTATCGGCAGCCTTCAAATTCTTCCTTACTTTCTCACGTACTGACTGACGCCTGGCTAATTATCGCCTATTAGGCTTTTTGTCTAAATTTAAACTGACCCATGTATTCCAATGTAACGGTCATCCCTTGACAAGATTTGTGTCTTAGCCAATATCTATGTTTTGCCAAGAAGTTTACGAATGAAAAATGTGAACTCAATTGCTCTTTGCCTATACTTGATGATGTAAAGATCAAATATTGATTTTTTATGTCAGCGGAATCGCTTCCCAGACACCAGGGTATCTTTTCAATTCTTCATTAAAATGCACTTTTGAGCTACAAGAATTATTTTTAATCTTCTGAATCTGTGTTATTGTTTCGTACGCGCACTTGTACTTCATCACGGAAATCTTCAATTTTATTTTGAAAAATTCAAAAGATATTTCCATTTACTTATTCTTATCCGAAGTTTAAGATAGAGAGACATCACAACAACAAAAAAAATTCGCTATTGCATTAAACATCGCTATTATAAACATATCTGCAGATTTGAAAGTACAGACGTTGTAACGTTACTTCTTCTAATACAATAGTGGATTTTGAAGGAAGATCTAGTCTTTTGAGATCATTTACTTAAACACCACATTAATTAAAACAGAAGAATATGGAGCGAGAATCCACACTTATTCCATTTCTCTATACATGCTGCAATGAATCAATGACACTAT
This sequence comes from Maratus speciosus, assembly GCA_963932465.1. NCBI lineage: Eukaryota > Metazoa > Arthropoda > Arachnida > Araneae > Salticidae > Maratus > Maratus speciosus. Next base: position 303,531,966 of record OZ010795.1, read on the forward strand.
CATCAAGATCGTATTGAAGATGTGTCCTATATTCCATAAATTTCTGTAAATGAATAGTGTCTAGAAGACATTTATACCGCATAAAAAACGATGCAAAACGTTTAGATAAGTGTTGTAGTTAACTCATTAAACGACAACACTCCCGTTGTTGGAACAAATATTTATAATTTTTTTAAATATTTTTAAACTATTTAAAAAATACATTTTGTATTTAAAAGTTAATGGAACGGAGTCTAATATATTTTTTTCACAATTATATACATATATTTTCCATTTACTGCAGATATTTTAAAAAAGAGAATTTTTGGGTTTTGACTATCTCAAGTAACAGAAGTAAAAAGAAGAATAAATTTCTTTATTTTTTACAAGTAAATTGAAAATTTAAAGTCAACATTTCAACTAACAATACATTCCTAATCCGAAGTAAACATATCCATTTAAAGCTATATTAGATAAGTTTATTTGGAATTTTCCCACAAAGGGAGTATTGGCTGTTTGTGCTTACACTTTCGTCCCTTTGTCTGCAAGCGCGTTTCTGTAAAGAAATAATATGTTTGTAGACAGTTATTGAAAAGAAATCTGTTAAACTGCTCGAGAAAAAAAAGATTACTTATAGACCATACGACTATTAGATATAGTGATTATAAATTATGTTCAAGGGCATTTTGTGTTCATTTTTACGAACAGCAATTTATTTCAGTTCGTTTGAGTATGGACGCGTAATATTATATGAAATAACAAAACAAAACAAAACAGAAAAACAGAACACCTTTGATCCAGATTAGATTTAGTAAAAAGCATCCCTAACACCTTAAAACAAAAAAGTGATATTTGCGATGTTTATCCGTTTTAAAAATTAAAAAGAAGATGATTTAAAATACAAAAGGGAAAAAAAATACAGGATTGCGCTATGAGAGCTTGTAAATTATTGCTAAAACATTAAAATAGAATTTTTTCCAATTTCTTGTAACAAGAAATTTGAGCATAAATAAAGGTGTAAGAAAGTAGTACTTAGCAGCTACTTTTGAATCCAGATTTCTTCCATAGGCAGATTTATATGCCAAATACAAAAAGAAAAATTCCGAAAATTAGGCATTGTTAATTAGGCATTGTTTAATTAGGCATTGTTACCTCTTATTACAGAAGTGATAAAAAAATTATAGCTTAAATTTATAGCAAGACATTTATAGAGTAACAGAACGATGTCAAATGTTAAGATAAGGTGCTGCAGTTAAAATTTAAGAAGAAAAATAGATTTAATGAATTTTTGGGGGGATACGGTTGTCTATACGGTGACAATTTCAGAGTTCATTGACAATTTGAAGAGACAAACAAGGATTGTCTATTCTTTAATTATACCTGCAGTTTTTCTTAAATGACATTAAGTTAAAATGTCATTTACATTATAGCTTACATCGATTACTTTCAGATGAATCTTTTGAAGCTGTCTGTCAATGTAACTTAGTTGATAATGCATCAGAATTGAAAAAAACTACATGTCTACGATATTCATTATCCAGTAAAAACAGCTTATGCTCGCGGGAATGATTGAGGCTGTTCTATGGTCGATGCCAGTTCTATTTTCAAAATTGATTTTATTAACGATATAGGATTTAACATACATATTTTTTATATAAATTGTCTATTATCATTAGCTATCTTTTTTACAACGAACTCCAAAGTATGTTAGTTATTTTTGCGTTCCTGTATAAGGGTTGCATTAAAAAAATGACAAGACTAATAATGTAGAATAACGTTTTTTCTGCATTTTCAAACATATTTTCTCGCAGGCTATTAGAGTTAATTAGAAAAATCATCAAAGCAAACGTCATCAGTAATTGTAGAAATCGTTCGGTTTCCAGTATGTTTAAACATCGTTAGATTAATGATGTCGATTATATCAATGTCTAATAAATAATTACTAAATCGTTAATTAAAAGTATAGCTTCAATTTAAAAATAAGATAATAAATGTTTAAAAAAGTTCCCTTTCACATTAAATGGCATTTACATGAATATAGTAAAAGCAAAATTTTAAGAGAGTTACGAAATATATATTTTTAGTTTCTCTTTCAATTCCATTAATAATATTAATAACAATTTTCACAGTATTTTATTAGGTAAAAAATAAACATATTTTTTTGCAACAAAATCTTATCGAATTTTAATATTTTGAATTTTATAAAGATTTATTGGTTTCTAGCATTAAACGTTCTTTACGTTTTAAAACAAAACAGATGTCATGAAACATCTTGTGACAGGATGTGGCATATTTTCTAGCATATGGTCAGTTCAAAACATTTAACTAAATAATTTTAGCACAGAAAATGAGTAATACTTTCAATCAAACCCAATTGAATTAAACAAACAGAACTTCTGTCGCAACTCCATTGCTAATCTCGCTACAGGACTATTATTCTTTAAAGAACAATTTGTGGTATGATCTGTAACATGATCCATTACTTGCGCAACCACGTTATGAATATTCATCGCACCAGATCGTCAATAGCGTGTCATTTTAGCCAATACGATCTTTTAAAGCATACATTTATGCTTATGCATGTCCAAAAAGCTTGCTTGAATGTCAGGTACCATTGCCAGTGTCCAAAAACCGATTTTTTATTTAATAGATTGTATTAAAATTTGATTCTCAAGAAACATTTTAAATGAAATATCATACTTGAGATATGAAGTTATATCCAGACCAGTTTGATGTCTCATTTTATTAACAATCATTCTCCCTTTAAAGACAATTTTCTCAAAACTGTGATTTTGATCATTGCGCGAATGATTTTTAGGTAATGGCTGGATAGAATTTCATGAAATATCGATAGGAGGTATAAACATTCTAGATGCACAAAATGACTCACAATAATGATATCAATAAGGTCTACACCAGATCCTAGCGATCTGGTGATCTTGCTCCACTTAGGCATAAAATAAAATAAAATAAAATAATGTCCATCAAGTAAGAAATTCAGAAATTATGATTATTTTTATAAAAAAATAAAAAAATAAAAAATAAATAAAAAAAAATAATAAAAAAAACCCCAAAATTTTGAGATTTTTGATTTTACATTTTTCTCCTTAAAAACTAAAAATTATATATTTTATCCAGAATTAAGCACACGTTATATCACTACTCAATAAAAAACGTGGGGCTCAGTGGACAATTTAATTACAAATAATCCTCCGTGCAAGGCATGAAGTAAATTTATTTTCTTAAAAGCTTTATATTTCAAATGAAATTTGAAAGTTTTATATGCTTCTAGACTTTCAAAAAATTAAATATTTTTATAAATTTAAAATACGATGGCTGAAATGGTAATTTAATGTTGATCCTAAAGTGGAAATACTGATATAAAAGTCAACAAAAGATATCTGTGAGCTTTCTATTGCCAAAAAATAATAATTATGTGAACAAATACTATTTTTGCCTGTGTAAAAACTTTAAAGACACAACTATTGTTTTATAAAAATATTATGTGTAATTCTTATTCATTTGCACAGCAAAAACTCTCCTGTATAGTGATTTTTCTGACGTTTCCCATTAAGGGTTTTGTTAGTTTTATAACAATGGCAAAAGCAAGTAAACTGACTGATTATGAAAAAGGTCCTGTTGAACATTTGCAGTTACCGAAATTAGTTGTAGGTCTATTGCAAAAGAGATAGGAAGATCTAAAACCATTATCGACAATTTCTTAAAATTAAAAGATGAGTATAGGAAAAAAATCCGCTGAAGGCAAACCAAAAGTCTTTTCACACAGAGATGGAAGGAGAGTGTTTTAAAGTTAGCATCGACTGAAAAATACTCAAGTAAAGAAATTTTATAAACGACTGGCCTTTAAATGTGCAAGAAAACCATCTGCAATACAGTTAATCGATTTCGGAATTTTCTGAAACATAAAAATTGTGCAAATCCCCTTACTGACTAGCCGCAAAACCCAGCTTTTGCATTTTGCAAGACAAGTGATGAATTGGGATAACAAATCGCTGCGGTTTATTTTCGGCGATGAAAATGAATGGAAGTTAGATGGTCTTAAAGGCTGGAAATGTTATTGGCCTGTTTTGAGAAAACAGAAAGAAATTTTCTAAAAACGTCAGTAGGTGGCTGATCCATTATTCCTTTGTGCTTGTATGTCCAGTCTGACTGGACATAATCCTCCTTTACAAAATTTATTTATGGCACCAGTAATAAAGGAAAATAAAATTTGCCTTATTTAATTTGAACATTTTTGAAATTGTGCACTTGAAGGAAACTTCTCTTAAAAAAGTGGGGCCAACCGAATAAAAATTGCGTAAAGGAGGCCCGAGTCGAAAGGGTTATAATATGGGGCTGCTTTTAGTTTAACGGCGTGGGTATCATTTGCGTTTCTTTCTGGAAAAGTTAACAAGACATATCTAAAAACTCTTTCTGGCCGTATTTTACTTGTTGCAACACTTCCTGGAGGAGAAAAAATGGATATTTCAGCAAGGTAATGCGCCTGTCCACACACAACTCTGATTTCAGAAGAGAAATATTGAAGTTTTGGATTGGCCACCCAAAAGTCTAATTCCAAACCCTATCGAGAACTTATGGAGAGATCTAGCAAGACGAGTTTATAAAAATGGAAGATATCTTATCTCAGCTTCAGAACTCAGATCTACGATTGAATATGGATTGTACAAAACCAGTCTCGAATGGTACCAAAAATCAATAATGTTCATGAAAGATAGAACATTTGCATTAATTAAACTTAATGGTGGTTGCATAATATATTATGTTTTTGTTTCTTTGTTACTGTATTGTTTTTATATTGTTGTCCTTAAAGTTTTTACGCAAGCAGAAATCGTGTTTTTTAAAACAATTACTTTATTCTCGTAATAAAATACAGTAAACTCTGTCTAAGGCGGAATCGATCGGGACCAAGAAAGTTTTCCGCAGTAGACAATATTCCGCCTTAGACAATTCGTACTCTATGTCTATGGATTCGCAGGGACTTGAAAATCTTTCCGAGTTAGACAGATTTCCGTCTTATACAGAGTCCGCCTTACAGAGAGTTTACTGTACTTACAAATGAATTTTGCTGGCATCTATTTTAGTTTTTCAACTTTATGATATACATTATAGTAAACCTTTTTTCATTTGATTTGAAATTTATGAAATATATATATATATATATATATATATATATATATATATGTTTATATATATATATATATATATTTCTGTCTTTAAATATTTTACACGCACTGTATCTGCTTTCATGTGTGTTTCAAATTTCATATCAAAAAGTTAATCAAATGTGGAGTTATTGCAATACAAAAATGGGTCTCATTTTTATGTAATTTATCAGATTCAAAGATACCTGACCCCTTAGCAATATTTTATTGACGATTGGATTATTCATTAATACTTCACTTATTCAAATTGATTAACACGTCTATGAAAATTTTGGTTTAGAGGTTATCCCAAGAACACCGCATATAGTCAAAATGCTTGCAAATTGATACTTGTAAAGATCCATTAGCAATTGATTTTCAATAATTCCATGTAAAACAATTTCCGAGATAAACCTTGCTCGTATATTAGCAAGTGCAACGTGAAATAACAGTATTCTGTCTTTCAAAAAAGTTTTTATAGTATGCGCTTTAAAGAGAGAATCTAAAGTTAATAAAGATACGACAAACATAAGGAAAATCATCAGGACCTAAAACTTTCAGGTATACCTTTTATTTGTATTCTGTCCGGGAAGAAGTTCATGATTGCATTTCAGGAGTACTTTTAAGATGGTTGTCTACAACACTTGGTATGAATTAATAAAATACGTTCAAAAAATCAGTATGAAACTTTTTAATTCTCAGAGTTTCAAGATTGTCATGGAGTTTCTAAAATAATCTTATAAGCATCAAATTTTTACACACAATATTGATCAGATTGAAAACATCAGCATTATTAGACAAATTTAAATTGACATCTATGATGAAGATATGATATCTGATAGTATCTAATAAGGAAGATATAATATTTAATAGTACTATTAGCTTTTTGAAGGATATCTCCAAGTTACTTTAGGTATTACGAATTTCGATGATGTTTAATATACATGTATGTGATATAAAATTCAACTTTAAGTGCATTTTTCATTTGAAGGATGTTTTAAAATAGTATTTGTGATTTTTAATATATGGCAACTTAAAAAATGTCTTATTCTATGTATGAAATAAATCCCTATTTCCATAAAAAAAATTTAATGTAAATAAAAAGAAAATAGAATTTTTATTTTTAATGATTAGGCTTTGCATACCGCAAACTAGTCAAGACTGCAAAAGGTAGTTCAATTAAAAGCATAGGACTGGATCCTCTAAAATTTCTATATGTGAACTACTTTGTATGTTTTCAACATTAATAACTATTAAAATAATTATTTGATTTAAAAACATGCTTTTTCAGCGTGTTTATCTCACATTTCTCTAGAAAACAACCAGTTTTCCTATTTTTAATGCAATAGTTTGCTTAATATATGCCGACAAAGAAGCCCAGCCACAATATTTCCAATTCCAGCAAACGACTGCGTTACTTACTTTTTATAAGATAGATTTACATTATTTCTCTTTACTTTTATTTTGCATATTATGGTGCATGCATATATACAGTTTTCAGTAAACATTATCTTGCATTTATTGTTCAAGAATATTTATATTTAGCTTATTGGAATAACTAAGGATATAAGAATTTTCTAAAACCTGTATGCGAATAACTGGTTTAATTAGAAAACCATCAGTGTACTTCTGGGATTAGCATTTTGTAGACATTAATACAAGCGTTTAAACATACGTTTCGTTTGCATATTTACCGATGAAACCTGGTACAATTATTTTCTGACATATTATAGTAATGTTATGTAAATACTAGGTACCGCATTGTTTGCGAAGTAAGGAGAGTGGATTTAATATATGCATGATGTTTAGTATAGTATTATTACTCCAATGAGGTTATTTGAATGAGTTGGAATTTATACTAAAATTTTTAGCATGTAGAATTTTCACAATGCGAATAGTCAGGATTAATAAAATATCCATAAGTGTTAAAAAGTAGCTATATTTCACAGCTAAATATAAGTTGCTGTAAAAAAAGCTGTGTTTTTGTCAATCTACTTCTGATATGTCACCTGTAAAAATCAATTGAACAAAAAGTATTTTAGACTAATTATGTGTAGTAATCTACATCATTCAAGGAATAATATACGGGGTTATTCTAAATGAATATCGGGGAATATCGAACTCTTGGTAGTATTTATTACATAAAAATTAAAATTATAATTAATACATAAAATTAAAGTGCACCTCTAACATAATTACCTGCAAGCTTACAAGTGTTCAATGTGTGCACCTTTCGTCACATGGCACACAGCATGTCGATAGCTCAGTTCTTCCCAAACGTTGATTAGTGTTTGAGGGGTCAGCTGCAATTGTTAGCTGGTAGTGGAGGCACATCCACACGATCCTTTATGATCTCCCACAGGTAGAAATCACATGGCGTTAGATCGGGTGGGCGTCTGAACAGATATTCTTTGCTAATCAACGTTTGGGAGGAACTGAGCTATCGACTTAAGGACGAAAGGTGCTCTCATTGAAAGCTTGTAAGCTTATAGGTAAAACTGTTTGAGTTGCTCTATCATTTTATGTATTAATTGTAATTTTAAGTTTTATGCAATAAATACTACCGAGCATTAACACCCCGATATTAATTTAGAAACAGCCCGTATATGTAATTTGAGTAACAATATAAATGTTTCGAACATGAGTGCATTAGAGTTAGACGCATGAAATGAAATGTGGGAATATAATTGGTTTGAATCAGATCAGACAGAGATCAATTTAAAACAATTTAAAAGTTACATAAATAGTCTAAGGGTTTAGCATTCAATCCGAACAACTACACATATTGTTTATCAAGACTTTAAACTTTAATATAGAAAAAAAATAATACCGTTGCTGTAGGTATTTTTAATCGACCAATTATATATATATATATATATATTAGATAACTCATTGCTACTTTATAAAAACGTAAATATTCAGAAAAGAGCTGTTTGTAAATTTTCGATTGCAAAAAAAAAAAAAAAAAAAAAAAAAAAAAAAAGCAGTGTGCTGTTTTATTGAAGGTGCTCCGTATGCAAAAAATGCAAATTGTAATAAGAATATCCCATTTGATCAATATCTACTTTGTATTTATAATGTGAATATACGTAGAGCAGGCAGGCATCGTTAAAAGACGTCATTCCAGGATTTTTTACAAATTTTCTTACTATTCATCTAATAAGATTGTGATTAATGTCATTTGTTTTAAAAATATCCGTTTAGCACATTCCAAAATAGTTAAAAATTATGATGAATTAAGTTTTGTCATATCGTCTTACTGGCCATGCTCCATCTCGCATAAATGCACCCCGATAGCGATACAATTGACACACGCTAATTGGATATGTCATAAATGTTCGTCGTTAAACATTATATATGTAGCAGTTGTAGTTCATTTACAGGTCGCTCCAAATAATTACGTTAAACTACTGTCTTGGTAAAGTGCATTGGCTGTGTATTTTAATGATATTTTAAAACATATTTTAATGTTTTCTAATGCTTAATATAATATTTATCTCATTCAAAAATATTTAATATACGCCACTGAAGTACACTTATATAGGCATGCTATTTAATATGGTGTATATAACATTGTCGTCAGTTTTCATGGACATGGAAAATAATTTGGTTACAGTTTTTTCTATATTTTTTGCTGTGGATAAATTCATATTGCATCCTATCATTTATTACATTCGCTTTTGAAATTGCATAGTACTGTGGGTGATAGTCCACAATTTCAACAGCTATACTCGTTTTTAATGATTTTGCGCATATATTTTATTAACTCTTTATAATAATTAGCAGTCAGTAGCAACTCAGATTATTTTATTTTCCGTCATAAATTATCCGACCGCCATCCCCATTTGTTTTTTAGAGTGTGGATCTTCATATCATAATATTAAAATATTTATTTGCTTAAAAGACTACAGCATCGCGACATAGAGGGAACACGAGCAATCGTGAAAATATAGGGCGCGTTACATTATTACTTGTTTATTTTCGATGATTTTTTCCATTTTTCATTATGCATTTGTAATTTTCTAGTATACATTCTGACGACGACTCAGAAAATGAGTTGAAACATGTAAATAAAGAGTTTTAATTTACTTTTAATGTGTTTTTATAACGTCTTTTAAGCAAATAAATAATTTTATATTATGATATGAATAGAAATGGACGTAATTTTGACTTACTACTCGCACTTATATGCAATTGTGTGGATCTTCTTCACAGTCGTCGGATTTTTTCTGAAATATGTCCAACTTCTTAAACGCTATTTCGTTTATGTTGTTATAGCGCACAATTTGTTGATGTAAGATGTTCAGAAGGACTTTTTTTCCTAAACAATTCCTGTCTTTCATCATTGGCACGCTTACTGTTAATTGTTGAGCAAAAAAGAAAATACTATAAACTTTTATAAATTTTGTAGTATTGTCAAGATTCGGAATTTGGGATTTTCATATGAATGAAAATGTAGTAGTAACTTTTTAAAAAAGAATCCATGGCTTCCAAGCTGATTTTTTTTTTTGTCTTTTATTTGAAACTAGTATTGCCATCGTAGCCTGTGAAATCACGAAATCATAGAATCATATTATATAATTTGCCAGTTATCTTCTAATTGCTACATTTACGGGATAAACTAAAATAAATCTGCATTCATGTACCAAATTCAATCCGAACAGTATTCAGATATCTATCTAAGTCGTATTAAAGAAATCTGCAATTGATAAAATTGAACCCAATACTTTTAAGTAACATACTTTAATGTTATTTTGAAAGTGTTGTCATTTGAATAGATTTACCTATTTGCCATCTGCAGGTCTGTTTGTCATTGATTTAACATCCGTTAATATACTCTAAGTATTATATATTTCGAACATATTACTGAAGTTTAACATAGCACGTTCTCAGTTCAAAGTGAAGTGTATAGCATTTCTAGTTCGCTTTCAGGTACTCGTACATCCAAAATAATTCCTTTAGATTACGGTTAATGAGGAAATATCATAATGCTGGTGAAATATTTCAACCACATTGATATTATAAGCATCACGTAAGGGAAATAAAAGACACTTGTGGTAAAATATGGTATGCAAAGTATTTACCGTCCATATACACACGGGCTCACTTTTTAAAGTATAAAACATATTTTTTTAATGTTCAGTGGTGTTCACAAACTCCATACAGGGCTGTTCAAAAGAAACCATAATCATTATTATCCATAGCTGTGAATTATTTAAGTGGAATTTTATTTGTGTTATAAATTTACAGCTATTTTTATAAAGAGTATTATGCGAAAAAAAGTTGTAGTATACAAATAAATTCATATATGGGACTACAAAAATAACCGTGACATTTTAGTAAATGAATGTTAAATGCTCTAAGCGCGAAGGAGAATTTTCGACATACAATCAAAAAGATTATTTCAAAACTTGGTTTTTAGGTAAATATAAAATAACATTACTTCTAGGTAAATCATAAAAATAAAGTAAGTCTGTTTTTTCAATCGATAAAATGTAATAAATGAAGTTCATTTTAAATTGTAAAACAAAATTAATCGCACTGTACCGGATATCAATTTCATTATAGTGGAATTAGATAATTAAAACATGAAATAATCTATTAATATATCTGCTTGCATAAGGGTGTTTGCGTCTGCAAATTTAGGTAACAAACTTTATATTATACTTATATTATAACAAACCAGTAACCGAAATAGCAGCAAGTCATATTGATAAAGTTGATAGACAAATACAAATTCAATTTTAGAAGTCCTATTCGACTTCTATGAAATTAAATATGTGTTCTCGTAAAGTTTACTCCGGAAATTACACCGAAAGATTAAGATATACGAGTTGTTTCACAAAAAAAAAAAAAAAAAAACAAAAAAAAACAACATATTAAATATGTATATGAGGTACTAAACGTAAGTTCTGGAATTTATTGTTTTTAAATGTAAATGTGGATTCTATTTACCTTTCAACAATCTGTAATTTAAACTTTCAAAATTATATATACCTTATAATCTTATACTAAAACTCGAAGATTTCGAAAATTTGAAGCATCAAATTAAACACAGTTTTACGAACTTTTACTAAAATACTACATAGTTTTGTAAAAAAAAAAAAAAAAAGTCTCATTATTTTTTCTTTCGAAATTTTATTCGGATCGTACTATATCTTGATTGTATTACATTTTTTATTTTATTTTCAACTGTTATTTTATTAATACAAACCATAGTTTGGATAGGGATTTTATTTATTCCTAATCTACAAATAACTACACTAACATACCAGCCAACAGTGAAGCTCAGCATCTGGCGGAGAAGGTGAATAAAATCTCATATACGAAAAGTACTCATAAAAATATAAACTAAATTTAGTATACATATATCTGATTTAGAAATATAATGTTTTTACAAACTAAATTTCGTGACAACAGTTTTGGTGATCATTCTATATAAATTATCACATCCCATAAAATTATCACATTTGGATTATAATTTCAGAATATATTAATAAAAATCTGAAAATGTAATTTAACATTAGTAGCGCTCTAAATTTTGAAAATTTATGATTAAAAAGACTTATAATCCGAATGAATAAAAATTTATTTTCTAGGCATTGTTGGAACCGTAGATTTCAAATGTATTATCAAAATTGGTTTTGCCATGGAAAAAAACAAACAAAATTTGCTGTGGTTTTGATTTGTAAATTCCTCCCTAAGCAAATTTTACATACATTATTTAAAAGCAGACTTTACTCCCAATCGTTTGGTATTACTATCTATATTTTATTGTAAATTGTTTCAGAGTTAGTAGGGTATTTACCTTTTTTTCCACAACTGTACATAATAATCTTATCGATAGAAATATCACACTAAAACTATACAAAAAGAAATATATTTAGAGACTTTAAAACATCTTTGCCAATCAACCATATTCCTGTTTCTGCCAAGTAACACTTTTAGAAAGCGTGATTTGGCTCTACAAAGTGATTGTTTTCTGGGATAGACATTGATTAGAGTCCATATTCGATTTAAATATTAATGTTACTAACAAAGTTGATATTTGGTACAACAAAATATTGTAGACACAATTACGAAATATTAGTAATATTTTATTTGAATCAGCAAGTCCTTCTTCTTTATCTTTTGTAACTGGGACTTTTTTAACGAGTTTTAACTTTAACTTAACAAAATATTATTTTATACTAGTCAAATTTAACTAGTTTCAATAGACATTTACCTTCAGAAAAATATTCTGTTATTTAAAAAAAAAAATATTTTAATGCTCATTACTTGTGTTATAATAACATCAATCAACATATATCAAAAAACGTACTCAGATTAAAACTTTACAATCATAATTCGTTTAATCATATAAAATCTCTTTTTGTTTGTTTGTTGCTAACGTTTATGGAATTAATGAAGGATAATTATAGATATTACATGAACCAACAAAGAAATCATGTGTCGAATTGGACATTTTATATAAACTAGAATGAGATTTATGATATTAGTCAATTATATTCATCAAATAAATGATATTCATTATTTTTTATGCCTCATAATTTTTGCGTTTATTAAGCATTTGGTTGGAAATAGTATTAAGATACGTTTCGTATTGTTGACAACAAAAATAGATAATATAATTTTCCAAGATCCATGGCATTTTCCTAACGAGAAAACTACAGAAAATATAGAAGAAATCTGCATAAATTACAGAAGATATTTTGTTAGAGGAACAAAAAATTTATTTGTGCTCTACTTAAATATTTTACTCTATAATAATTCATTTACGCCTTTCATTATTTTACACCAATTCCTACGTTTTATGTTATTATTTATGCTGAACAATTATATGCATTAATTAATCGGAAACATTCTGAAAAAATACATTTTAATTTACATTTTAGCTTACAAGACTACTTCCTTTAATGAAGTATTCATTTTTGTGTCAATGTTTAGAAATGCTACACTTACAGCAAGATACAATTTAAATAAAGAGTTTTAATCATGTATATTAATTTAATATATGTGTTAAATTAGTGTTAAGAACCATACTTGATTAAATTTAGTAACTAAATTTGCAAAGTAGAAAATTTTAAGTAGTTTTATAAAACAAATAATATTATGCATTTTCAATATAATTTATTCATCTAAATTAATTGTTTATCGGATTGCTTAATGTAATCATGCATCATACGCAATCATAATTACTTATGGAGCTTATATAAAATATGAGGAAATGGTTGCAATTATGTGAACTTATCGATGTTATGTATGCAACAGATATTTTTCTCCATTGTACATTATTTTGTTTCTTAATTAATTTAAATTATTACACCAGACTCTGCATCAATAAATATCACCTTAATTGTGCATTAAAATTTTAACACATATTAGAGTTATCCTTTCGAAATAATTTTAGCGACCTACGCTTATTCATTAGCAAAGTTAAAAAGAAAGGAAATGTTGCGTTATGCATAGATTATGAACGCTTTCCAACACTTCCGAATATTTTAACAACACTTCAATATTAAATAACAAAATTAAGGTACGTAAGTAATAATTTTAGAAGTCATATAACAAGTTTGATAAACAAGATTCAGCAGATATAGTCGATAGCTGAAAATGAACTTAATTTATTTTGTGCAGACAGGTATTTGATCTATAAATTTATGTGTATTCTAAATAGTATGTTAAAATTAAGTTTAGTAAGAAAACGCATAATAGGGTGAAATTTGAACGTCAGCAAATTTTATCATAGGCTGAAAAATATTTGAATTATTCTGCACTGCCCTGTTTATTACCTACAGATTTGTTTACACACTCCACGTATTAAGCAAAAATTTAATTTATGCTAAATACCCTCCTAAAACTGCTGAAATCACACTTTTAAAAGTTATCGTCCATAAACGATTATTTATACTTTTCTTTGTCTTGCCTTGCATAGGATTTTATTAAATTCTACGACATATATTAATATGTTAAATATAGTTTAACTTGAAAATACTTAATTTAAAACCATCTATAAGCAATTCACTCTCATATTTAGTAATGCGTAGAAATTTGTTTGTGTATCACAAAATGTAATCTTTAGCATTTATATATACACCCGTAATATACAAAACTTAGTTAAATTCAAAAACGCATACAAAAGCTGAAAACACGCTTCCAGCAATTATCGCTAATAGACAGCTCTTCTGATATAGTACTGTATCCGAAATATTTTGCGTGTTCCTGTAAATGAACAACAAATGTTATGCACAACATATTCTGCATCAAGTATGTTTTTGTCAGTAATGTATATCAATTTCATTACATTTGGAATTGTGCACCGTTATTAAAAGGCAGTTACGAGAGTTAGAGCACAAAATGACGCCCAGACAGACAAACAAGCCGAAGTCAATTTTTATTTTTTCAAATTGTTGGGAAGTGCTAAAAAGAAAACTATATTTCAGCTTAAAAAAATTATATACTACAATGAGATAAATGAGTAAATAACGCGAGAAGTGAAAATGAATGTCTTTATGGAAGAAATCTTGGCTAAAAGTGATCATACAGTCTTATAACTCATGACTCGTTTATATAAACGTATGTAGATTTTCAAGCATGCATTATTTATCTAAAAGTATGTAACTTACAAAATGTATATCAAATTTAGATATGAATTTAATTAAATGTAGCTACTTAAGTTAAAATTAAATTTGCATCTAAATTAGTTCATGAATCTTAGAACAAAACGTATATTTATTAATATGACTGTAATGATAAATTAGAAATGTTTTCTTATTTTACATTTTCATAATATTATTGCCTTAAAATTTTGCTAAATTTACAGGGACAGATATTAGACATACACTAAGACTTTTTATGAATTCTTATATCTGTATAATGTGTAATATATTGCAGACAAGTAAGCTATTTATTTTTTTATCTATTTATACCATATTTCATATTTATTTTTTATCAAATCTTTAACAATACATATATAATAATAAAAATCTAAACAGGCCCATGCTTAAATATTTGCCACACAATCATATGAATTTTCGAATTCTTAAGTATATGGCAACAGGAAAGACAAAAATAGAATTCGAATTTTCAAGTCAATCCAGCTTTCTGCGATATTTGGCCACATTTTGACCATATTTTCTGACACAAATCAAAATGTTAAGACATATGTCATCTTCAAACTCGCTCAGATCCGCCTAGTCACATACATACTTACATTCAATTGAAAGCATTTAATATATACACACACACACATATATGTATATATATATATACTATGTGTGTGTGCGTACGACCGCGAGTGTTAATTTCTATACATATGCTTAAATATGTGTATACACATAATTTATTTGAGGGACGATGACGTGTGTTAGGGTTATATACATCTGAATGCCAAAATTAGAAGAAAATAAATGTCACATAGATGAACCTAAATCATGCTCTAACTGAAACATAAATACGGAAACATTTAAGAAAAAAATACATAAATCAAAAATGTCTATTGTACCATATATATAAATATATTTATGAAGTTTAAATAAAACTTGAATTATTTGCCCCGGGTGCTATACAGCTTATTAGAGCATACAATGAACCTATCAAATATGTCAAAATATTAAAAATTATGAAATGTTTCTACGAAAACTAAGTTAGACTTGTAATGTACATAGGAATGTGAAGCAGAGCCAGGTTAATTTTGTGCTGTGCCAATCCCCAAAGCGGTTTTAGCGGTTTCACTTAAAATCAAACGACAGATAGAACCCTTTGAAATTTGTGCAGAATTGAAATATGAAGGAATGGATAATAGATGGAAACAGGCATTATTTCTAATTGTGCCTATAATCTAGGACATGGACGGCAAACCTATGGCACGCGTGCTATAGGTGGCACGCGTGCTATAGGTGGCACGCAAGAGATTATTTTCGGCACGACATAGACTCATGTTCTAAATTAAGATATTGTAGAGCTCCCGTGTAAAGCAAGACAATTAACAAAATGGAACTTTTGATACAGTCAATTTTGAAATTTTGTGATGAAAATATACACAAAACTATTATAATTGTTTCCTGCTAAACAGCTGATTTGTTAAGAATGGAACATCTGTTAACTTATGTGCAATATTTCCCCTGATATACTTTATTTTATGACTTATGTGCAAATAGTTTTCATTTTGTAAATTCTGACGTGAAAATTATTAAATTAATATACATTGTGTAAAATCTTTGTACTTCTAGAAAGTTGTTACGATGTAGTTAAATAATAATAATAAAAAAATCAATCAGAATTTTATTTTTAAATGTCAGTTGCAACGCTTTACACCACAGCGTTTCATATAATGAAAATGCACTACTTTGAATTTAGACTTGCTGAGTTTTTCTACATTAGATTGCTTGTCGTTGTGATACAGATTAAAACAACTGAAATGCAACTTTATAAATCCCAATCTATCTCAATATTGAGTCAAAAAATTATATAGAGAGAATAAGGAGATTATCGGGAAATAACGACCATAAGCAAAAATTCCGATGGTGAAATGTAAGTTGGAATTTTGAATTCAGTTCCATGGTAAGCAGTTTTTGTTTTCGAGGGGGTGGGGGGATAGGCATGCCAAGTATGAAAAACTCAAGTAGAAACCTGTTGTCATGTGTCTTTTATCTAGCTGGCATTCTCATAAGTAAAAACAGAAATCCGAAGCTGATCTGAATTATTTGGCATCTAAGACGTAACAAGATAAGTAGGATTTTGTAAGATACAAAATGCATAAAAGCAAAATGCATAAAAGTATGTTACAAAATGTTACGTATATATTTTAAATCCTAAAATTAGTATTTTAATTAATTTTGCTGCTTCGATCCCCTAAATTTGCTGGCACGCCGTGATCATTTTGTGAAAAAATGGCACGCGGATGCGAGAAGGTTCTCTGACACTGATCTAGGATTTTAAAATTAAATATTACTATATGAATGTCAGCTTATTATTATTATTATTATTATTATTATTATTATTATTTTGTAATTTACCGTAGAAAACTGCATTTTAAAGAGCATTTTCGATTTTTTTTTTTTTTTTTTTTTCATTTGAAGAATCGTATTTCATTGGATATAGGACGTGACAAAGTCTGCCTTTACGATAGTTAGGCATTTAGTCGAACCTGATATGCCTAACGGAAAGTGATGAAACTACCTCTTCCAAGACACTATTTATAATTGTCCATATTGTCTTGTGTCCTTTGAATATTAATACAATAAGATTCATACAATACTTTTTTTAAATTTTATAAAACAATTTTTTTAAGATTTTATAATTGTGTTCACTTTATTAGAAACCAGGCGTAACCTCGCTGAAAAGACTCCTAATTGCCCTGAACACTTCACATGCGATATATTTTCGCACTGTGTGTGTGTATATTTACATAGTTCAAGCCGCAGAAAAATGAATGCATACATGCTACTTTGATATATTTAGACGTGTATAAAAATTATATTTAGTAACACATTCATTACAGATTTTAAAATACCTTTTATTTTAGATGGCATATCAAAAATTGTAACGTAGGGGAAACGAGGGACGGTTGACCATACAAATTGATTGAACAAAATTTCATATTTAAAATAATTTCAGAGATTTATCAATAGGTGTCAACCAAAGGTACTGGAATGCTCTAACAACAGTCTTCGTTTCATAGATATAATCGAAATAGGTGTTGAAAAGATCAATTCTGAAGCGTTTTCAACCTAAAAATTTGTGTTTTTTATAAATTTTTTGTAAGCTTTTTTCAAATAAATTATATAATAGAAATTTAAGTAAGTAGGTTTAAAGTAATGCAGAAATATCGAGATTTCATTCCAGACATAAGAGTGTACAGCAAGTTAGGCTTAACGTAACAATGTGGTATTCTTTAGAAAACTTATCAAATATGTAGGGAGGCTTGACCCAGTCAATGTGAGGGAGTGTTGACCAGATTCTCAAGGCTTCTTTAATTAAGTGGTTTTAGAAATCTTTTTTATTATACACTGTGCATAACGAGAAGTTAATGGTATATACATAAAAGAATGTACATTTATTCTGTAAAGCTTCTGTAAATGGTGTGATGGAAAAGAAAATGTTTAAAACTGTCTATAGAAAAATGTGAAAAATTGCTAGAAGGGGGAGTTGATAGGA
Organism: Maratus speciosus; assembly: GCA_963932465.1. NCBI lineage: Eukaryota > Metazoa > Arthropoda > Arachnida > Araneae > Salticidae > Maratus > Maratus speciosus. Next base: position 303,550,265 of record OZ010795.1, read on the forward strand.
ACTTTTTTTCCATTTATATACTGTTTACAATAGGTAAACAGAAACAGTGGAAAGACTAGAAAGGATTAGAAAGTATGAAAACAGTAGTCTTAACTCTTTGAGGGTTTATTTGACGGCCAATTATCTACTCGAGGGATATATCTCCAGGGGGGAAGTGCCCTTCGTGGGGGTATTTCTAATGGAACATAACCCGTATTTACGCATGGAAATCCATTTTTCGAAGAAACTACGAAAGCTCCGAACGATTAGGCGGACGGGCATGATTGGGTTTGAACCCAGCACCTCCCGTCTACCAGCTTCGAGAGAAGAAGCCCTCGGCCACTGGTGATTCCCTTAAAGGTTTAAATCACTTTAATAATAAGTTAAGTGTTCATGCGGTTGCAAAAGAATTTAGATTTATCGAAAAACTTTAGGAAGGTATGGAGAAAAATTTCACCACGGAGAATACAGTGAGATGAAGACAAACTATGTGACATCTAGAGTTGCGAGATCGAGTGTCACAAAACACAGTGTCACAGAACAAGGAGATAAAAAAGCGGGACAGTAGCTCCTAAATCCGAACATGAAACACTATGAAAACGGACCGTGTCTGTAAGATAATACTGCCTTAAATGTTAAAATTTCATTCTCTCTGTTGTACAATTATACCTGCTAAGAAAAATCCTGTTTAAAACAAAAAAATTCTGGTCTGACTTGCTATTGCGAATTAACAGGTTTTTTTTTAAGCCTCATACTTTAAAAAAATATTTTTTTTTTAAATTAAAGCATGTAGAATAAAGTTATTTTTTTTTCTTTTAACTGATTTTATTTATCTTCACGAATAGTGCAATATAAAACAAAGTGGGTCAAGTCTCCCATATAGTGGATCAACCCTCACTAATGTGGGGAGCCTTGACCCATTATTTTTTCATGATTAAAATCTATCATTATACAAATTTCTTATATGTTACACTTACGTAGCAATTTTATTTTAATAACTGATTGTATAACGAATAAAATTATATATAAAATTTTATTCAACATTCAATATTTAAAAAATAAAAAATAATTTCATAAAAAGGGGGTCAACCCGCCCTAGTCTACCCTATATCTTTGTTTATTTGCATGTATTTCAAATCAATATTTTTGCTTGTGAAATCAAATTATACGATATTTTTGACACAGCTACTTATCATACTATACGGAAAAACTGTTACATTCTTGAGCGATTGAATGCACTTTTCAAAATATCTCTCAGGAAATGTGATGTTCTTTAGAACACATAAATGGGAATTAATCAGAAATTCCTACATACTTAATTCTGAACAAAAAACTGTTCAGTAGATATTTTTTTTATTTAGAATATTTTCCGAAATCTACTGTTTTTGGCGAACAAGATTAATGTTTAATGATATATATGTGTGTTTGTGGGTGTGTGTTTTTATATGTAACCATTTTTCGCCAGTGTATTAATTATATTAGTGTATCAGACATTAACCATCACATTATGATTATTATTTAAGTTAATGTTATATAATTGAAGTCTTGCATGATATAAAATCTTTTATTTTCAGTGTATGCATAAATTTCACGAATTATATCAAAATATTTTTCCGACATTGTTTGTCCTTTTTATTAATTGGCGTAGCATGTATCCTAAAGGATTTTGAGCCATAAAACCTCAGACAATCAACCAATCTTTTTATTAATGTAATAGTGCAATTGAAGAGTGGTACTGGACATACAAATTGTTAAGTTAAAAAAATAAATTATAGTTTATCTAAATATTTTTTATCACATTATCAACAGAAATTTGATCAATGTGAAAGTTTGCTATGAAAATAGTTGTTATAATATTTGAGCCGATAAATTGTCGCTCATTAAATAATTTAAAAATTAATTGTCTTTAAAATGTTGAATAATTCATGTTTTTGCCGATCTTGAGGAATTCTGAAATTATAATTTCTTTATATGAATGTTTTAAATATATTCTTTGTTTACCTAAATTGATAAGAAAAAAAATGCAAAATTTTGAAAATGAGAGAAAAAAAAAAAAAAAAAAAGTTTATATTTTTAACACTGAGCAGCGAGAGGGTTAAAGGTGGGGGAATGAAAGAGAAAAATTTTAAACGAATCTTTTTCATTTCGATTTTAAAAATTTAATTTGCAGTCATTTCATTACTTCTGTTTGTTACAGTCTGAAGATATACAGTGCTGATATTTGAATGTGTCATATAAAAATTTATATTTGTATGTTACAGATATAAAAAAAATATATATATAAAGAAAAAATATAAAGAACACTGCATTCAAAATTAACGCAATTAAAAGTAAGTAAACTAATTACTTGTATTAATTTTGGTAATGCTTAACGTTTATACGTTATTTTTATACTTACATGAAACACTCAATTTTAATAGGCTTCAAATACGTATTATTCAACAATATCTTTTTAAGATCCAACCCACACGATCGTTTCAGTGAGTTAGACATTCATTTAAATTTTACTTCTGAGTCGTATAAACAGTCGTATGTAATAAGAACCGGAATCGAACGATCATTCTGGTTAGCAAAATAGGTAAATAATCATTTTTGTATCGACAGATATCGGTTGTAGTACATGTTTTATTTTCAGGAGGCATGAATAGTTTTGTTTACAAGTACAAGGGATACAGCTCGACGGTCTTAAAGGGTTATTTCCGATTGCATATTTAAGAATAATTTTTTCAACATAACTTCGTTTTGATCATTTAACGAGGTTTCACACGGATTGATTAACAGATGATCAGAATACAAAAAAATTATAGAATCTGATATATTATCACACTGTGTTTGTATTTCAAAACTACCCCTCGTAGGATTCGGAATTCGACAAGATGAGGTTAACAACATTTATCCACCTGGATCAGGAGATGTCATAAATATTAGAATGTTAATATTTTTTTATTTTGCATTTCTAAATTTTTAATTTTTAATTATCTTACAAGGAAGGTCTCCATACAGGGCATACTCAGAATATGTTGAAAAAAAAATGCTGGTGAAACTACTCATGTATGTAATCAGTCAAATTTAACGGCGGAATTTCAGTAGAAAGTCTGTAAAAAAATAATATGCTTTCGAATATTTGGCGCGAAAATACGAAAGTGACACGCGATTTGGAGAGCAAGATTTTTCCTCGCCAAAAGTAAATGATTTTAATGCATTTGAAATTTGTTTATTAATTGTTTTTTTAGAATGCACGGTTTTTAATGAATCTAAACTTAGTCAATGAAAGAGATTATTAAATATATATTTTTTATTATACATATATATTGCTTGTTGCTATACTTATTTAATTTTATCACTGTAAAAATATTTTCTATGCTTTACAAGTTGCAAATATCTACTTTAAGTTATAGTCAGCTGACATTTGATTGCCATAATACATTTCCATATCAAAGACGAAGTCGTTTCCATAACAACAAAATCAAATCGACAGTGTTCTGTCTGCCTAATTTTTGAGCTTGAAATAATTTAAATCAATTTAAATTTTGCTTTAAATCGTAAAATATGATATTTAAATTTTATTATAAATTCATGTAAATATATATGAGAAACTGTAGTTAAAACAAACTAAAAATGACAAAACTATAGTTAAAACAAATTAAAAATGACAAAACTAAAGTTATTTAAATTAAACTTATATAAAAAAAAAATCAACATATAACCCTTAAATGCATGACTTTTCAAAAATCATAGTAATAATGTTTTTTGACTTTCATTTTTTTAAATAAATCATGGGAAAAATACTTAAAAAAATCATATTTTGTTTTAAGTATAGTTTACGGCTAAAAAACATTTTGTTAGCAATCGGCAATACTGGTGTTTAATTGAAAAAATAATTTCCCTTGATAAAATTCTATAATATTAAACAAACAAGAATTTTAGGAACTGAATAAGAAATAAATTATAACATATTACTATAATAAGAAATAAATTATACTTGCTCACTGCATGTAAAAATAGGGTATTTCGCGAGCTCCCAAACAAAACAAAAGAACAAGTAACAACAATTGAAAAAATAAATCAATCTTTATTCTTAAACAGCACAGGTGTCATCTACATGTTGAAAATCAATTTAATAATATTTTCAGAATGTATTTTATTGGCAACCTTAGGCATTATAGCTTCAATATTATTCTAATAGTATTTAAGAGCCTATAATAGTATAGAGCCTAAATTGGGTATGTTGCCGAAAAGCAACACGAGGCATTTAAGGGTTAAACGGAGTTTCTCAAGTGATAGCATCTAAATTTCATGTCCAAAAAAATCTAAATAATGGAATATCTTATGCTATCCAACATGCTAAACAGACATCTTTGTCTTAGTTTTATTTGAATAAATCGGTTTAATGATTTTTTCTTTAAATTCTGTTAAAAACAATAATGTAAATATATTCATTTTGCTTGCTTCCGCATTTACTAAAATCGTTATCAAAAAGCTTATAATTTTATGTTATTCATCCGTATGAAATACATTTTTTCAAGTTTGTTAAAAATGTAACTAGATTGAGAGCGAACTAGCTGCATTAAGCGTAGGGTCAGGTACCCGTTGAACTAAAAATAAATATGAAAAATGACCTCTCTTAGAATTGCAGTCACTCTATAACAAATTGACTTGTAATTATATAATTGAAAACACCTATTAAGAAAGATTTATTTTATGAATTAAAGTTGTTAAAAATATATATATATATATATATTTTAATGTATAATATATATGTATTCACAGGTATATATATATATTTATTTATTTTTAAAGATTATACAGTTTTTTACGACAGAATTATTCTTGCATCCATTGTGCGCATGATTTTTCACATTTGAACGGCTAAAACAAACGAAGATTTTTTTAAATGAGTACAGATATAATGTGTTTTCAATATGACCTATACAATGAAAAAAAAATTGTATTTCCAGATATTGTTTTTTTAAAGAAAATCGAAATATTGAGATTTTTTTTAAAAAATACAAATGTAATCGTGAATTCTAAACTTCTTACTTAAGAAAGATAATAATAGGTCATTTTGTTGCTGTATATTTTTAATGCATTCAGCCAAACTTTCGCGAAATTCTAAGAAACCATTTTTCAGAAATCGTGCGAGCAATGATCAAAACCATTGTTTTGATAAAATTTACTATAAAGATGAAATTTCCCCTTGACGATATAGAAAAAAAACTCAAAGTGTTTTCAACATAAATTATCTTCCAACGCGATTTTGTGTATGGAGTTTTTTTTTTTTTTTAATGTTCCTAAAGAATCATATTTAATTATAAGCTATAAAAAAAATCAAATTTTGTACACTTTAAAAGGTGTCTGATCCCTTAAGCGTGGAGTCATTTGGTTATTAAATGTTTTCATCCAAACTATAGCAAGAAACACTACACAACGTGACGATTTTCACCCTGACGAATTCAACAAGTAAAGGAGCATTAGCTTATCTATAAGGAAATACTTTTTAACTTTTATTCAAATTCAAAAACCAATGGAATTTATTGCCTTTGTGTCACCATTTTCTCATAAATGTATTCTTCTACAATTGCATCAAAACGTAATTTTCCCAATTCTTAGTTCATTTCTTTTAAAAAACATTATTTCTTACATATAATAGGAAATTTAACAAAATGTATATTTTAAATCTTATATCAATGTAGAATTGAATTAAATATCTTTTCTTTCACCAAAATATTAGAAAGACCTCATAAACGGTAAATGCAACATATCGGATTGCAACGCCAGTTAGTAAAAAAAAAAAAAAAAATCCACGTGTTAAAGTATTCGTATTAAACCACATGCAAATATGTCATATCCCTATAAATTATATTTTTGAAAAAACAACAACAACAAAATAACTAAAAGAAATAGAGACAACCCGGGAGGGAATCGTTTATTTGTAGTTATTAAAAATATGCTTCATTCAATCTTACGTTTTTGTACAAAGATTCAATGAACTTTACTTTTTTTATAATCAATAATATTATCGCAATCGAATTTTTTCTTAACATGCGTGTATTTATTTCTTAGTAATATTTCAATTTGCAGAAATGATTATTCACTCGAAGAATTAAAATACTGTGCAAATTACTCAAAACACTATTTACCTTCATATTATTGTGTGACAATTTACTGACTGAGGAAACATCTGTAGCTTCCCAGCAGTTAAATTTAATTAAACTAAAAATCGCTATGTATAACTAAATGGAAACCTTAATTATATGTTGTCTTTCATAGGGTATAGACCGGAAACTCGTATGTTTATTTTTAAACAAGTTTAGACTGCTTATCAAAATATATAAACAGTTTTTGAAAAACGAAATTTTAAATTGAAAATGTTAAAGTAAATCCGTATATTTAAGAAGATTAAGTACATTTTAAAGGGCTTTTCACGCTTCTTAGTCGAATAAATTTAATGAATAAATGACGTTCTTTAAAATTATAAATAAAATAATAATAATTAGTGGCTATAGAAACTATTTTGTAAAACACATATTATTATTGTTATACAGAATAAAATATGTTTCATTTGATTTGATTTACAGGCATTAAATAAATAAATAAAAAGAACAAGTGCCCAGTTAAACTGATGGCACTGAGCTCACAGGCTAACTGTATATTATACTCTTATTTCAAAGAATAATGCCCCTCGAAAAATAAATTAAGGGGGATCGCCCCCGTTTCCCCTCTTTGTATTTAACCAATGATCCTCATAATGTCATCAGGGAAGCGCCTTATCGAAATAAACCGGTATACCAAATTTGAAGCAAATCGGATAGAAAAACTCATTTATCTAAATTAAGGGGTTATCAGCCCCCGTTCCCTCCTTTATATTTAACCAATGAATTTCCAAACCTAATTAGGGTAGCGCCTTATCAGAATAAACTGGTATACGAAATTTGAAGCAAAAGCGGATAGAAAAAACCCATTTATCCAAATTAGGGGGAAGGATATTAATCCCTCGCCACCCCCCTTTTAGACTATAACAATGAACCTTCAAATATAATCAGAGAAGCTCGATATCAAAATTAACCGGTATACCAAAATTTGAAGAAAAAGAATGAACCTCCATACCATATTATATGGAAATTGGATAAAAAAACCCCCATTTCTCTAAATTAAGGGGTGTATTAGCCCCCCACTTTCCCCCCTTTATATTTAACCAATGAATTTCCAAATCTAAGTAGGTAAGCGCCTCATCAGAATAAAGTGGTATATCAAATTTACAGCAAATAGGATAGAAAAACCCATTTATCTAAAATAGGTGGTATCAGCCCCTCGTTTCCCCCTTTTGACTATAACAATGAACCTTCAAACCTAATCAGAGAAGCTCGTTATCAAAATTAACCGGCATACTAAAATTTGAGGAAAATCTGATAATTCTGCATGAAAAACCCATTTATCTAAGTTAGGGGGGATAACCCCCATTCCCCCTTTTATACTTAACCATTGAACCCCCAAAACTGATCAGGGAAGAACCTTAACAGAATGAACCTAGAAAAAAAATTGAAGCAAATCGTATATTTCTATCAAGAGTTTTCAAGTTACGTACATATGTACGCACATACATACAGATCCGGCGGGCACAATAGCTCTCAGGCTTTGATAGCTGTGAGCTAAAAAACTGGAATAAAGTACATATTGAATAGAACATTGTTTTCGTAAATTTTAAATAAGGAAGGGAAATAAATATGTGGTAATCAATGAGTTAGGCTTTCTCAGATTTCTGTTTCAAATAATTGGATTTTCTGACTGTTAAAAAGCATGATGAGGTGTATTAAAGAATGAATACTTTATATTGCATATACAGAAAGTAGTACGGCATGCGAAAATGTTCAATTGGTATCATGTTCTCTTTGTTGCAGATAATTTTTTTTTTTTATTAAGGTTTTACAAAAATACCGAACTCAGCGTGTCACCAATGTTGCTTAGGAGATTTTGTAACTTTTTAAACGGGACCGTGGACCTTTATTTGAGTGCAAATCGGTCCCGAAATTTGACATTTATTTTGTATGTATTATTATTCTCTAATTTGTACTACTTCATTCGTGAAAAACCGCATGCAAATGCGATTATTTTATGCAAAATTACAAGAGATTTAATTTTGTTCGCAAACAATTGTGTTGGTTTTTAATATACTTAAAATCTGTTTTTGTCAATGCTGATGTTTCATATACTTTTATTTTAAATGCTCCTTCTACTTAATTTTTGATCAAAATTAACGAAACTGACAAGGAAGAATCCTGATATTGTTTAAAATGAAAGTGTGTATGCATTTTAAAATTTGACTTCATTCAGACAATAAAATTTTATTTTTAATTTATTATAAGGCATAAATTTGATAAAAATCTATATCAAATTCAGAAAAATATCTCTAAAAAATGAACTATTTAAGGGATTAAAAAATCGATACACAGATTTGTTTATCAAATTTGACAGATTGACAGTTTGTCAGATTTTGACGTCAATAAAATCCAAAAACGAAAAAATATCTAAAAAATTAAATATCTTTAAAAGGAGCACTTTAAAAATTTGTTTAAAAATATTATTTTTTTAAAGATCTTGTAATTGAATATAAAGAAATAAGGAATTATAAAAATATAAAGAAATTATAATACGATTGGAAATTTCTTTTAAGGTGTTCTATATACTTGTGTTGAAATGTATATTTGCACAAAATTTCAAATATCTGTTATGTAAATTAAAAAAACTTTTTTTCAAACATCCACCGTACCCTTAAATATTTTTTACATCCCCTAAAGTTTTAAATTTTATTTATAAAACAGTATAATATGGTAAAATATTTTAGAATTTTTTATCGACAAAATACTTAAACTTTTTTTTCATACTTTTTTCCATAAAGAAAATTGAAACAAACTTTTGGTAAAACATTACTTTATTAAAATAAATATCCAAGTACGAATGTTGACTTTTAGTAATGATTGTAATTTTTAAACAAAGAAAAATAGGATTATATTTCGCCATATGGTATTTAACGTAAGCTGGACTTTTAATTTCACAACAAAATATTGTCGTCCGTTAGACTTATTCCTTCATAAATGTGCGTAAATAATATAATACATTTTAATCCCGTGTCATGTTTTAGTTTACGAATCTACAAGCAGAATTATTTTGTTAATCCATCATGCGTATTTATACTTAAGATGTATAAAATATGCTATAGTTTAGATACGAATAAAAAAGTTAAAATAACAATATTCAGCGCATAATATTTCTATGTTTAAAAATATTTACTTCATGAATAGGTATATTGTGTTTACGCATGTCTTACGGAATAAACATAAGTATTATTACATAATATTTAATAGGCATGTAAGTCATTAAAATGCGTTTAAAGTCACCAAAGTAGATCTAAAATTTTAATGTCTTTTTTGCGTTTTTAGAAACTGAATTATTTTTTTACATTCTTCTATCATCAATAAAAGAAGGTATTGTAATCGAAATTTTTTTCGACTTCCGGTTTTCGAAGGATTTACAAGTTTTAGGGGTCAGAGAGCACAATAAAAATGCCTATACAAAATGTCTGTTTGTCAGCCCGCGTGTCCGTCTGTCCGTGTGTCCGTATGTCCGTGTGTCGCCATTGTACCATAAAAAATTGTATGAAGTTAGGCATAGAATTGAATCATTTTTTTTCGGCTATGGCAAGTAGGCCCTCCATTAATTTGGAAAAAAGCCACCGGTAGGAGGCGCTGTAATAGCGATTTTAGTGCATTTTGAATATATACCATTGAAAAGTGTATGAAGTTATGCATAGAATTGAACCAAATTTTTTGTGTATGTTTTGGCCATGGCAAGAAGGTCCTTCCTGAATTTGGAAAAATTCCACCGGTAGGAGTGCTGTAATAGCGATTTTTTTGCAATTTTCAATATTGTACCATCGAAAAGTGTATGGAGTTATGCTTAATTCTAATAAAAATACTAATAAAACTAATTATAATAAAATATTGATATGAGATAGAAGAAAGTTTTGTGATTGGCAAATCCAACTAGTTTTTATTTATTGTTTTTTTTTTTTTTTTTTTTTTCTAGATATGAAAAGTTTGGAAACACTTCAAAAAAGAGTTTAATTAATATAGTTAAATACAAAAGGAAAATGTATATGAGAGGAAGTGTCGAAAATTGTATTTATTTATTTATTATTATTATTTTTTTATATATGAAAATTTTGGAAACACTTCATAAAAGAGTTTAGTTAATATAGTTAAATGCAAAAGGAAAATGTATATTACATATAATATGTAATATAGGATATTATCCTAAATTTATTTAGTTTGCTCCAAAGTGAATTCTTGAATTTAGAACTTAGACATAGAACTTAACATTAGCCACAATAAACACTAAATTGAAATAAGTGAAATATTGGAAATGTTGTCCCTAAATTTTGCATAAACTAATTTTAAAATTATTTAAAATTTTGGCAACAAATAAAATTGCACATTTTGATCCAATACGAAAACCCGAAATTTTCATAGAGGCTCCAGTTGTAAAAGTGGTTTTCCTATTTTAGTTATTCACACTTATATTCCCATATTGAATAACTCTACGTAGAATATGTCTACTTTTGATCTACTAGGCGCTACTGATAAGTAAGTATCTAATGATAAGTAAGTAAAAGTTGACTCATGTCTAATTTTATATATCAAGGCAATTTAAACTACATATATTTTATAATAGTAAATTAGTAAATTAAATAGTAATAATTATATCTCCAATCTATTGACTAAACGTTTGAAAAAATTTCAAAAATTATTTAAAATTGTGAGCAACGAATGAAGCTGAAACTTTTGAACAGAAATGAATGAATAAACTTTTCATAAGATTAGTTGAGGCAACCGCACCATGATTTTACAATGTGACACTGGAGCTTCTGACAATTCAGCTTCAAAAAGCTAATGTTCATTTGAATTAAAGTCTGAATTTCTGTAAATGTGTTGCGTTATGTTCCCTCTATCAGACAGAAATGCTCAAAATTACATTTTAATATTTAAAAATATAAAAATATGCTTATTTCATCTTTCTTCCCTCATGGGTCCAGTTGCCCCATAAATATGGGGTAAGTGAGCCAGGAAGGTCCATGTTCCACATGCGTTTATTTTATTTTTTCATATAGAATATGAGGTCCTGTTTGAAAAAGTGTAAACAAATAATAAAAAAATTAATCAAGACAGATCATGTAAATTATATATCAAATAAACAGCGTTGTAAGGGAAACCTTTGCTGTCAATGTGTCTAAAAAAAGCACTAAAACTGAAAATATTATATTTATTTATGCCAAAAACATAAAAATCAAATGCGTACTTATGTACTTTAGTATAGGTAATAAGTATAAAAGTCACATGGGTATTTTATGGAAAAAATAACAAGGTATATTTTTGAACAAACGGCTGCATATGTACTTAAGTACTTTATCCGTATCGAGAGTTCGCATTATATAGGGAAAATATTATTGTTACTACCAGAAACCTCAATGAGTTACCTTTATGATCATTTTATTTAACATATTCTAAAGAAAGGTGCGATGAAGATATTATTTTCAAAATTGTGGTAGGAACAATAAAAGTTTTCCTATAGAATGCGACCCCTGTGTATCGTACAATTTCAAGGTTTGGCTATCTCGCTTTCAGGGGCAAGGTACTTGCATTCGTAAAATGTTGAAATAATTTAATGGCACCAGTATTTACGAGAGAATCGATTTGTAAACAAGTAAAAGATTATTTTCACGTACTTAATAAAGGTGAAAGTTTCATTATAAAATTCCGGTGTCAGTGTGGCAATTAGGGATAAAAATTATATGATGCTATAACGGCATCACTGCCTCATAAGGGGTCAAGAAATTTGGTTTGATACCGCCCAATATGCTTTTTTAAATTTTATTACGTAATTGTAATAAAGTATTATATAATTTTCTTTATTGTGTCAAAAAACAATAGAGAAATTTATTTCCCGCAGTAAGAGAAACTCAAAATAATATTTATGACTTTTGGGGTAACTGGATCCAGTTACCCCGGATGCATGTCCCAGTCACTCCATTCCTGAAGCATTTTGGGGTAGCTGAGACGCCGGGCTTACATTTGAAACATGAAGTTAATACTATATAGATAAATAATAATATTAATGTAGTTATATGCCTAATCATTAAAAAAAAAGATTGTTTAATAAAACTACTTACAATATTTTAATAAAAAGCCGAGGAAGTTCAACCATACTGACGTTGTTTAAAAAAAAAAAGAAACGAAAAATTTTGACAGTCTATCACAGCAAAGTGAGAGTTAAGATTGAGTTGACACGCGTTGTTTTAGGAAGTAGAGATTAATGTGCATTGTTTACAAAAGCTTAATCTTAAAAAAAAAAAAAAAAAAAAAATCACCTTTTTTTTTATATAAAATAGCCTATGGCCCAGTTACCCAACTGACCTTAAAGCGTGAAATTGCAATTTGTTTTTGCTTTTAAACAATTATCATCTTCGCCTCATATATTGTAGATTCACTGTGAGCGAAGGAATTCCACTATTAAAAATTAAAAATTAGCTGTTGTCAGTTTTTCTATCGAACAAGTTGAGTTTGCAATACTATTACAAATGCGGCCTTCCCATTTTTTTACTACACTTTGAATAAGTTTTAAATGTTTTTTTTTTTTTTTTTTTTTTTTTTTTTTTTTTTTTTTTTTTTTTAACAAGTTATTTTTTATACATGTTAAACATATACAATACTTATTAGCGTTTTATATTATTTCATAGAACATATATCTATATATACTAGGGGGCTCTGCCCCCTACAAGCTACGCTCGCGAAGCCCCGTTCAGACACTGTAGAATCTAAAAGCACGCTAATCTGATCGGTTTTAAAAAGATTAGAGAAGATTGAATTATACTGAAAAAAACCTGTAGCGATCTCCCTGTAAACAGGTTTCCATTCAATTCCCTTTGATTTCAAAAATTTAAGGTAGAATCAGTTGCAGTTAAGACATCCAATGGTTGTTTTCGTGTTTGGTTAAAGAAGATCAGTTAAACATTTGAAAAGAAGCTAAAATAAAATGAATTAATTAAACAGAGTCTTTGTCTCTCAGTATTTTTTAACAGCGTTATAAAACGATTGACATAATACAATTACTAAAATTTGCTGCTTTAACCCCTTCAAGGGCGGTGATTCATTTTTGGACCACTTAATTTTAATTCTTAAATGCCACATTAGCATCAGAATATTGGGATGAAAATTTCCCTTTTATTAAGTAAATGAACAAAAGCATTTTTGTATTTCGAAATTTGTTTGTAAAATCTGGTGCCATTCACTGATTTCAAGATTTTACGAATAGAAGTGCCTTGTCCGTGAAAGGGTTAAACGCATATTAATGTATTTATTATTTTAAAGTTTCCCTTCCCTTTTAATATTCACGTGTAAATACAAATTTCAGGACATAATTTTCAATATTTTCCTGCCTTTAATACGTACTCATTTAATAGTAATTTTAAAGGGTTTTTTTTTTTTTTCTGATTTTAATAGTCACGTGAAAATAAATTTTTAATCGTTAGGAAATATTATTCTTTGCGCTGTTTTTAAAATTGAAAACAATATCTATAATAATAGCCTAAGTCATGTGTCTATCATCAACAGCTCAAGGCGGATCCCTTCGCTTTTTATATTCCAGGAGGTCATTTTGGTACTTTAATGTTAGCCAGCCACAGGTTTGATAAGTCGTCGAATATTATTCTATTCCCATTATTTCGTTTATATTATAATAGTCCAAGTCATGTAACTGCCATAAACAACGGGCTGATTCCTTCGCTTTTCAAAAGAAAGGTTTCCATTTTGATTAAATAATCAAAATTATTTTTTCGAATAAAACTACATAAAAGTTGCCATGATCACAAAGAATTCCTGGTACTTTTATGTTAGTCGGGTAAAAATCTCGCCAATAATTTTTTTTTAACTCGCCAGTTAGCTTTTTTTTTTTCGTATGCTAAATTAAAACGGTGCTACTTGGTTATCCCATCTACCAAAAATCTGTCGCCAAACTATAAGATTAAATGCCAATAATGGTAGATCGTAAATGTCACATTCACTTGACTTTAAGGAAGTTACACATGTTCACGCCATCAAGTGATTTTTATTTCGACGTTTTATTTGTATTTTTATTAATGTTATACTAATTTATTTGTTCTTTTGTTATTTAAAATAAAAAAAATATGTCAGTTTGTATAATTTGGCGAAATTGGTCGACGGGAGAATTAATAACATTAAAACGTTGCTTTGAAGTGGAAATTAAATCTCATGATTTGTTGCATTGTCACATAATCACCGGGTTTGGCGTGATTTTTTTTTTTTTTTTTTTACGACAATTTGGGGAAAACCTCGTTTTCAAATACCAGTTACATATGTATTTTTTAATTATTTTCTGTTATTTTTAAAATGAAATAACAATAAATAAAAAAATAAATAAATTAATAACTATAGAACAAAACAATTTATGACATTTTTTGTAAAAAAAAGGAAATAAATTCAAATAAACATTTTTTAATAAATAAGCAACAATAGCCGGGTTACTATGTCAGGCATAATAACGCCATTTTGGCGCCAATTAGGTACCCCGTTGCGTATATGACATCTGTGTCTAATATTTTTCTTTTCGTTTCGTTTAAAAAAAAGAATAAAGTAAAAGCCATTTATTTTAAAGGTTTCAATTTTAAATGAAAGTTTTGTATTAAATAAAATGATAATTAAATACAAATTGAATCCTGAATAAAAGTAACATGATGCATTTCTTAGCATACAGTTAAGGGAGGCCAAAGTCGTCGCCAAGTTAATTTAAAATAACCTTTTCTAAAATATGAAAAAAGTATCTGTTATGATTAAAATCTGAGTTGCCATCATTAGAGAAAAAGTATTTAAAATTAGAAAAAAAATTAATATTTCGAAAACTAATTCTAATTTTAAAATTCTAATACCAGATTTGAGATATGTGGATCAATACGGACTTTTGGTGTTAATTTCATCGCAAAGTATTCCATATTTTAGGAGAAATCGCCGTGAAACGTAATCAGTTGTTTAATCAGTCGTTTCATAGAATCGTTACATAAATTCGTTTCAATTCGATTCATTAGGATTTTGTATATATAGGGTAGATATATTATTTTTACAATACAGGAAACTTCTTGCGATTTTGTATTTATCATCTTTTAGTTACGAAGTTTGTGCCATTTATGAAACATCCAACTTAAATATTATGTATTAGCTTTACATTTATTTAATGAGATGAGATTAAATTTATTGAATGAGAAATAAAAGTAGGGTACCGACGCATTCTAGTAAAAAAACAGTGAGATCCTTCTCATCAAATAACTCATTTTGGCAACTTAATGTTATTATATTGCCCTTTAACTTACCAACATATGATGACTGCGTCCGGAAAAAAATATATAAGAGTAGTTACACGCATAATATTCTACAAAAGCAAATATATTCTTTGCCAATAAATAGAACACATGCTTCAACATAATGATGTTTTTCTTCGTACTCCTTATTATGCAATAGATACTAAGTAAAAAAAGTTTTAAAGGTAATGCTTCTAAAATTTTCAATCTCCTCTAATTTTGGGATAGCAGTACCCATCATTTTTCTTCTGATGAATGAATAAATAAAACGGAATATATTGTATTCGATACAAGCATTTTAGGTATATTTCATAAGAAATGCTACTTATTGCAATCGTTACCATGGCGCAACTTTTGAAAAAGTCTCATAATTTTTCATTACTTTTTCACTAGTTTTTATTACTTTTTTGTCAAAGTGGCAACAGAAGTAACCATCTCTGTTTAAAGTAAAAGGAAAATACAGATTACTGTACAGACCAATCAGAAAACGAATAAAATGCGGGATTCAAATAATAAAACGCTTCAGATAAGTTTTTGATCTCCTACCCTGACCGAGGACAATAAAAATTTTTCCAAATGGTTAAAAAGTTAAAATAAAAATACAAAAACACCTTTTACGTTAACAAAGAAAATTATAACAGTTAAACTTCTCTTCAGTTACAGTCCATCAAACTGTTTCTAAATTAACTGCTCCTATTTTTTTTTTTAACTAAATGCTACAATGTTTTTACTTTAAACACTCATGAGATACTTACTTGTAATTATTTAAATTTTCCAGACCTCTGATCAGCTATTTTATCTCTTCAAGAAGAAATATGTAAAAGAAAAAACCAGCGAGGTAATTAAAGTTTCCTTTTCGTTGTCATTAGTAGCCACGAAAGGAAAATATTGCGCATATCTTTCGTTTTTCGCAACACGGGAAAAAAAAATTTTCTTTGCGTTATATTTAGATGAATGCTGTCTAAGTACCCGTTAATTTGTTTTTATAAAGGCTTTTTCCCAAAACATTGAAGAAAATTAAATGGTTTAGAACATTTAAATGGAAAATAAGTTAATGCTCTTAGGCCGTAGGTTATCAGTTTGATAATTTATTAAACGATAAGATAGTTTAAAGAGAAATATTGAAACATTTTCGAAATGTTTATATGTGCAGAATTACTAACGTTGAATTGATTATTCGATTTATATTCATCTTCATAAATTATACTTAAATGTTATTGATTATTAAGAAGCTTACGGATTTGCATGCATATTTCCAAAAAAATTTGGAGATATAGGAACAAAAAATAAAAAAATAAAAAGTAAATAAGTATTAGGACGGAGATTAGAGAAATATATAAAATTTAAAAAAAGGAGAAAAACATGTTATCGTCAATTTCTCACTCATCAATGTGTTTTGAATTTAAAATGCAATATTCCGGTTACGTTGACAAAGAAAATTATATACGTTAAGCTTATCTTCAGTTACCTACCCATAGAACTGTTTTTAAATTAACTGTCCACTTTTTTTTTAACTAAATGCTACAACGGTTTTACTTTAAACACTCTTGAGATATTTGTAATTATCTAAATTAAAATCAGCTATTTTATCTCGTCAAGATGAAATATGTAAAAAAAAAAAGAAAACAGCGAAGTATTTAAAGTTTATTTTTCTTTGTCATTACTAGCCACGAAAATAAAATAATGCTTATTCTTTACATTTTCACAGCCTGGGAAATAATTTTTTCTTTGTCTTAAATTTAGATAGATGTTGTCTAAGTACCCGTTAATTTGTTTTTATAAAAGCTTTAAAAAATTGATAAAAATAAAATAGTTTAAGAAGTGTAAATGAAAAATTCGTTCATTCTTTATGGCGGTAGGTTATCAATTTGCTAATTTATTAATCATTTAAGTACTTTAAACAGATATAGTAAAACATTTTGGAAATGTTTATATGTTATAATATATATATATATGTAGGATTTGAATTTAAACATACTTTATTTTGTTTATGACGTGCATGATCAGCAACTTAACTGACGCTCTGGTATTTTTTTTTATTATCCATGATTTGAAAGCACGAGTAATGAAAATTCACGACCACGAGATCAAGGTTTGGACATATTCAAAATTAGAAAATAGTCAGTGTATAAAATAATATTGTTCATGAAGCATCGGCTTACGAGATGCCAAGGAAGGTACTATTTGGCCTAATTAAATTATTCGAAAGAAGCATATTTTAAGTTGTAAGTGAGAAATGAACTGTATTTAAAAGAAGTATGTAAAATTATCTTTATAGAATTGTATTAAAGTGTATGTGTTGTTATTCCAACGTCTTGTTATTCAAGTCATCTATATATTAACATATTACATATAATCTTCCTACAGATTTGGGGGTTCGATGCCGGGATGTTAAGCAACTAGTAGTGGAATAGATAGTCAAATATTAATCGAAGAGAAATTTTTGTCAATCGCCAGTGTCAAAAGATGGATTGTAAATGAACAAGGCAAGTATAAAAACGTAATCATATGTATCCAAGTACAGCTTTGAAAAACATGGGATCCTTGAATAAAGCTAAAACAATTGATCTAATAAATCTCTGCGAGGAATGCGGAATTGAACCACCATAAAAATCGACAAGCCCTGTCCTAATAAAGCTGATTAGAAGCTGGGACGATTACGATGGAGATTTTATAAAGGATCACCTAGAAGTAATTATGACAGCTAGAAAAGAGAAAACAGAAGAGGAAAGATAAGAGAAGAAACAAAAAGCACAAGCGCAATCGGAACTTGAAGAAAATAAATTGCAATTGCAGATAGAAGAGAAGAAATTACGAGCAGACATCAAAGAAGAGAAACTGAAAATGGAAATGGAAGAAAGAAAATGGAGAATAGAGTTGGAAGAAAAAGATCCCGAAAGAGAGTTTGAAATTAAGAAAATACAACTACAAGAAAATTCAAGACAACACATCGATGTGAACACAAGGACAAATCCAGGTAAGCAATATGAATTGCTTAGATTATTAACAAAATATGATAGTACGGATGATATTAGTTTATACTTGGCTACAAATGAAAGGCAAATGGCGCAAACGAGCATTGATAAAAAAAGAGTGGGTCAACTATTTAATTAACCTAATGTCATTAGATGTGATTAATATAATAGCCAGGGAGAAGGAACCCGGAATGCATGATTATGATTACATAAAAAGCATTCATTTAAAACGGTACAAACTATCGCCAGAAGAGTTTAGGATGAACATTTTCTCACTTAAAAAAGAGCCATCGGCTAATTGGCGCGATTTTGCTTATGAGATCAAGGTTGAACTTCAAAAAACGGTTGGACAGTCTTCAAATAGATAACTTTGAGGAATTATCGGAATTGATTGTAGTTAATCAAAATAGGGATAATTTACCTGCGGAAACAAAGATACATTTTGCAGAGGAATATTTAGTAATAAAAAAGATAGACGATTTAGTTAACAAGTTAGATATTTACGAAACGGTTTGAAGGGTTTGCAATAAACAATCAGTAAGAAATACAAGTGGGAGTTTTGAGGATAAACGATCGAGAATGGCTGACTACGCCAATTCGAAAAGGCGCCAAGTTGACAATAGGCACAATGTGAATCACGGAAGAAACGAGGCTCATATAATCTGTTTTCATTGTCGTAGACCTGGTCACGTGAGTAGGAAATGTACCATGGAGATTAAAACACAACAAGTTTATTCAAATTATAACCTGCAATGTAGTCAAAATTGGCGAGAAACGAAATACCAAGATTGGACCTAAAACACGCAAAGAAAAGTAGTGAATATGGGCATTGGGCATGTTAAATGGTAAGAAAGGAAGAATCCTGTATATTAAAGGAATAAAAACAAACATAACAATCGATGCAGGGAGTGATATTTCAATCGCCAATTCAAGATATCATACTGCAATAAACGCGCTAAAGTTAACCAGCGACAATATAACTATATCGGGCATAGGTGAAAAAGAAATTCAACCAACGGGTTATTTCTTGCATAAAGTTTATATAGATGGTATAGAAATACAGGATAAATTTTACATGGTACAAGAAACTGACTATTGAATAATAGGTAGAAAAGCAATCCAAGGCCTGATGTTAAAAGTAGAGGAATATGTTGTTAGAATAATAAACTACAATACAGTACGAGTAGGTTACATTAAAATTAATAAAGCCCCTTTCAAAACAGATGAAGTAGCCACACCAAATATAAGGAACGATAATCGAGAAGATATGGTTAATATCGACTGAGAAAATGACGGAATGGATTTAACTCATATTACAAATTTAGCTAACAGAGAGGAAATACGAGGATTAATAAAATCCTGCAAAACGAACAAAACAAAATATAAAAGATTAAACATGAAAATACTACCGGAAGATAAAATACCTATCTGCGAACGTCCAAACTGATTCTCTTTTGTTGAGCAGGAAATCACCAATAAACAAGTACGACAGTATTTAGATAATAACATTATCAAATGGAGCACCTCAGATTTTACGGCACCTGTGATCCCGAGTAAGGAAAAAGAAACCGATAAGAAATTCATCAGGAGAGATACGAAAGTAAAGACACTGAGAAGAAAACAGAAAATAATGCCTGTTTAATTACTACTTGTGGATATACTAATAATTTTAAACATAAAAAGAGTAGAAAAAGATCTAAAAGAAAACGGTTAGAAAGAAAAAGTCCAAAAACAATTCTGATCAGAAAATAAAAGATAATCCTATTGGAAATAATACAAAAAATGTTAAATGAAAAGAAAAATAATAACGCAAAAAGATACAGGCAAAAGTTTACCTCATCCTGAAGCATATAATGATGAATTCAAGTGGTATATGTATGTACAAAAATTACAAAGAATTATCAATAGCACAGTAACAAGAAGCACCAAGTATAGTCCCTTTGAATTAATGACAGGAGTTAAAATGAAGGACAGTGACATGCAAAACATCAAGAAAATTTTGGAAGAGGAATTTACCGAATGTATGATGGAAGATCGCGAAGCCATGAGAGAAGAAGCAAAGAAAAATATACTCAAAATACATGAAGAAAACAAGGTGCACTTTGATAAGAAAATGAATTAGCCACGTAAATACAAAATAGGAGATATCGTCGACATAAAGAGGACACAATTTGGCAATACTATCAAACTTAAAGAAAAATATTTTGGGCCATATGAGATAACTGTAGCCAAGAATCATGATCGGTATGAAG
Source organism: Maratus speciosus (assembly GCA_963932465.1). Classification (NCBI taxonomy): domain Eukaryota; kingdom Metazoa; phylum Arthropoda; class Arachnida; order Araneae; family Salticidae; genus Maratus; species Maratus speciosus. The sequence goes on from OZ010795.1 coordinate 303,570,892, forward strand.
TAAAGAAAGTAGGAGATCATGAAGGTCCAGGAAGACAACAACCGGGGCCGAATACATGAAGCCGTGGTCTATGGGTTAATCTTCTGGACGAGTCGGATAGATTACGTATATGTGTATGTGTATTGGACCTGTAATCAAACTTTTATGTGGAAGAAAAATATATAAAAATCTCAAAAGTTTAGCTGTTTAAGCATGAAAAATTAATAAGCCAAAATGATGATGTCGGGAAGACGTCATGTCATGATGACCGATTTTTTGGATTTGAATTTAAACATACTTTATTTTCTTTTTCACGTGCATGATCAGCAAATTAACTGACGCTCTGGTATTTTTTTTTATCATCCATGATTTGAAAGCACGAGTAATGAAAATTCACGATCACGAGATCAAGGTTTGGACATATTCAAAATTAGAAAATGCCAGTCTATAAAATAATATTGTTCATGAAGCATCGACTTACAAGATTCCAAGGAAGGCACTATTATGCCTAATTAAATTATTAGAAAGAAGTATATTTTAAGTTTTAAATGAGAAATGAACTGTATTTAAAAGTATCAACGAAGTGGTGTAAAATTATCTTTATAGAATTGTATTAAAGTGTATGTGTTGTTATTCCAACGTCTAGTTATTCAAGTCTTCTATATATTAACATTTTACATATAACCTTCCTACATATATATATATATATATATATTAGGGGTTTTCAAAAGTAATGGGTCCTCAAAAAATTTTTCATTTTGATATTGCATACCCTTTTATTTTATGAGATTTGATGATATAAGCTTATTTGTAAAATTTCTAGAAATTAGGAAAAAGTTAAGTGACCTCTCAAAGCCGCCGAACTTTTAAAAAATTGGCATTTCTTTCGAAAATCTCCAAATTGACGTTCATTTTTTCAAAAGCAATAAACAAAACAATTTTTACTGTAGGTTGAAGTTTGAAATTAATATTCTTGATCTCTTAAGGTAAGTTCTTTTTAAGTGTTTCTTCAATGGCCAAGTAATGAATTGCTGATGATATTCTACTGTGTGATAGAGGAGTTGACCTTGATCCTCATCTTACACGAGTATTATTGAATTCAGTGTCTAATAACGCGCGCATACTGGTACAGCACGTTGGGCACAATCATTTACCACTAATAAAGAATATTTTTTTCTTTGACAATATTATAATCGTTTATCTATCTACAAATGAATCAACATCGTTTTTTAGAAATGAACTGACAAATTTTAGGACTGTAAAAAGATTGATTGCTTGGCTGCAAAATCTCGTAGCATTTAACCAAGTTTCTTCTTAGGTTTTCTGAAACTGAAACAATTTCCTTTTTCTCTTCAATTAATACAGGATCTGAAAAGAGTGATAACCCAATCATGTTCTCACTTAGGTACCAAAGCTTTCTTTTATGTTTTATCAAGAACTTCTTTGCCAGTTCATTGTCTATTTTTTTAAAAATAATTCCAGAGATTTAAGAGAATCAAATCATTCTAAGGTGCACTACAGCTTAAAGGTACAGAGGACCACGCTTTTATATAAATTGTCACGATAAACAGGTGCGTTTTAATACACATACCTCATATTTAATTCATCATATTTAATTTTTAAATTATACTTAACAAAATAAAATAACACCAAAACTTTTATAAATAGCTGCTTTTAAGTTATTTTATGTGATTAATAAAATTTCAATATTTTATTCTTTTGAATGTACCTTGCATATTTTATATTATTGCAACGAGCCAAGAAGCAGAAAATATTGTTTAAGAGTACAGTCAACGAAGGGCTCATAGCGTTTAATCCTCCCTCTCAGTTTAAATAAGAACAATTAAGTTACAGAATCTATTAAAAATCTATTTTCTGTCTTAAATGTTTCCTTATTCACCTCTGACCAAAACAAAAATGCAATATTAACGAAAGTTATAGATAATATTCATGAAACTAGTAAATCTGCAGATCAGTGGCCTCAAACATCAGTTCTACAGTTTTATTTTGAAATTATTTTATTTAGTATTTAAAATATTAAGCTCACAATATCATTTCTTTCATATTTGTAATATTATTACAAATGATTTAGTATCAAGTAGACTCTGGAAGATTAATTGTTAAAAATAGTGAGACAAACCTAAACACTAATATTCCAAACCTTTTTTTTTAATTACTTTTTAAAGCCCCCTCCTCCTGAAACACACTGTTTCAATAATTTGATAGCTGTAATTGCCTGATATTACTATTTTAAACTATCCATCTAAAATAATTAAAACATCGATCTTCTGATAATTACAATAATTGATGCAAACAGTATCACAAATATTTTATTAATTACTCGTATCCTAATTGTTAAATTATTTGAAAATAACTATTTTGTTTCATTAGTATATATTCTTTAAATTCTGGTTCTAAATACAGTCATAAAAACAATTATATTTATTATTTTTTATGGGGTGTCCATTACTGGAACAGAGGGTTCTCCATTACTGGGCTTTTGGGTGTTTTGATATATTTCTGTTATTTAAAATTAAATCTTGATTCATATTGGGATAGGAGACTATAAGAATGGTTAAATATTTTTGATAGGTTAATATAATATTGAAAAAACTGGAATATTATAATTATAACTATTAATAAAAAAACAATTTTAAAAGAAATTCCTTAAGGGTGTCCATTACAGGCACATCTACCCTATATATGTATCTACTAAATTTTGGCCGCACGATAAAAGTCAGAATTATGCACGCATCGTCTTCAAACTCGCCAAACACATTGAGGTGGCTCAGCGGGGATTACAAATGAGAAAAATCGGCCCAAGACAGTAGAAATGGAGGAGAATTAAAAATTGTGAATACCGCCTTAATATGATTCTGATAAAACCAGCTCTTGCAGAAAAATGACAGGAAAATTATAAAAAAAAAATGTCATAGCAGATGCCAACAATAAAAAAACACACAAAACAATTCTTACCACAACAATTACTTTCTATTGCAAGATTTAAACGTCAAAAATAAAAATATCTATATATATTACGCTATCCTATCTACGTACATATAAGGGTGGTTACCGTAGGGCGGAACCTGTTCTGTCGCCAAACGTTGCCAAGTTTGTCGCCAACTTGGCGATATACGGCCAAATTTGGCGACCAAAATAAGACGCCAAAAGTCACACCATGTTGTCGATTGCTCTAATATTTTTCCAAATTCCCATGGACTTCCATTGTAAACCTACTTGCTTATAGAAAATCAACAAATTTAGATATTTTAAATCAACAAAAACTAATATTGGTACTATTTGGTTATCCCGTCGACCAAAAATCTATCGCCAAACTATAAGATTAAATGCCAATAATGGCTGATCGTAAATGTCACATTCGCTTGCCTTTAAACAAATTACACGTGTTCACGTCATCAAGTGATTTTTAATTCGACGTTTTATAATTTCGAAGTTTAGTGATTATCGTGTTAACATGATTCTGAAAAAAAAAGGTTTTACAGAAAAAATGAAATTAAAATCTCGTCAAAAGTGGCCAGATAAAATTGTTAAACTGAGTTTATCTCTAGTCTTCAATTAGTTTTTGTTGGAGAAATTAGTACTTAACTTCGAAATCTACCTGCGTTTGTAGGCCGAGCCGGCAGGCATCTTTTAATTTCGTTTCCGTATGTGCATCGCTGAAGTGCTCTTAATAGTCCATTAAAAGACTACACATTTTAAAATTATATAAACATTTGTTTATATCATTGTGACTTACCCTACATAAAGTATAGAATCCATACTTTTTGTACAGTCATATCTACCGTTATAAAACTGCCAAAAAATATTTAATTTTTTCCTACAACTTCTAACCTATCAAAGTTTTCCAAAATATTTCCTTAGCATCACATACTTGGAGGTTCTATACATTCGCTTTCTTTAGATTAACAGTAATTGTAATAATCTCAAATTTCCAGACTGCTTATCAAATAGTTTTACTCCTAAAGAAAGCAATATTCTGTAAAAAATGCGGGGTAATTACATTTTCCTTTTTTTCTGTCATTAGTTGCAACTAAAATAAATTATTGCATTTATCTCTGACTTTTCACAGAAGGGAATGGATTTTTTTTTCTTTATCTAATAGTTGAATGCTGTCTCTCTTGCAGCTAATTTGTTTTTTAACACAGCTGTACTTTCTCTCAAAGGACTGTGAAAATTAAGTATAATTAAAAACATTCTAAATGGAAAATAATCAAGAGCCCTTGTGTCAGTGGTTATCAGCATGGTAATTTATTAAATATAAAAGTATAATTCAATAGAAATGTTAAAACCTTTTAACTGTTTTTACCTATACACATCATTTAATAGCAATGCAAAACATTTTAACTCTTTATTTATATAAGTGCACATGTAGAATTGCTCAGTATTTATATACATATTTATTCTTATATTTTATATTCAAATATTTCGAAAAAAAAATACGTAGTTTTCAATAGCGGAAAGATATATTTAAATAAATACTTCTATCGTTTATCGCAAATAATTACTTTTTGATCTTTGTTTTATTAAAACTTTTAAAACAAATCACTAAAAGTTCAATTTCCGCGTTAATATGTAAATACATGCAATCAAATGTCAATATTAAGCACCTTTGGCATAAGATCAAAATATATTAATGAAAGTTGTAAGAAATCAATACCTGATCGATATGATATATCATTTATCACCAAACGGGAAAGCGCAGTTTTAAATTTTATATTTTTCATTTACTTCTTGTTTAATGTCATAGGATATTCTCCAAAAACAATTCAATTCATTGAGAAATAATTTTCTGATTTTACGAATTCGTTGCACATTATTGGTTTTAAAGTTCTTTTAAAGACAAACATATACAGGGAATTCCTTGATATCTTTGTACAATGTTTAATTACTTACAGTTTGTTTTGGAGCTAAGCATTTAATTTGAAAATCAATTTAATTATTTCAATACAACTTTTCTTTGTAAAAAAAAAAAAAAAAAAAAAAAAAAAAAAAAAAAAAAAAAGTAAATATTAACATCATTTTATATTCTCTAGCAAGGAGGTAAAGATATATATTTTGTACAATAGAACGTACTGAGTTATATGAAGTACAAACATATCTGGGCGTAATGCTGACGCCATTTTGCGAATGGAAACAATGCAATTTCTTTATCTTCTAACCATCGTACATTTTCAATTTTTTCACCGGCGTATATGAAATTAATCTACTTTCGAAAGGAATGTCTTTGAAATATGTAACTTAATCGACTAATTTATTATGATTTTTAAAATAATTTTCAAGCATGACGTTCTGTAATTGGTGCAGGTTCCATTACATAATAATAATAAACATTTTGCAAAAGAAGCAATAAAACATTTTATACATTTATTTCTTACTAATTTTGCATTATGGAATTAAAACAACCTATATATATAAAAAAGGGATGGATATAAATATATATATATCTAAATGACCAATTTAAATTTTTGCACCAGCAAATAGGGAAAAAAAAACCCTTTCAAATTAAATTTGTTTTCAAGCTTCAGTTCAGTTTACTGATTGCCTATAGTTTTAAAGAAACAATTGTCAAACATGAAATATTTTTTTTTTAATTCATCTCTATCGCGTGGAGCTCGATTACGAAAGATTTACCCTAAAACAATGCAAATTGTTCAGCATTCTTTTACGTCTAATATTCAATAGCAAAATTAAAACGTCCGCTATAAATAAATAAATAAAATAATATAAATAAAACACAAATTTAACAAACATATAATTTAATCACATGCTAAAGCACTGACGTGTTCAGAATCAAAAGGCTGCCGTAAGCAGCCAAAATCATGGGTTCGCCTCTTAGCATGTGGCTAATATAAAAATATAGCTTTGAATAAATTTCAAGACTTTACTTGACTGCATAAGTCATATAATTCATATAAAAAGGCTTTTTTGGAGTTAGTGGGACATCTAAAAAAATATATTGCATGCAAAATTTTAATAATGTTTTCGATTAAAAAAAAAAAAAAAAAAAAAAAAAGGTTTCACCTATCCTCTGTAACCCTGGAAGCCCGGGTTCCATTCCATTCCTTAGTAATTAATAAAGTTTGTGTAGTTTCTGAAGGGGTAATTCAATAAATTTGTATTGAACTTTAGAGTTGAATGCTTTGAAACATAATACATGGTGATATGGTAAGACAAATGCATTTCGTGTTACTGGATATTTAGCTTAATTTTTGTAGCGTTACTTTAGAGACGTTTTAATGAATTTTTACCGAGGCAGTGTACTATACTCCCATAGTTATTCTGCGTAAATGGAAGTACGTATTGTCAAAGACTAGTTTGCTGCTAGTTACATCGGTATTGTGCACTAAATCTAAGTAAAGCGCATTACTGCAATTGGTCGTTTTTATTGAGTATATTATCTATTGTGGAATTTCTGTTCTACATCGAATGAAGTAAAATTTCGTAATAATTTCGTAGTTGCCACATGCATGAATTATTCTAGAAAATTTCAGCAGATGCACTGCAAAAAATAAATTGTTGATTTTACAGTATTATACTGGCAGCTGGGGTGCCAGTATAACTGTAAAATCAACAAGTTTACCGTTAAATAACAATAATAAACCGTAAAATAAACAGTAATATACCGCTAAGTAGTAATATAATGGTATATTTCTGCATTTTAATTTATAAAACGGTATACTACTGTATTTATTTACGGTTTATTGATGTTAATTTTACAGTATAATACTGGCGCCCCAGCTGCCAGTATTATACTGTAAAATCAACAATTATTTTTTGCAGTGTGTACACATATGTCTTTTACATCTGACGACTCATCAGATTCGTGGCAAATTGTTTCAGATCCTTGAGATGTCAAACTGCCAGATTGGTTCAGAGAAAAGTCAAATTGAAAGTTGAATCTTAGAACTAACATTTAATCAGATTTTATAAATTTAAAAACTTAGCAATTTTCAGTTAACACTGTAGAATGTTGCAAGCTCTTACATGTAATGTTCCTCTCACTGTTTAAAATGCAGTGATATAGATATAGAAATTTTTAATACTACGCATACCACTACATTACTTTCTACTAAAGTTGCTGTATTTATTTCGCAAGCTTTTTATTCACAATTTACTATGTCAATTGTCGAAACATGTCAATATTAAGCACACACACACATATATATATATATGTGTGTGTGTGTGTGCGGGATTTGCTCAATATTATACTCTGTAAAAAATATTTTATAACGTATGGAATTATTCAGTAGTTAAATATTTTGGCAGAATTGGAATTTATCCAATATACAGTATGCCACTAAAGTCTTTTGCCAATCTCTTAACTTCGGAACGGCTGCTGCTGTATTCATAAATGTGGTGTATAGGTATAGCAAAGTAACCCTGCGCTACTGTGACTCACGATACTTGAACGTAAAGAGAAATGATTATCTTTCGGACAAATATGCATCCGAATGTTCATTACAGCTGACGGTCAGAAGTTTGAACATCTAAAATAAAGATATATTGTTATAACTAGTTGTTATTTTCTTTCTAAGATCGTTTTTTCACGTCACAGTGTAGGAAATACCGACAAAATAAATGCGTGTTTTAACTGTTCAATTCATCGATTTAATGTCCACAAAGTGCCTTTTCGTACTAAAATGATGATGCTCTACAACTTTGTAAATAACTTTTTATGACTATATCTTTCGGTTTACGAGATAGGAATACAAACTCAGCAGTTTTCCACCAGGTGGCACTGTAGGCAGTTTCATTCAGAAGTAGCACATGGCTATTTTACTATATCTTTAGACACCTTTTTTATGGATATAGCAGCAGCGGTTCAGAAGTTAAGAGGGTGGCAGGAGACTTTAGTGGACATACTGCATGTTACGTTTCTATGAGAATGAGTGGCAACTGTTGCAGTATAGTTTTTATGTCTGCGTTAGGACAATTAGACGGAAATCATAAAATTTCTTACAATAATGTCAAAAAGTATTTGTAATAAGATAGGAAATTGCATTTATATTATGTATTACATATTTAAGATTAGTATCCAGTTTAAATAAATAAAAATGTTAATAAGAAAAACTCTGAAAAAAATTTTTTTTTTGAGAAAAGTATTACTTTATAAATATGTATTACGTTCTAATGTTAAGATAAAAGGATTCAAACAAAATATATTTTAATTAACATTCACTATGATAACGAATTTATTATTGTTTTACCCTATTTTTTATATATAGTAACTACAGGAATATTTAAAGGATCCGCAAAATATCACCGATTTTCTACACTTTCAGCTGTATTACCAGGATTTATCTGTAGAAAATCTCGACTTATATTTGCGCGATTGCAAACGGTAAATTTTTCGCAAATTGTGGTGTTTATCTAGCTCAGAGAAATTCTCTGAACTGTAGGAACCCGTATCAATTAAGAAAAACACACTTATTTCTGAAAAATATAAAAAATCTAATAATGAACATCTTAAGAGCTTTTTGTTTAGTATAACATTTACTCTTCACCACGAACTAATTATATCGATACCTTTTGCTTCTAAAATTAACTAATTCTCTGAAAGACATACAAATTCATTCCATAATTTTATTGTATTAAACATAAAATTTGTCTTCATTATTTAAAAAAATATATCTCACAAACTTTACATTTATATTTTCGCAAACCGCTTAACTTCAGAAAGAACTTTATCGTAAATAAGGGTTTTCAATAGGGAATGTACAGTGTGTGAACGTATAACCTGACCGACCTTTATTTTCGCAATCGTTGGTCCCAGATGCATACTTCCTATTACAAAAACGGTTTAAATAAGGTAAAGAATTATTTTTAAAGCGATTTGGGTCAAGAAAAACATTTATTAAAAAAATACGAAATTTAAATTTTTATACGATCCCCCGGTCCTATAAGTGATATTTACTAAAGATTTACTGTGACACTAACAAGTAAGACAAAAAAAAAGTCTCATTCACCTAACATTAAAATTGACTGAGTTATGAAACTTTGAATTGACCACTTATACCACTTTTAATTTGACTTATACCACTTTTTTCAATATCAAAACCGATGATTTCGACCATGCTTTCAGGGGTCGTGTATAAAGTACTTAAACTTATTTCAAGGTATCTGCGCTTTGAAAGAAATTGTACAAATATTACGATTAACTTTTATTAGTTAAGTTTCAGATTAGTTAAAATAATTGTATTTTAACATATGTTTTATTTTGTAAGGATTTGAGGCTATGATTTCTTTTAACTGAAATTATATTATTTTCATAAGGTTTTATTTATCTTCCAATGATCGTCTTTCCAGTTTAAAATTTTCTCGAACTTTAACTTACTTTCAAATGTCCGATCGAAGTTAAATTTGACATACTGACTTAACAATTATGTCAATGACCGGGTACCAGGGTACATTTTTTCTCTTTTCCTCTCATTTTCAGGGTGTTAATATCAAAAGAAATTAAAATGAATTTAGATCCCCAATATTTGTAGTATTAACTGTCCATTAGTATAATAACTTTAAAATTTGGAATTTTTTTATTACTTTTTCGGGGCATTAAACATTTTTATACTTGTCATCAATGACCAGGGTACGCGGGTACCCATGCGAAATTTTCTGTGGAAAAATAAGGAAATTGATAGATTATTTAGATTTAGATCAATAAAACTTGAATTTAATTTGAAAAAAAGGGGTTAGACATATTTTTTAAGGTAAAAAATATTTCATTTACGCGAAATTTTCTGGACAGGCTGTACAACAGCAAAAGGTGCAGAAATGTACATCACATACTGACTTTCCACATTGTTTACATGATTTTCTGGTTTTTTTGCGCCGTTTTTGAGGCTGCAATAAGCAAATCTGACACAAACTGCTTTTATCCTTCTTGATTCATATCGCCTTAAGCTTTTCGGACTGGTTTCTGAACGTGTGGCAGCTTCAAATACGGTCAAAGATTGTTTTCGGTTTATCGACAATTCCCGATTTGGTCGAAAAATGTATCATATCCTGTGCATTTTGCGATTGATCTTGAATTGCATGAGTCCTGAAGATCTCACCTAATTCCCGCAAAGACAGGCAACGATTGTCTGTTTTATTGATAACCATATCTTTATTTGCAGTATGTATAAAGTAAGTAGCAAATATTGCTATATCCACAATATAGAACAATAATGAATGTGGTCATGTAGTTCTACGCATATGTGTTGTATATTGTCCCAATAATTTATCCATTATATACACTCAATATTTCAGTTTCCTTATGCAACTGAATCAGTTCGAGTTTATCTTTCGGTCCTGTGATGGTTTTATCATGATGCATAGTAGACATTAGAATGACAACTATGTTCCTTTTTGGAACATACGAACAAATACTTACTCCATCATGAAATCCAAATTCCGTAGATAAAACGTGCTCGATTTACATAGCCTTATTTCTTGAGGAATAGAAGGTTTATTTCTTTCAAATTGCCAACCTTTGTGAAATTACATTATAATAAATGCTTGCCCAAAGGAGAATAAGTAAAAAAGTTGTTCATGGTGTTTTTTTGTGCAGAATCTTTGTACAGAGAAGCGAAGTCTTCCACAACTCTTTCATCTTGATTTATTTCACGGTTTGTACCTGTTTTTTTGGGTGCATAGTTGGATGTTAAGAGGTTAATAATTATTTTTATCACATAGTCACCATATTTTGATCTCGTATTTAGCCGGTTTAGACGGAATATATTGGGTGAATCTTTTCTTCCTCGAAGAGGAAATAACTGCTCATCAACCTTTCACTCTTCCGTCGGTATGTATTTTTTCAATAGGTTTGGACTTATCGTAGCCCATAAATCACGAATTACTGCAGCTTTAACACTTTGAAGATATTCCACTTGTGTGTTCTTGTTGTGAAAACGAATAAATCTAAGAATATTCTAGAATCGGTCTACACTTATACTTGCTCGATAAAACGGATATATGTTTTAAACATCTCTAATGTGTGATCTTTCTTTGAATTGTTGACATCTGAAGTACAGTAGAGTCCGCTAATCCGAAATTCCGGTTAATCCGAACCGATTTTATTTAGCGGACAAATGTCGGGTAAAACGTGTAGAAGTTAGAATTAAACAAAAAATGGCAGTAAAGAATTTTTTTTTTTTTTTTAAACAGCTTGAATAAAATTAACAAAATACTCCAACGTATGTACGCAAATATAAAATGAAAACGTGCACTGTAGGCTTACTGGCAGAACTCCGTCTTTAAAAAAAAATCTCGAATATCAGTTTGTTTGCCAGTACTATAAAATTATTTTCTGAAGTGCAAAATGTATTTAATTCGGATGATACAATTTTATTTTTCCTTTCAACAGTTTCGCAAATTATCTACAGAAATTTCTTTTCATCGACGTGGTGACTGAACTATTTGCAGATTCTCGATTTTGAACCGTTTGCAATGGGTTGTTATGTAATTACATCCTGAAGTTTTGTTGGATTCTTATAAACATCAGAAGGTTTTCAACAAGGAATAATAGTTTATTCCGAAAGATGTGCCGGAGTATCCAGCATGCCGGATATATATATATATATATATATATATATATATATATATATATTTTTTTTTTTTTTTTTTTTTTTTTTTTGACACGCATCTTTCTCTTTTCTATTTTCATCGAAATTCCGGATAATCCGAATTTTTTTAATCCGAAAAAACATCGGTCCTACTTAGTTCGGATTAGTGAAGTTCTACTGTAATTAATACTTATAAAAAATGCATCAAATTTTTCTTCTTTAATGGAAAACAGTTACACTGTATGAAAAAGGGGTGTTTTATAGATCGCGTATGTTAAAATCGCAGCAGGTACCCGGGTACCCCGGTCATTGGACACAAGGGGAAATTTTGGTCATTGACATAAGGGTTAAATCCGATGACAATGCAATATTATTATGATTTTCAACTCTTTCCATCTTATACATACTTATATCTCCCATTAGAGGATAACACACACACACACACAAAAAAAAAAAAAAAAAAAAAAAAAAAAAAAAAAAAAAAAAAAAAAAGGTTAGATTACCGTCAAGAAGTTTAAGAAAGAGTTTTAGATTAGATAACATAAACCTGCGATGGTTGTGTTTTTTGACTTCTATAATTACATTTTATGTATTTTTTAACGCTGAATCAAAAAATTTTCCTTCACTTTTAACCATCATGTCAAGATTTTTTGCAAATCGCAAATTTCAATGTTAAAAAATAGCGAAAAATCTGATACTATAAAATATATGTAAGAATTTTTTATTCAGTTTAATTTTATTTAATTCAATAATTTATTAGATTTTTTGCCTTATACTGGGTTTCTTACAGCTAAGCAGCTCGGGGGTCCGATGATGTTGGGAGGGGAGGGGATTAATTTTTACTTTTAGCTTTTTAACTGAGAAAATTCCTGACGCGATGGTTTAAAACGAAGGTAATTTTCGGATTCAATGCTAAAAAATACATAAGAATCAATTCTCAAAAGCTAAAAAACATGCCACAACCCAAAATTTGAAAGACAGTGTAATCTAACAGCATTTTAAATTATGTATCATTTTGTAAAGAATTGAGGCTGTTGTTTTTCATCCTTCTATTTAACAAAAAATCTTTAAATTTTATCCTCTTATAACGTTGAGTACAAATTGTACTTTTTTTAGTAATATGTCAGAATGATTAAAAATTTCAAATTTATATTGCACTGCTAATTTTACTCCAAACCTTTTCTTTAATATATCTAACGAAATTATATTTCTACTACATTTGTGAATGACTCCTAATATGCAGCAAAAAATGTACACCAAATTTAAACAGTTATTACTCGGTCAATTTTAATCGTAGAATAACAGGAATTTTTATGCCTTACTTGCCAGTGTAGCAGGGAAATTTTACTAAATATAACTTATAAGACCGCGGGATCGTATAAAAATTTAGATTCTGTAATTCTTCACTAAATTGTTTTTTCGCTTTAAACTTTCTTATATTAACCCTGCACCTAATTTTGACCATTTTTGTAATTGGAAATATGCATCTAGGATCAACGGTTGCGAAAATAAAGGTCGGTCAGTTTATATATAAGACACTGTATATATATAAATATATATATATTATTTCTAAAACACCAGACATAATTAATATTGAGCACCATTAGCTAAATGTAGAAATTTAGAATTTATCAGATAAATAATTAATAATTAATAATTAATAGGATATTAAAATTTATCCTTAGAAAAAAGATAGAAATAACTCAATGTATGTCATTAAAATCATATTTTTAAAATAGTCATAAAAATATATAGGTGCAAAGTTATATCTTTGAAACAGCATACAAATTTGTAATGTACTAGTCTTTTCAAAAAATCTGCCTTTTTTATTCGACTGAAATAAACACGTGCTAACACTTTGAAAACAAGCGCAATACACCTGATTCTGCTTTGAAAGAAATGAAAGCCAGATTAAATAATTTTCTGACAGATTTTTTTTAAGATATTACAACATGAAAAGTAGATTTTTTCGTTACAATAATGTAAATTTAGAAAGCCAGATTAAATAATTTTCTGACATATTTTTTTAAAGATATTACTACATAATATGGAGATTTTTTAGTTACAATAATGTAAATTTAGAATTGCAGTAGTATAAAAATATCTTTCATGCTTCAATATCTTAAAATTAAAATTAGTTGTCTTTGATAACTGTGCATTAATTTTGATGTTTAATTTATTATTTTTAGAAGCCAATTAAACTTGAATATTGACGTTTAAAAAAATAAATTGTAAAATTTGTCGCATTTCTACTTTTATTTGCGCTAAGTAATTTTTTTATTTTGACCTTATTTACATTTATATAGTTAATGTATTTGTAATAATTACATTTCAAAACATTTGAACTCATACACATATATGAAATCGCTAATGATTTAATTAATTTTAAATTAATTTTAAATATTCAAACTTTTGTTTCCAATATATAACATCATTTTTAAATGGTATTTATCCTCGCAGAATGCATTCAAACGTCAAATATTAAAAAAAAAATATTATTTTTAAATTCTTTTTTTTATTATTATACTAGTACAATTATCCATAATAATGTGTAAGCAATATAGACACACCCATACAAACACACACACACATATATTTATATAGATAGATATTAATACGTTCGTTCTTCTTTAAACTAATTTATTTTGTTCAATTACAAAAGATTGTTTACTAAAATTTAAGCGCATCGCCAGCTTAGATATATGCATATTTTGTAAAACAAGTACTATATGTATGTATATGTATATAATGTAACGTATAAATTTATGTATTATGCAAATATTTTTTACGTAATATAAACAATTAAAGATATTCTGGTTGTATAACTTTATTTTTATTTTTAAGTATTCACTTAAACTGTTTCCAGTTTTCTTTCATTTATTCCAAATTTAAAAAAAAAAAAAAAAAAAAAAAAAAAAAAAAAAAAAAAAAAAAAAAAAGTAAAATTTATTATGTGAATAGGAAGTGTCTGTATTGTTTTTTAAACAAATGACATAGTTAAAGTTAATAATTTTTCAGAATTGTTTTAATGAGATTTTAGCCATAATTCAAGCAACATAGCTTCACCTGTTTTTTTTTTCCATTTATTTTCGATAATTAAAAGTAAACGGTCAAGTGCGAGTATAATTCGCGCACAACGTATTCCGTTCAATAATATATAAATATGTAAGAGTGTATTTAAAAAAAAAAAAAAAAAAAAAAAAAAAAAAAAAAAAAAAAAAACTGTTGTTAAAAGTATACTAAGAGTTTGTAAAAACTATGCAACGTAAGGTTGGTTGTAGCTGTATAAACTAGAAAAGTATAAATGGATATACCATGAAAGTTCAAAGAGATATGGAATCTACATAGTATCAAATATAGCTATTATGTATAATTCTTTTTTTAATCTTATCCTATTCTGTTTAAAATGAATTTAATTCGGTGCTGACAATAAAAGTAGTGCATATTTAAACTTCATTTGGAATTTCATAAACCTAACTTCAGCGTAGTAAAAAAACTTTTCTTTTTACAGTGAACCTAAAGCAAAATCCTTTTTCAAAATTAAAACTTAGCATTGTGCTAAGCGCGCTTAGAAAGGGTGTCGCAAAGTTCCAATGCCGCTTTGATCCGTGCCGCGTTTTTCCATAAATGTTTTTAGTTAATCTTTTAAAGACACAATAGGTGTATTGAGAGAGCCACTCAATGCAAACTAGTCGCGAATCCCATAGTATTTATGTGATAAATTATCATTAAATTCGTCTGTTTTTAACAATTTTACGTTTATTGCTTTTATACTGTAATGGGCATTGCATTACACAAATATATTCTTAAAATTTTCTATCTAGGCTCTAAAAGCCGATGTAGCATATAGTTCACTGCCCCTGTCATTATGTATGTCCAAACCGTCCGTGGCTTTGAGGGTTAGGCATCCTAAGAGAGACAATATCTAGGCAAATTATCGACGATATTTTCCAAAATTCTTGATCAACAATGCTTTTATACTTCTGCTGCAATAGGTACCTCCAGTGCTGCTCAACACGTTCGCTGGATGCCCATAAATCGGAATTTGTGTGTAACGGAAAAATGCGATTTTCTCAAAAACTGTGTGACCTATGGTAATCGCTATAATTTTCCTGCAAGGCTTAAATTAACGTCTACTACCTCTAACTTTTTCATAATTTCAGTTTCAATAGATTCGGAATTAGATGGGATGGAACATATTTTTGCACTACATTTTCGACCATAACTTTGAAAATATAATTCCTAAAAGTACATTAAATATATTTTTGAGTTCAGCGTTACGAAAGCTTTCACACGATTTACAAAGAAAAGATTTTTTTGAAGTAACTTAACTAGCCCTCTAAATTTTTTCGTAAATATATTTATGAATATTTATTAATCTGTAAATATCTGGGTCAATAGTTTTTATTACTTCCCCCAATTTGAACATTCCACGTTCCATAATTTACGAGTAAAAGCGCTGTGACAGACGGACACACAGACACTGGAGTGATCTTATAATGGTTCCGTTTTTACTTTTTAAGTGCGGAACCCTAAAAATGTTATTTATCTTTATATAACGCATTCAAAAGTAAAATATTACTAAATTCTTTTACTTTTGAATTTTTGTTTTAATACTATATTTTTATAATTCTAGATAATAATATACCTGAATTACACACGCAACACACACACATATATTTATACATAGATATATTATTATTACTTTCGTTCTTCTTTAAACTAATTTGTAGTAAAATTTGTTATTTGAATAGGAAGTGTATTTAATGTTTTTTTTTTTTTTTTTTTTTTTTTTTTTTTTTTTTTTAATAGAAGTGGTATAGGAAAAGTTAAACATTTTTCGTATGTATTTTAGTGTTTTTTAGTCATAATTCCGGCAACATAGCTTCAAAATTTTGGTTTTCAGTTTTATTTTCATTATTTAATAATTTATCCTCGAGAAAAGCATTCAACCGTCAAATATTAATAAGTTCTATTACTTTTGAATTATTCTTTCAATATTATACTTTTACAATTCTTCATAATACTATTTATGCAACACACATACACACCCACTAATATATATATAGAGATATATAGACTATTATAACTTTCGTTCTTCTTTTAACGAATTTATTTTGTTCAATTACTAACGACTGTTTACAGCAATTTAAGCATGTCATGAGTCTATATATGCATACAGGTTTTTCAAAACAATTATTATATGTATATATATATATATATATATATATATATATATTGTGAAACATATAAACTTATATATTATACACATATTATATGTAAGATAAAAAATTTAAAGATACTCTTGCTGCAAATCTTTATTTTTATTTTTAAGTTTCCACTTCAAGTGTTGGTAGATTACATTCACGCATTAAAAAAAATGCATGTTATGTAAAAATTATTATTTGAATAGGAATTGCATGTAGTGCTTTTTTACACAAACGTCATAGTAAATGTTAAACATTTTTCATAATGTGTTTTAATGTTTCTTTAGTCATAATTACAGCAACATAGTTTCAACCTTTTACATTTCCATTTATTTTCATTATTTCAAAATTATTAATTTTTATGTACGTGGAAAAAAAATGCCGGGAAATATATAAATTTTTCTTTAAATAAGATTTGTTAGATTTTTCTTTTCCAAACTCATGTGTTTAAAATTCTTTAGAAACACATGCTTGAATTTTACCATTGCATAAGAATATTAAACACTAATTTGTACATATTTTTAAAGACAGTATCGTACACGTTAATTCTATCTACTTTCTCAGAAATATTTTTTTTTTAAAGTTAGGCAGTTTTCATTGATTCGCCAAGATAACGTGATAAACTACATTTTAATAAAATGTAATAAATCATTTTAATGAAACATTTCGCTAATATAAGTAATTTTATAATTGTTTGTAATACTCAGTTTTTCAATTATAATAGTAGAATTATTAAAAATATATCTATTATGTGTTTTTATGCGCAATAAATTTAACAGGATTATTAGGAGTGAAATTCGTTTTAAATATATAAAGATTTTATTCACATTTATATTTTACAACATTTATTGCGTTACAGCTGCCAAATTATACGAACGGAACTGCTTAAATGGATAACAGTCTAATAGAACCTCGATAATTGTTTTCTAATTAAAATAATTCGGCTAAATTTGTTTTAAATAAAGAATTTCTATTAAACCTTTTCCTCCCTTTTTTCCAGCTTTATGTATTTATAGCCTGTTTATTTTATTATGCTGTTTACTTTTTTTTTATTTTATTATGCTGTTTACTTTTTTTTTCTTAAGGGGTCTCAGGACTCTTAAAGCTCTAAAATTTTCGAAATTTTAATTTTTTTAAATGTTAAACTTTTATGTTTTCTGAACATTTTGACATAATTGTTATCTTGAAATTCCCATTCGAACAGAAGTTATGGCATTTAGAATTATACTCGCTCAATAGCTGAAGCGGTGTTTCCAAAACTTTGAAGTTATTTTTCTCCAAATGACGTTTTTGGGCATAACGCGCACGATATCTGAAAACCGTCTGAATATTTTTTCATGAAATTTTCAAAACATATGTTTCATGTTAGTCTGTATAAACTGAACCTAATTTCCTTTTTATTGTAAAAAGAAAATATTTTTTAGGGGTTTATATTTTTGAAATTTTCTAAATTTTGCATTAGCTAAATACAACTTTGTATTAAAAATATAAAAATGCTTTAAATACAATTTTTTTTTAGATTCAGTGTAATTATTATACTCTGGGGTATACGTAGGCACCAAAATGTTCATTCTAGTTAAAAAATTTATTTTTTAATCGTGCGCATAAGCTGTTATGCCAATTTTCTGCTCGTCAAATGTCTGACAGTTTGAAGTCCCCTGTAAATGCTAATTCTGCATCTTGCAATTTTTCAAATATTTGAAATGAAAGAACATACCTGTATCTTTCATTTCCATTTAAAATTGTTTCTTAATACCAAATACATTTTAAGATATTAAATGTTGAAAATGGTCATTTTTTTTCTCCAATTTTAAGAGTCCCGAGACCCCTTAATGAGCATATTTATTATTTATTATTTTGAATTTTTTTGTTAAATTCTAATGGACACAAACCGTACCCTTTATTACTTTCCTAAAATTCAAAAGATAACACTCATGCTTTATCTAAGTCTAACACATGCTTTTAGTACTACTTACATTGCATCAACAGCCACGTTATTATTATCCAATATCCAAACGTGAGCTCAACGCGCCACGCTCGGCACATTTCTCTCCGATTTTTAAAGAGAGAGTCCGGAATACAACTTATCAGTCCGGAAGACTCTTAGAGACTAAACTCTAGTCCGGGAGCATAATTCTAATCCACGTGGTTGCTCCACGTTCTCGCCAGGGTGCGCGAGAGGATAGTTTCGATTTTACGGAATTTTGGTGAACTAAGTATTCGCCTATCGGATTTGTTCCACATTCCTGCCCTAAAACTTTGGCATTTGTGTCATTTGTTATGTCTGTAGAAGGGATTTAGAGAGATGTTACTTATGAGTAAGCAAGGAATTTGGAGAATTCGGCGGAAATTTGATAGAGCTTATTGTTTTATGAAATTATTTTATGTTACATTCTTTGCTAAGAAACATGAGGATTTATGAGAAATACCACTGTGTCAGGAAAAAAAAAAAAAAAAAAAAAAAAAAAAAATATTTTCATCTTTTTTTTTTCTTTTGACAAAATTAATGCATCCAAATAAGTTAAGAACTAATTTTTAATACATTTTTCTTTTCATTATAATTACTTGATTTTCATAGAGTTTTCAGATTTAGTGATTTTACGATTATTCCTGAAATCTCTGAAGAATTTTTTAAAGAAACAAATTAAACTAAGTTATTAAAAAAATCCCTAAAATACTTTTTATAGCTGTAGGTAGAATTTCTAGACATCTTTCTTAAATGAAAGCAATATTTCTTTTCTTTTTTTTTTTTGGGGGGGGGGGGGGTTGTCATGTGAGTCGTTTGTTATGTTGTAGAAATGATTTAGTGAAATGTTACTTATGAGTGAGTAATCAAGGAGTTTAGAGAATTCCGTACCATTTTCATAGATCTTATTGTTTTATTAAAATTATTTTCTGTTACATTCTTTGCAACAAATATAAGGTTTTATGAAAAATAGCAATATGTTAGGGGGAAAAAATATTTTAATTTTTTACAGTTTAACGAAAACTATGTGTTCAAATAGGATAAGTTATTACGTGTAGTTGTCCTTTTTTTTTACAAATATGTCATGTTTTTTTATACAGTTGTAAGTTTGTGTGTGTATGATATGATCTTTTAAATATCATTACAGTTTTAATCGAGCAAAATAAATTAAGATATTAAACAAATTTAAATTACAAAAAACACAGGAATTATTTATAGATGGATTTGGTCCACATTCCTACCCAACTAATTGACCTTAGTATCAATTGATATGTGTGCGAAAGGATTTACAGGCATGTTGTTTATGCGCACGCAAGGATTTTAGAAAATTCGGAGGAAATTTGATAGACCTTATTATTTTCAGAAATTATATTTTTGTATGTTTTTTACAGGACTTTTTTGAAGAATATAATAGTTGCTTTTATTTGATAAAATAACACTTCCTCATAAGTTAATAAATAATTTGTATTCTGCTCTTTTTTTTTTCAAGGTAATTATTTGTTCTTATTACATTTTTAAGATTCAGTCAAATATAGATCACTCTTAAAAATTGTTTCATATTTTAAAAGATAGAAGTAAAATTTTTAACAAATTCAATATACTAAAACAAATTTTTATAGATGTAGAATGAATAAGAAGGAAGTTCTGAAAGTATGTTTCGTCAATTTTTTTTTTTTTTTTCACAAGGAAACTTTATTCTCCAAAAAAATACACCACTGCGTCATGGACTATACATGTTGCTCTACTTTTCGAATCGTCGCTACCGGCATTGAGACGCTTGTTGTACCGTGCAATCAGTTTGAAGTAACCACTCTGGTAGAACTCGATGCCCTGCGATGCAAAGAATCTTTGCAAGGTCTGATCTACCTCAGAATTGTTTTGAAAGTGGGGACCCGAGAGTGCTGCTGAATCCTGACCGCGTAACACAAGAATGCAAGAATGGGAATCAGCCTGAATCATTTCATGCGGTACGCGCAAAAGGGAAATGACTTTCTGTTCAGAATCATCACATGCTATGACACATGGATGCACCACTTTACCCCAGAAACCAAGGTCTCTTCAATGGCGTGAAGCATCCTAGTTCACCAGTGCGGAAAACAAATCAAAGCGTCATTCTACACAGGAAACATTATGGCCACTGTATCATTCGCCTTGATTTCTTCCATCAAAGGAGCATCAATGTCGCAACCTAATGCGACAACACCCAGGTGACATAAAACCCAGATCCGCTATTCGACGAAAGGGAACAGTGCTCTTGTGTAAATTTGTTGCGCTCAATACCAGACAAATGTGTTGTGTTGTGCGCAATACTAGACAATGCGAGTGTCCCACAAGTTCAGATTCGTTGCTGCGGATGGGAGAGATTCGATGACCCGGCCTACAGCGCCGATCTTGCCCCATCGGACTTTCACCTGTTTCCTGCATTGACAGCCAAACTCTCGGGGCGTCACTTCCAAAACAACCACGAGGTGGAGCAGGCTGTGCGACAATTCCTTGTATTGCAGGACACAGAGTGATTTCTTCAATATGATTGCGCTCTACAATAAATGTCACAAAGTCGGTGGCGACTATGCCGAACATTAGTGCAAGGTATATAGTTCATGATGCCATGGTGTATTTTTTTTGTAATAAAGTTTCCGTGTGAAAAAAGAAAAAAAAAAAAAAATGACGAAACTTACTTTCGGAACGTCCCTCGTATAAAGAGATGTCTTATGCAAAAGTAAGAAATAGAAATAATTTTGCCATTTTTTTTTTTTTTTTTTTTTTTTTTTTTTTTTTTTTGCAATTTGTGTCATTAGTTATGTTTATATAAAAGAGATTACAGACATGTTATTTATGCATAAGCAAGGAAGTTTGATAATTCTTCGGAAATCTGATATAGCATATTGCTTTATAAAATTATTTTTCTCATATACTTTAAAAGAAGCGCCAAGGATTATGAGAAATAGTAGTGTGTCCGAAAAATTGTTCTTATCTTTTTTTTTTTTTTTTTTTTTTTTCTTTTTTGACAAAATTTGTGGGTTCAAAAAAGTTAAGACGTAATTTATAATGTGTTGTTCTTGTCATGATAATTACTTGTTTTCTATATATATTGGAGATTTTATGTTTATGAGATGATGTTAAAAAATCTACAAATTTTTATGGGAAGAAAATAATTTAAGTTGTTTAACAGATTTAAAATACTAAATCATTGGTATTTTTTTTTACAATTATTCATGGATGATCGACAGGGTTTAGAAGATGTTTAATATGTGGAAGTAAGAAATTTGAAGAAGTTTGGGGAATTTTTATAGAGGTTATTAACTTTGAAAATTATTCTAAGTTATGTATGCATTACAAGAAATAATAGTTTCTAGGGGAAATAAAATAATCAGTCGCATTTGTAATACACCTGTCAAGTGGGCGTTCTCTCGCAGAAATGCTTCCGTACATTTACTACTTATATTTATGATTAGCCGTATCTAAAACTTATTTTAACCCATTAGTGCCTGAATTTTATTTCAACTCAATATTGTGCTTAATTATGGTAAATGGTGTAAAATGAGCGTAAAAAATAATAAAAAAATTCTCTTTGAAAAAATATTTATTTAATTTATAAAATTCTAAACGTCCCAATTTTGGGACACTAGGCACGAAAGTGTAGGGGTTTTCTTCATTACTGTCTAAACATTATATCTATGTTTTATGCCATTTAATTTGTTTCAAAAAAAGTTATATAAAACTTCGATTATTGTTTGACTATAAAAATTTCTTGATTATTACTATAAGGGGAGGGGGGAGGGCTGGGCTCGGCTCAAGAACAAGATCCCCTTCCTCCTCACCATTAGCTATTGGCATAGTAAAAAATGTATATAGTAAAAATTTATATTAATCAATTATTACTAATAGAGTATACATACCGTATATGCTCGCATATACGCCGAACCAGTAACTTTTGAATGCAAATTCTATAAAAAATCAAAAACTCGAGTATGTCGACCCCCTAACTTTTTACTTCGATTTCCCACAAAATCAAACCAAAGATTTCACTTACTAATGCAAAAAATTAATAAGTAAACAAAAACAAATCATTGAAAATGTTTTAATAATAAATTATTATTATTTGTATGTTTTATATATTATTTTATTATTTATACACATAAAAAATCAGACTTTTGTACTATTTGAAGTTTTTTTTTTTTTTTTTTTTTTTTTGCTTTTGTAATTGATTCGCGTATAAGTCTACCCCCCCCCCCCAATTTACTTGCAGAAAATTGTCAAAAATTCTTCGTTTTACACATGAGAATATATAGTATAGTAGAACTTCGATTATCCGACCCTCGTTTAACTGTAACTCTCCGTAAACCGATGTCAATATCCTTAACTTTTTTCAACTTTTTTTTTTTTTTTTTTTTTTTTTTTTACATTTCTGGTGTATGCAAGCGTTCCTTTCCAAACCACGAGTAGAGCTAAGCATTTTGGTTCTCCTTTCTTCGAATTCCATTGAAATTAGCATGAGCTCCCGCAAGATCCGAATCCGGTATAATTGTAATCTCCCCCCCCCCCCCCCCCCCCCAACCTGTGTACACATCCCTGTTCAAAACAAATAAAATTATTTTCATATATAATTTAAATTTAGATATTTATAAAGCAGTTTAAATAGTCCTAATAGTGGATCGATAACGATGTTTCATATTAAACTAGATAATTACTGATAAATTCTCGATTATCTGGAAATTTCGATTATCCACTGTCGGTTCGGTCCCAATTACGTGGGATAATCGAGGTTCTACTGTATATATTTTAGCAACCTCAGGATGTCAAATACTAAACTAGTACGAAACATAACGGTATGATATACATTTTTACTAAGCCAATATCGAAAGGTGGGAAGGGGTGGGCGTCTTGTTCTTGAACCGAGCCCAGCCCTTACTCCCCCTATAGTAATAATAAAGAATAGCCAAATAATAATCCGAATAATAATTTTATACCCAAATAATAATCCGAATGGTATGTAACTATTTTGTAACAAAATAAATGGCATAAAACATACATTTAATGGATAGACCGTAACAGGGAAAACCCCTACCCATTCGTGCCTAGCGTCCCAAAATTTGGACGATATATAACGGTTCAAATTCGAACAAAAAAATAGAAATCAGAAAAAAATTCAAAAATACGTATTCTAAAAGAATGTTTCGTCTTATAAATAATACCACTTATAAAATGATTGCTAAAAAAATAAAAGAAATATCTTACCTTTTCATACGCAACATTTTATTTCAAGAAAATCCAACTTTGCGCTACAACAAATATTTATTTCACCTTTTTATTCTTAAAAATGCATTGCTATTTATGGATAAATATTGAAAACAAATACTGAAGATATATTTTACAAAGTTTTGAAAGGATATCATAATTCCATTTGTAATGGGAATTTTTTTAAGAAAGCGTCCCAAAATTAGGACGCCAGGCACAAATGGGTTAAGTTGGCATTTTTCGAAGCGCGGTTTTTAAAGAGATTGCAAACGGCGCGTTTTCTCCATAAATTTTTAATTAATATTTCGGCTGATAACCGGCATTTTTTTTTAAACAATGACAACGAATCATTTGATGTTTCCTCGTCGATAACTACCTGGAGCACCCCTGAACTCCCAACCTGGGCACCGCAAAGTACAGTTTGTGCATAATGGAAAAATGCATCTTTCTCCCTAACTATCTAACCTAAGACAATCGCTATAGTTTTCCTGAAAGTTTCAAATGAACTGCTTCTACCCTTAATTTTTTCATAATTTTAGTTTATGTAGATTCGGATTTGGGACATCCTCACATTCTTTTGACTTTTCAGAAATTAAAAACTTGCGAAATTAAACTTATTAAAATAACACTTTTAAACATATAGACGAATGTCTTAATGATTCAAAATAAAGAAAAGAAGGGTCAGCAGCAACTTTTTTTTTTTTTTTTTTTTTTTTTTTTTTTTTTTTTTTTTTATGAGGTTTAACTTAAACCTACGAGTTTAGGTTTACTTACTATTTTGCCGCTATAACTTTTTATTTTCTTCTAAATTTTTACTTAATAATGAATTTGCATAGTACCCGCATGATATTCAATTAAGAAATAATAACAATGTAGTATTTTCAGTACAATATTTTGGTATAACCTTAAACATTAACATCTTTGGGATGTTAAAGAAGGGACGGTATATGAAAAAAGGGACGATAAGGAAAGAAAAAGATGGTAAGGAATGGACGGTTGAGAAAATTACAACCTATTTTTAGGTAAATCATGTTAAGAATAAGTGATAGCCCAATGTTCATTGATTTTTAGAAACAGTTATTTACGTTGGATTAAATTAAAAATAATAATAATATACCTCAAAATGTGCAAGAATAAACCTTGGGGACAATAAGACTACGAATAAAGTTACGGTGCTTGAATTTGATATTTAAATGCTGATTCAAAATCCGCAGTAAATTTCCTGTCAACAAAATTTTAGCCATTATTTCTCGAGCGTACTTCTAGAAAGCACGAGAAAAAACTTAATTTTTTTTTTTTTGTGGGTGCATCTGAAGTGATTTACTGTATAAGTTTAGCAAGGGGGACGTTAAGGAATCTAAAACCCAGGGATTGAGTTCAAAAAATAATAACAACCCATTTTTGCAGGTTATTTTTTGCTACATATTTATATAAATCTCAGTTTCGGAAGAAAATGTACATCAACTTACTTTTATTGAAATAATTTTATACAGACAGCTCCAAACTTTAAAATCAGCATCAGGGTCACGGGGCGGTATAGGAATTCCGTGGTGTATTTGGAGCCATCAACATCGTCGAAAACTTATTTATCTCGTTAATATTGTTATGCGGTCATGCAATGAAACGTTTTCCAGTATAATAAATAAATAAATAAATAAATAAAACAATATGAAATAAAATAAAAATTATTATTCAGGGGCAAAAAAATATATAAAGTGAAAAGATAGTGAGAATGCCCCATATCAGGGTGCAGGAACATGTTTTTTGGAGTACGTTTTTGACGATAACAAATATATTAAAACAAATATATGTTTGAGTTTGGTGTTACAATATATTTTGTAAAATACCCCACACGATATACATATTTTTTTTTCAAGTAGCTTAATTTGCCTCCTATTTTTTTTTTCTAAAAATATCTGTGAAGGGCTGATAATCTATAAATGTGTGGGTTGCTTTAGAATTCTATCAAGTTTGAGCTTCCCACTTAGTTTTCGTGAAATTGACATTGAAAGACGGACAGATAGACACAATGGTGATCTTTTAATGGTTCCGTTTTTATATTTAAATACGCAGTCATAAAAACATTTTTCACTCTTTTTTTTTTTTTTTTAATTTAGAGTACTCAAAACTGTTAAAGAATAATGTATAATTTGATATAACGTATCTTAATACTTGCTAATTAAACCTCATGATTAAGTGTTCATGAGACGATAAAGACAAATTCCTACTATTTTTACTCGTCAACTGAGAGGATCAAATAATTGACTCATCCAAATTGTTTTGAAAGATAAGAAAAAGGCGAGGATTTCACAATCAAAATTTACAAATCCAAGCATCTTTTAATAGTTTTTCGGGAATAAAAAAATAAAATATCGGTTGCGGGCAACATTTGTGTTCCGAGACTATTGCTTTCGTATAAATGTTTATGTCTGCATAAAGGAGTAAGCGAAATGTTAGATTTTAAAATAAAATGGATTTAGAGGTTTTAAGTACAATTTATTTTTATATATACTACGGGGCTCTGCCCCCTACGAGCTGCGCTTGTCAACCCCCGTTCAGACACCGCAGACTCTAAAAGTACGCTAATTTGTTCGTCTTTAAAGAGATTTCGGAAGATTGAATTATAATTTAAAAAACAATGGTGATCTCCCTATAAACGGATTTCTATTCATTTCTCTTTGACTGGGGAATTTTAAGGACAAATCCGCTGCGGTACTACTTGATTAACCCGTCGACCAATTTCGACAAATTATATAAATCGCCAAAGCACTCACCAAATTATACAAATTGACATCATTTTTATTTTAAATAACGAAAGAACAAATAAATCAGTGCAACATTAATAAAAATACAAATAAAACGTCGAAATAAAAATAACTTGATGACGTAGACACGTGTAACTTGCTTAAAGTCAAGTTAACCCGTTAGTAGTCGCGCGTTGGTCTTTTCCCCGCCCGAAATTTGTTATCTTCCTGTAACTCATTTCCCGTTAAAGTTACGATAGCGAAATTCCGTGTAGCTGAAATTGTGTGTTCACACTCTTGTGTAGTAAAATTGCAAGTCATTCCTGCTATTTCTTAGCATTTTATCGCATTCTTAAGTTTCAATCGGTCTAAATGACCGCGTTGCGACCACTTGCGTTAGTTGAATTTTTCCCCCTCGTGTTCATCCTTTCCCATTTCCGCGAAATCTGTAGGGGAAAGTTTCTTCGAAGTACGGACTCTCTCCCTGTTGTTATTTCGTCTTTCTTTCTGCTATTTTTTACTTTTAGAATATGATTTAAAATTGTTTTATTATATCAGTTGTGAAGTCAGTTCGCACAAAAAACTGATGGATGGTCACTTACATTTTTTTTTTTTCATTGTCAAATATTGCGCGAATAAATTCTCAAATTGATAATCGTTTAAATATGGAAAAAAAGGGAAATTCATCATCATTATTTGAAAGAACTTGCTTTTCATTTATTACCAGAACATATAAATGAAAGAAAACAGACAATACCACTGCCAAACCATTAAAAAAGAGAGAAGAGAATTTTGTGGGAATCAGTAAAAAAATTGCCGTATCTCCAAAATCTGAAAAGTATCGTTTTTGTACAATAAAACAAATTCGAAAGATAAAACAATTTTCTCAGAAATGTAGTATGTATATCTGCGAAGAACATACATATAATTTATTTGTACAATAAGAAAAATAATGATAATTTTATAATGTAGGTTAGAAATTGCGCAAATAAAAAACCCTTTTGGATAATTCAGTGAATGTTTATACTATGATTTTAAAAAATACTTTAAGTATTTTTCTAAAATTTATCTACTGTTAAATTTTCATACTGTAAGTAAAAATATATATTTTTTAAATAATGCCGCAGAAAATGTTTTTTTTTAATTATTATTATTATTATTGAAATCCAATAGAGGCTTGGGGACGGTATCTGACAAATTTAAATTGTTGTCCTTCATCAATTGTTCAAACTATTTTTCAGAATAATGTTTTCCAGAATATGAGAGAAAATTCATTTAAATTAAATTATTGCTGCATATTTATAATTTCGGAGAAAATTTTATTATTGTGTTTATTATTTTAATGAATGTTATTAAAAAACAATAAATTATAACATTAATACCTTATTATGAAATGTACAATTGAATATTTATTTTATTTAAATAGTTGCTGTAAAATACATCCCTATTACTTTTCAGTGATTCTATTAATTAAAATAATTTATCCATCTTAGGATTTAAATCTACAATTTCAAATGTATTTAAATTAAATATATAATTTCGATGACTTATTTATTATTTGCTTTATATAAGCGAAGTTCGTATCCAGAGTTTTTATTCAGGGGCGCTGCTCCCACCATGAAATAAGTAGAAAAACTACAAATCGTGCATTTTCATTTGAAAAATGGATTTAATCATAAAATCTCGAGAGCCCCCCCCCCCTCCTCTCCCCCCTCATACACACATAGACTCCCCACAAAATAAATAAATAAAACGTAGTTATAACATTTACATTTATAATTTCGAAATTAAGTATTTTTTACCTTTTTCTTTATTATATATATATATATATATATAATATGCTGGTGAATTAGTGGTATTGTATTTGATTTGCTGTTGCATGTCATAGGTTCCATTTTTATTTTCAGTTTAATTGTTCAATTTGATGTCAGTGTAATATATTGATGCTAAATTTATTAATTTTATTTTATTAAATGGATATAGAGTGCCGGATTATCATAAAAATCTACCTGACTCTGATTCTGTCCTTCCAAAAAAATAAAAATACCCCTATCACGAATTTAGATTCATATTCGTAAATGCTTTCCTACTAGTTATTGATTCATAGTAACATCAGAAATTCAATCAAATCATTTACTATTTACTTTTAAGTATTTATGCAAAACGAAGAAAGAGTTATTAAAAACATTTATCTAGATGCCAACTGAATATATACTTAAGCGAAATAAATAATTTGCTGTAAAGTGTTGTAAAATGAATAATTGCTGTAATCTTTTAAAGTTCAGTCAATATTTTCACCCTACGTTATCCGTTTTCGATCATCTGATAACACCGGCAAGTTTCCCCTTCGTTTTCGGCCTGCTGGTAACGGCGGCAAATGGACCGAACGCGACTACTAACGTTCTAAAAAATGCCGCGACTACTTTCGGGTTAATGTGACATTTACTATCAACAAATTATTGACATTTAATCTTATTGTTTGGCGATTGATAGATTTTTGGTCGACGGGATAACTAAGTAGTAGCAAAAATACATATGTCAATCCCTGTTTTCGTCTTTGATTAAGGAAAATAAGATAAACATTTCAAAATAAGCTAATATAAAAGGAATTAAGTAAACAGAATCTTTGTCTCCCGGTATTTTTTAACAAAGCGAAAAGAAAGTTCTTTTAAATAAGGCATTTTACATTAATCGTTTTTAATCTGACGTAATTTAGACCAAACTATTCTTTCTCTTTTTAATATTCACGTGAAAATACTTGTGTTAGATATGAAATATTATTTGCGCTTTCCTAACAAAAATAGTTGAAATGTATCTGTAGTGTAGAAATCTACACAACAAGGCTTGTTATTAATTTAACTAATTAAATAATTTTCGCACGATCCAATAACATTTAAAAATAATTGAATTCTCGGAAAATAATTCTTTAGTAATTAATTTATACAATAAATTAAAATAACATAAAAAATACTCCAAAATTAAAGTATATTAAAATGAATAATTATATAATGCGTAGAAAAAATAAAAATATATATGTTGTTTGGTATTGGTATGTTTAGAAAAAAATAAGGAATATGAATTGTGAATTTATTTTGTATTAATATTGAAAATAAAACATTTCGAATTGTAAATATTTATATGTGCAAAAACAGTGTAATAAAATAAAACTCCTCAAATAAGACCAGACAGAAAATATGAAATTACAGATAAAGAGAACATTGCTGACGCCAGACATGGACAGTAAATGTATAGCGAAAGAATAGAAAATTTACAATGTTGAAACCATAAATTTTCTATCAATTAAGATGGTTTTACAACACTCAACGTGGGTGGTGATTCCCATGAGAAACCTGACGCAAGGGGCAAAAATTAAGTTAATGCTATGCAGTGAAAAATAAATTGGCACGCCCATAGATAGGGATGTCTAGAGTACCAATAAGGGACCAGGAGTAGCCTCCAATCAGAACGACAGCTCTGGGTTAATTTAGCCATCCCAAAAAAAATTGGATCTTGCAAGATGGGATGAGAAAAGATTATTAAGTCTTGTGTCTCGTCCTCAAGAGGTTCTATAATTTTTGTTAAGATGTGACTTCCTCTAAGACGACCCAGATACTTCAAAATTTTACATCAAGTTCCTTCGCAGCAAATTTTAAGGACAATACTAAATTTAGCGATTGAAATGAATGCTGAAAGCAGACAAATCTTTGTCACAAAAAATGATTGATGCAGAAAAAAAGGAAATGATGATGAAAATTAATGCTGAGAGTAGACCTGTCCTTGTCATGATCTATTGACAAAGATCGCTGAGAGCAGACAAGTCTTTGTCCGGGAAATTAACTGATGCAGAGTTTTACAGAAGTATTCACTTGATTTGGAGATGTAAGCTCAGTGGTTAGTGATGAGATGCGAATGCAACGAAGATACGATACATCAGCAGATTTCGCCTATGAAAGTGTACATTGTGGAGATGGAGCTCTAATTTTCATGCGTCACAGAGTGCCGAAAGAAAGTGAAATTGGTTTGTGAAAGATCCCCATGAACTATATATATATATAAAAAGGAACTTTATGCCCCGATGAACTTACTTGTGTTTAGGATTCCATGAACTATGAGTGAACTGTATGATTTGGATGATTACAGAAAAGATCGAAGTCTATTTGGGTGAGAAATTCCTTATATTTATTTCAATATATATTCGTGGCTATTGTTTTCATGTCTTCTTATGATGTGTGCATTTAATATTAAGCAACTAATTTTCTAAATTTCCACTATAGTACATAATCTTATGTCATTGAATATTATGATTGTTTATGATAAAGATTTTAATGATAACGGGAATACTATTTTTCATAAATAAAATTTTGATTAAAATTTTGGCAAAATCCCCATCATCGGATCGTGCTGTGAACAAAAGGGGCAAGCATAAGATAACATAAATTAATTAAAAAAATAAGTAACAAAGTATAATTTTGATGAAAGTTTTGCTGTTCTAATGAGAATGGAACTATGTTATATTCTGATAAAATAGTGGATAATTTGAAAAGATTATTATGATATAAAAAATCATATTTGAGTTATGAATTTTATATAAATGAAAATAAAGTTTGTTTATGTTTGTATACTTATATGTCTTTCCTTTGAATTCCTTCCTTGTTCCCTTTTAGATAATATTCATAATTTATGGTATCTAATATTTTGGAATTATTAGAATTGGACGTTTCTCTATGCAACCTACAAGTTCGATATTTCCATTTCAACGTTAAATAAGTCGTCCTTGAGTTATTGCCAAAATTAATTTTATTCCAAAATTTTCTTCTCTCCTAATTTATTAAATAACATTATCCCATTAGATCTTTTCACAACGCAGATCGGGATAACTGTTTCTATTGTACTAACCATTTTACTGTCGCGTGACCCTGTGTGTTATGGCGTCCAAATCGTCACAACATACTCAAATTTAATGGTGCTAATACCAGGTGTTAGTAATGGAATTTAGGACGTAAAAGTAAATGGTTGCAATGATTTAACTTATAAAAAAATATATATATATATATTATTATTTTCCTCTATTTTTATTTTTCTTTTCAATTACTAAAAAAATTATTTTCGTATGTTATATAAAAAAATTATTTATGTGTATAACAAAAAGAAAAACTAAGGAAAAGAGTAGTTCAGTTCACTGCACATAATTTAGTACGAACATAACGAGTGATTATTATAATTAATATCTGTGAAAGGAAATATTGGTGAAAATTTCATATTGTGTTTTATTTATGTGCATGCATGCAGAATATTCAGTGTTATTTCAGTAGAATTTATGCGAAAATATTATTTTACAAAGTAGTATGATCTTGAAAATAGAGATAGACAATTATATTCTAAAATTGAAAAAATAATAATTTGCAGTGTAGGAAATTTCTGAGAAACTAGGATAGAAGCAAAACAAAATAGAAATTATTCTATTATATATTTGGGAATTGCAGCCGCTAGGAAAATAAAGCATAAAAATTAAATCATGACAGGCGGCAGAGGGAAGAGACAAATTTCTCCTGAAAGGGAAACATTTACGATAGGAGTAGATACCTTAAAAAATTCTCTCCAAAATTTTGAAGATAAACCAGACCAAGAAATTACACAATTTTTTGACGAATTTGAAGAATTAGCCGATGCGGCACAATTTCCCGATGATATAAAATTATTACTTGCAAAATCAAAATTTAAAGGGCAAGCACGGGAAATTATGAAAAATACAACAGAACTTCATAAGGCAAACGACTACAATACATTCAAAGAAAATTCAATAAAGCAGTTTCAAAAAGAAAAATCTTTCGCCAAAGCGCAATTACAGTTGATTAACGCGAAACAAACAGCCAATCAAACGATTGAGGAATTTACTAAAAAATTCAATATTGAGGCACAAAAATATTTAGCTTTATCGGGACACGAAAAAAAAAATGGAGCAAAGGAACTGCTTGAAACGATGAAATTAACAAAATACCTCGAGGCGTTAAGACCAGACATTTCTTTTGAATTAAAAAAAATATCCTCCAACAAAATTCGACGATGCTTTTAAACGGGCCAAGGACATCGAATTAGCAATCAACGGAAAATGCGCAGGCGAAATGAACAACTTAACAGTAACTAGTGAAAAAAAATTGTATGAGGCACTAATCAATATGTCCCAAGAGCAAAAAACTGAAATACAAGACCTAAAGAAACAGATAAATAATTTAAAGCTTGAGACACATGAAAACAAACAAAACGAAGGGGAAATTAATCACATCACCCAACAATTCTGTCACATATGCAACAAATCAAACCACCAAACACAACATTGTTTTTTTAATAAAAGAAGCGAAAATTTTGTACAACCTAGGGGAGCACAACAATACAATGTTAGGCCAAGATTTCCAAGGAACTACCATACAAATTACAATTATAAAAATTTCCAAAGAAGTCCACAAAATTATATACCGCATTTTCAAAATCCTCAAAATTTCAATCCCATAAGACCGCACTACAATCAGCTTCGACAAAATTATATGTACAATGTGATGCCCAACAGGCATAAAGATTCTCAACAGCTGATAGGTCAAAATCAAATGCACCAAGGGAATTATAATTATCAAAACACTGTCCCAATCCAAAATGCTGATTTTATACTGGGGAATAATGCACAAATTCAATATAGAGGGCAACACCAAGGCGTCACAAATATACAAAACGGGCAAAACAATTTTTCTCAACCACCTAATTATAGAAATAAAGAAACGCAGCCCACTATTAACTTCCAAAGTGAAAATCAACAGAGAAGGGGTAGACAAAATACCAGAGGAAAAAGAGGACACCATCATTTAAACCGATAAGGGGGCCTCAAAATTTAGCACAAGTACAAACCCGTAGGTCCCGCATATTAAAAGAAAAACAGGGTTATAACTTAAAAACAAAATTTAACAAAAAATTGAAAAAAAAGAAACATGAACATGAGAAAAAAAACGTGTTTGAGGCTGAGGAAAATCAAAATTCTAAGGTTAAAGAAAAATTGATAGCAAGTTGCAACTCAGGAAGAAACAATGAGTTACCAATATGGAATTTAAAGATAAAAAAGGAACTAATTATACCCAGTTTAGTAGATAGTGGAGCAAGTATTAGCCTATTGTCACCAGAAATTTTTGAAAAAATAAAACAGACAGATATAAAAATTAAATATTTAGCCAATTCAATTAAATTCAGTTATTGCCAAAATTAATTTTATTCTAAAATTTTCTTCTCTCCTAATTTATTAAATAACATTATCCCATTAGATCTTTTCACAACGCAGATCGGGATAACTGTTTCTATTGTACTAACCATTTTACTGTCGCGTGACCCTGTGTGTTATGGCGTCCAAATCGTCACAACAGTATCCTCGCAAAATATCAAATAAATATCTAGCGCAATTTCTAAATTTAAACCGTTTAGCAATATTATTTGGTGTTCATTTTATGTAATAACTGTAATGTAACGTAAATATGACCTAATTTCTCGTATCTAAGACTTCTAACGCATGTTAATAAATTTATTATTTTACAAATGCCTTTCTCTCTTAAAATTCACGTGTAATTATAGTTTTTATGACGTGATTTTTTATAAGTTCCTGCTTTTTGTACATAATTATTTAATTCTAATTCCAAATATTTTTTTCTGTTTATAATAGTCACGTGTAAATAAATTTTTAATTTATTACACATATAAATATATATATATATATATATATATATATACATATATATATATATATATATATATATATATATATATATATATATATATATATATATATATATTTTTTTTTTTTTTTTTTTTTTTTTTTTTTTTTTTTTTTTTTTCTTTTTGAAGCAAACATCATTGTTTCCGCTGTTTATACGGTTGACAACAGTTTAAATTAATATCACTTTCTAAAATCTGTAAAAAATATCTTTAGAAATCCTGAAAATTTGAATTTAAAAAAGAAATAAAACCTCAAAAAATTAGCCAAATTAAAAAAAAAAAAGAAAACAGTCTGCACACCGGGAACTTCAAACTTGTAAAATGATCTAAAAATGATTAAATTCCTATGTACAGTTTTTGCTCCTATAAAACTTTTTTAATGGAACGATTTTGTCCAACTTTGGCATTAAATATCTCTTAAAATAATTCTTCGATTTGAAAACTGTCTGCATCAGCGTGTTTATCAAACATTTCTGTATAATACTACTAATTTTCATATTTTTGTATGCATTATTTTTCTTAACATTGACGAAGAAAGACCTCCGGTCACAAAAAATTCAAAACCGGCGGCGGCGGCGGCGGTGACAGCGGTAGTTACCTTTTTTTAGAATAGAGAGATATCGAATCATAGTAGGTCCTTCTCTTACATTTAACATAAGAGTTCGTGAGATATAACGATTTGTTAGGGGAAGAAAATGTCAGTAAATGAGAAATAAATGTTTTTTTGTAAAAAAAAAAAAAAAAAAAAAAAAAAAAAAAAAAAATGCTGTTACCCAACTTCTATTCTTAAAAAAATTATCGTGTCAGAATAGGCTTATAGAATAATTTATAATGTAACTTTTTGTCTCTGAGTAACTTGTATTTATGTATGCATCACTCATCAATAGGTGTTGATTCGGTGATCTGAATAATGTCTAAATTTCAATGGACAATACAAACATTAAGAAAATATTTTTAAACAAATGTTATCGTGTGAATGTAATATATACTAGCAAAAGCCACGTTTTGCTTGTAATCGAGAAGCATTATTTAATAACATAAATATTTCTAACGAACAATAGTTTTTTTAAATATTATTTTTGCATCTTTATTAAGCAAAAACGTTATTTTATGTTTTGGAGCATTTTAATTTTAGAAATGTAAATTCAGTCAAATAACTAAGAATTTCCTCGGAATTTTTTATTATGATGTAAAACTGGTATAAATAAAAATATTTTAAAAGCAAAATTTTACAAAATATTTTTAAATTTTCAACTAAAAGCTCTTTTAAATATGTTTTTACATTTTCCAATAGCCTCTTGTGGTTTCTCAAATGGTTTGAAAAATGTATGTTTCCAATCTTTGTAATTCACATCAAATAATCTTTGATAGCAATCTTAGAATAATATATTCGAAGAGAACCTGAAGAAAGTTACTTCTTCAAAATCCTATTTTCTGGAAAAATATTTGAAATCTGTTCTTGCTGATACTAAGAATTATTAACTTATTATTATTTTCACATATGGACAAATTTCCTTGTTTTTTTAGTATTTTTACGAAATTCCCTGACATTTATAAAGAGATTAATAAACCTCCCTAATTTTTCCCCCAATTCCATAACCTGTAGACATCCTCTAGAAATGCATTTTATGGGGAGCATTTTATGCATAAGATGGCTCTTTAAGTGGGGGCAAATATGTATGTACAAAGGATTAAAAAAGAATGAAAGTTCCACAGTCTTTCAAATTAGTAACCAGCGTTGCCAGCGTTGTGCAAGCTGCGAAATGCCATTGGCAGGGTCTAAAGTTCTGTTGATCCTTCATATGGAGTGTTCTACAGCCTGCAGAATCTCTGAAACGGTATGAAAGCGAAAGTGAAGGAGAGTTGCACGGAATTAAATCCGGGATATAGGTGGGATGGTAACGAACTTCAAAGGCCTCAGCAAGCAAGAACATCAGCCACAGTTTGAGCTGTGGAGATACAATTGAACATTGTCGTGCAAGATGATAGGTGAGCTCTGCAAAAAGTGTTGTTGTTTCTTCCTCAACGCTGGCTGTAGGTAGTGTTACAGAATCGAACACTAGTTGACAGTTAGACTAACTAGACGATAGATCGGCAATTAAGACATGACTGTGTTTGTCATGTCACTGCGCAGGCGTGTGACGTGTGTAGGTGGACCACAGTTGCCTTGAATTAAGGCAGGTATGTGAAGTACGTAAGCTGCTTTTCTGTGTTCCGCTGCGAGGCGACTCTACAACTGTGTTACCACTATTAAAGTTCCATCCCTCGTAGATACAAATACATACGAATTACAATAACAATGGATTTAATAATTTGTCAAAATAGGCCGGCTGGCTGTAAAACTGCATCAACGAAGTATTTTAAACATTGAAAAGTAGAAAATATAAAAAATAAAGAGTGTATTATATATTTTAAAAAAATACGCTTTAATCAATTAATAGTTTTATATTTATTAAAATATGATTATATATTTGGAAATAAAATTAATAAGGTTTCTTTTTTTTCTGATGCCTTGTCTTAAAAAAGAATCAGAGCAAAAATTATAATATTTTGAATAAATTTATTATCTCGCGCTTCCTAGTATTCGAAAAGAAAATCAGTAAATTCTCCACACACAGAGTCTCGTGTGACGTTGTGTGACGCTGGGCTTCCCCTACTTCTAAGTCTTAAGCGAGTCCTTGTTGTATTCATTAAATGTGATTTTCAAAATAAACATTAAATGCTTATAGAAAACTGTTTTTTTTTGAACTATTTATACTTTTAAACTTATTTCTATAGATTTATTTTATGCAAGTTAAAAATGAGAGCAAAAATTATATATTTTTTTAAAATACTAGGGGGCTCGGCCCCCTACGAGCTGTGCTCGCCAACCCCCGTCCAGGCACCGTAGACTCTAAATGCACGCTGATTTGATCGGCTTTAAAAAGATTTCGAAAGATTGAATTATAATTTAAAAAACAGTGGCGAACTCTCTATAAACGGATTTCTATTCATTTCTCTCTGATTGGGGGATTTTAACGCCAAATCCGTTGCGGTACTACTTGATTATCCCGTCGACCAATTTCGCCAAATTATATAAATCGCCAAACCACTCGCCAAATTATACAAATTGACATAATTTTTATTTTAAATAACGAAAAAACAAATAAATTAGTACAACATTAATAAAAATACAAATAAAACGTCGAAATAAAAATAACTTGATGACGTAGACACGTGTAACAACATTTCAAAATAAGCTAATATAAAAGGAATTAAGTAAACAGAGTCTTTGCCTCCTGGTATTTTTTAACAAAGTGAAAAGAAAGTTCTTTTAAATGAGACATTTTAAATTAATCTTTTTTAATCTGATGTAATTTTGACCAAACTATTCTTTCTCTTTTTAATATTCACGTGAAAATACTTGTGTTAGAAATTAAATATTATTTGCGCTTTCCTAACAAAAATAGTTAATAAGTATCCTCTTAAAATATCAAATAAATTTCCAGCGCAATTTCTAAATTTAAACCGTTTTGCAATATTATTTTGTGTTCATTTTATGTAATAACTTTAATGTGACGTAAATATGACGTAATTTCTCCTATTTAAGACTTCTAACGCATGTTAATAAATTTTTTGCTTTACAAATTCCTTTCTCTCTTAAAATTCACGTGTAATTATAGTTTTTATGACATAATTTTTAATAAGTTCCTGCTTTTTGTACATAATTATTTAATTCTAATTCCAAATGTTTTTTTCTGTTTATAATAGTCACGTGTAAATAAATTTTTAATTTATTTACACGTATAAATATTTTTTTTTTTTGAAGCAAACATTATTGGTGTTTCAACTGTTTATACAGTTGGCAACAGTTTAAATTAATATCACTTTCTAAAATCTGTTAAAAATATCTCTAGAAATGCTGAAAATCTGAATTTAAAATAGAAATAAAACCTCAAAAAAATAGTCAAAATGAAAAAATTAATGCAATCTGCACTCCGGCAAATTCTAACGCATAAAATGATCTAAAAATGATTAAATTCCTATGAACAGTTTTTGCTCCTATAAAACTTTTTTAGTGGAACGATTTTGTCCAACTTTAGCATTAAATATCTCTTAAAATAATTCTTCGATCTGAAAACTGCTGCATCAGCGTGTTTATCAAACATTTCTGTATAATACTACCGATTTTCATATTTTTGTATGCATTATTTTTCTTAATATTAACGAAGAAAGACCTCCGGCCACAAAAAATTCAAAACCGGCGGCGGCGGCGGCGGTGACAGCGGTAGTTACTTTTTTTTAGAATAGAGAGAAATTTATTATCACGCGCTCCCTAGCAATCAAAAAGAAAATCAGTTAATTCTCCATAATCAAGGTTCGGTATCCAAACTAAATTAATGTATTTTAAAGGAAATATATCGGAAAAAATGTGAATTATATTCATGAAATGTGATTTTCAAGATGAACATTGAATGCTTATAAAAGAATGTTAAAATATATAGGCATAGTTTTATACTTATTACCCGACTGCTAAGAAGGGTTATATGTTTCACGTGTATCTGGGTATGTGGATTTCTTTATACCCTCGAAACTTTCCAACGGCTCGATGGATTTTAATGAATGAGGTCTCTATCGATTCGTCTTAACGGCCCGATGGTTATAGGCTAAGTTTTGTTTTTATAAATTCAAAATGGCGGTCGTAAAGTAAAAAATGTTGGTAGAGACGAAAAAAAATTACGCACCCTATTGAGTGGCCTATCATTGAATAGGTCTTTCAAAATGAAGACGTTGTTTCATTGACTATTTTACAGTCAGAAGTTCCGTTTAAATAGGACACAACCTGGAAGTTGTGTAGGTAGAATCTGTAGCTTGACTACAACTGTAACTTTCCCTGGCATCTAGAGGCCTCATCCAAACAGTGTTTATAGATAGGAACTAACCATTAAACACAACCTAAAAGTCATCCATACAAGTAAATAAAAAAAAAAATAAGTAAGTAATATAAAAAATAGTTTCACGTTGATGAGAAATTATTATTTAGTTTGCTTTTTACATATTCGGGTTTTTTGATTTTTTAAATTAAATTTTTATTTTTATCATTCAAGCTAAAAATGAATGAGCTTCAATCCCTTCCTTTTGAATAAAAAGTCCATCCCAACTGTAAAATAAACAGTGTTGTATTCTTAAATTCAAAACACTACAACAACTCGGAATGAAATCGAACAACAATAACCTCGGGGCGCAATTCGTTTTATTCGGGTCAGATCCATTATAGGAATGGATATTAACAATCTGCGCAAAAAAGCCAATGATCCGCAGAAACATTAAATGAAAAGAAATGGGACTTGAAATGTCGCTGTTGGCAGTTGGAACTATAAAAACCAGAAGAAAAAATAAATAAAAGGAAAAACAGAAACTAGGGGCGGAGAACCTAATGAAAGTGACGTTAAAGATGTCAGGTGAGTGAACGCGATCTGGGTTTATAGCAACTTGCCGTCTTCTCTATTGCCACAAATCGAGTTTCTCTAAATTGTTACTAAATACGGAAGCTGACCGAGTTGTTTTATGAGAGATCTATTTCTATAACTTTTCAGTGGTTTCTCAAAAATGTCAAGCATAACTTACGTTTATTTTTAGCACTTTCCAACAAATTAGTTTTGAAGTACAGTCGAACCTCTGTTTAACGAAGTTACTAAATCCCGGAAAAAGTTCGTTATATGGAAAATTCGTTAAATAGAGATTCACCCTTTAAAATACTTTAAACTACATAAAACAGATTTTAAATTCATAAACACTAAACATTTTTACTAAAAGTAATTAATCACATTTTTTAAATAAATTATATCGATTTGCTTTATTTATTTTACCCACCAATATCCATCATCAATTCATTTTTTCTATGTGTCTAAATCTTTGAAATCTGCAAGGAAAACAAAACATTGTTCGGGAATACACTGTACTTTCTGTTTAAAGTAAATAGTTTTACATTAAAATTAAGGAATTTTAATGACAAAAATATTTATTATTATTATAACAAATAATTTTAATCATACATTAACATATGCGTCCTTAAATTTAATTTCTGAAAAACTCTGTTCATTTTGCCTGAGTTTTTTTATTTAAAAAAGTGCTGTCTCTCATAATACGTCTCGCATCTTTGCAATGCACCAAAAACCCCTTCATGCTATTTTCTTTTAACTATAATCCGCGTCGGATTGTTTCAAATGATTTTAGCATTTCATCATACGAAGTTTTGTTAATTCCTGCGTCATGATCATTTCCATCATCATCATATTCGTCTTCATCGCAATTCATTGCTGTATTCTTTGTATTTTTTACGCTGTCGAAAATATCCAATTCGGATAGTGTTTTCCGAGGTCTCAATTTCAGAATTAAGTGAAATACAGTCATCAATCAGCACATCATGGTTAATTTCTTCTTTTTTTCTCACTGTATCCACATTTTTAAAGTTACTCTAAGGGATTATCATCTTCGTTCTCCGTACTTACCGAATTCTCACTACTGACAAAGAAGGCGCCTGATAAAACCAGTTCAAGGCCATTGAACATCATAAAATGTGTTTAAAGAAAGAATAAGTTTGAAATGTCCAGAAATATTTTGAGAAATGGGGAGAAAAAAATTTTTGATCAGAAGAAAAAGTTCGTTTGCACTTCGCTATTTGGAAGTTATTTTACGAAGAATTTCGGAAAATGTGCTTGGTTCTAAAGAAAAGTTCGCAAAATAGAAGTTCGTTAAATAGAGGTCCGACTGTATTATTGTTATTATTCAACCTTCGATTTCGAATAACACTTTATATAACAAATTTAACAATTAATTTT
Organism: Maratus speciosus; assembly: GCA_963932465.1. NCBI lineage: Eukaryota > Metazoa > Arthropoda > Arachnida > Araneae > Salticidae > Maratus > Maratus speciosus. The sequence continues at coordinate 303,612,160 of OZ010795.1, forward strand.
CTTGTTTAATTTTTTTTTTGTTGCCACTTTACAAAAAAAAAAAAAAAAAAAAAAAAAAAAAAAAAAAAAAAATCATAATATAATTTTTTTTAAAAGCGTAAGTACCGTATGCGTAAATGATTTCACATAATAACAATAAATTTTGTATTTGAATTCTTAACACTAAAAAATACTTTTATAATTGAATGTAAATAATTGAATTTTCACAAATTTTAATTCATTAAAAGTATGCTATAATTTTCATAAAAAAGGGTATTTTAAAAATTTCATAAAAGAAATCGTGAAACTGTTATATGCTTAAAAGTAATGAGCACGTAAATATGCGCCATTACCAACCAATCTGAATAGAATATTCCGTTAAAATGTATACTATCCTCTCAAATAACATACATTTTTAATATAAGAAAGTTTAATGTTTTGTTACAGTTTGAAGTATATATTCTGCAGTTATTCTCAATAGTTAAAATATTTCGTCTTCACAAAATACAGATATATAGGTTCTTTTCCTTATATATATATATATATATATATATATTTATGAAAAATGTTGATGCAACGTTAATATTTCACGTACTTCATCAAGCATGACTCCATCATGAGGTTATTTATTTTTACTGACTCAGTGATTTTTATTTACTGCAAGAAATACGCAGGTTTCAGTATCGTTTACAAAAATAAATTTGTATAATGGAGAATTATATTCAACAATATAATCAAAAATCATTTCATAAGAAAATAATATTGTCAGAATCTACAGATCATATTTTATTTCTATCAAGTCCAAAAATATTTCTTTCCTTAATTAAATTAAAAAAAAAAAAAAAAACTTTTGAGATTTTTGGCGGAATAATGAAATTATACATATTATTTATTTATATAATCATGATTCTGTCTAAAATTGCTAACTCCATGATTTATTTTTTCTTCTGAAAATACATGTGTTTCATTTTTTATTTGAAAAATGTGTCCGTAATGGAAAAACATGTAAAATAAATTAATTACAATAATAAATTGTTTATGGTTATTCTGTAAAAAAATAATAATGTGCAAATCTACAGATCATGATTTATTTATATGTTTAATTTCAAGTCAAAATACTGAATAGTGTTTTTGTAAAGTGTACGACAAAATGTAATTTGTGTAGTCTAGTAAAGGAAATTCGCTCATCCTAATAATTATTTCCTTATTATTAAAAAATATTATTGAAATATAAAAACTTTCACATGTAATATTTATGGAAATCAGCTGTAAAGTTGTATCATGGAATCTCTCATATTTAGTCCCTCATCCCTAAATGACTGACTAAAGTACCAATCGGTATCATGGACTGTAAATTAAGCATTTCACGCTCGAAAAACTAACAAATCACCATACAGTCGTCCGTAAAACTTACTTTTTCTCCTAGATGTAGCAATTCCATATATTTTTATTGTTGTACATTACTTAGTACTTCATCTTCTTAAATTTCAAATGCTTAAATATTGCAATGGAGCTATAACTAGACTATTTCATCTCGTAATAGATGAAAGAAACATTTTCGGAATTAAGAAAAGTAATGACTAAGCACACTTTATTGTTCTATAGGCGACATAAATTTAGTTCTTCTTGATTTCTTTTATTGTCATATACGTTCAGTGAAAGCATTTGTAGCGCTTTTAATATATTTAGAAAAGTTTTTTTGCATGCTTTTGCTTAAACGTTATAGTCTTAAATTTGGGGTCAAAGGAATCAATAAAGATGAATTATACAATAAAACAGATAGCATTAATCCACTGGTTTATTTCCAGTTAATACGTAATATCTTTGAAACTTGATAATGAAAAACAAACGTATATCTTACTTCCTTTTTTGAAGATTTTTCCAGTACGTTACAAAATATTCAGCACCATGAAACAAGAACGTTAATTATGCAAGAGACATTGATTATGAAACATTTCCCACACTAATAGAACATAATTTAAAAATTTCTTTTGTTTCATACAAAAAAGTAGTATCTGTATAAGAATTTTAAATTACATGCAGAATAAGAATCTATACCCATAGACTATAACATAACTGAAATATTTTGTGTGTCCCTGTAAATGAACTATAAGTTCTAAACACTCAATACCAAAATCGCCCTAGTAATCCTCAATAACAAAATCGATTGCTTTGCAATCGGATTAAATTTACGCTAGTTGGAACATGGAAATGCAAACAGACAGACATGTGGGGACCATTGGAAGTAGAGACGCAGACAGATAGAAAATCATAATTTATAATCTCCGCTTATTGGAAAATTTAAAAAAAGTATTTTTTCTGTGAATGTTTTATGCTGATTTTTGAATTTCCGGTATTGTAAAATGAATAGAAATTAATTAAAAATTCTTAAAAATATTTATATATGGCGCTTGAAAGAATATCGTAAAGATGTAAATTAATGACATTTTTTTCAACAAAATGTATATGAACGACTTACATAAAAAAGTACACACTTTGTTTGAAAAAAAAATACATAATTTATATTGGTACTTCAAAGATCTTCTAAGGGAAACGTAAATAAAATATTTTTTTGCAAAAAAGACATAGTTCAAATCATAAAATTAAGCACAACGATTCCATAGCCTTTCAACTTAAACTAATAAAGTTTTTATAATGACTAATTCCAAGCGTACAATGTAAAAAATGTAATTCTATAGATGGAAATTTATAGAAATCTGTATGCTTACTGAAATTGTATCTGTACACTGTACTTAAAAAGATGTAAATCTACAAAATTAGTCTTTGACTCAGGTCAAATTTCTTGCTAGTACAAGCATCAAAAATATGCTATTATATGCTATTATATGCTATTTATTGCTTTGTCTGCTAGATTTTAATGCTAGTATATGTTTTACAATGCTAGCCAGCATCACATGCTATATAGCTAGCTTACACAGCAATAGCATGACAATATATATATATACAAGCAATTTATGCTTGCACTGTAAAAAAAAATCTGTAGTTCTACAGATGTAAAAATACATGCTTACTAAACTTTCACCTGTAACTGTACGAAAAAAAGCTGCAAATCTACAAAACTAGTTTTTGTAAAGCTACAAAAATCTGTAACTTTACAAATGAATCTGCTAAAATTTCAGTAATCTTACTAAACTTTTATTTGTAACCCTGGCTACAGTTACATGAAAAGTTCTCGGAATCCCAGTTTCCAAAAAAATTCTTAGTAACCTTACAGATTTTTTGATTTTCGGCGCAAACGTGTGTCTGTTACATGAAATTTTGTTGTTGACGTTACATGAAAAGTTCTAGGAATCCCAGTTTCCTAGAAAAACTTTAGTAACTTCACAGATTTTTTTTTACAGTGTGTTTACTGTTTAAGCTTCTTCCAAAGTATGGAGAGGTGGGTACCTTAACGTGCTATTATATGCTATTTTATGCATGCCAGCATAATATGCTACGCAGCCAGCTTAAGGAGAAATAACATGGCAAGCTATGTACACGCATTTTATGCTTGTTTGCTGTTTAAGCTTCTTCCAAAGCATGGAGAGGTAGGAAACTTAACGTGCTATATATGCTTTTTTATGCTTTCCAGTAATATGCTATGCAGCCAGCTTATTGAGAAATAACATGACAAGCTATGTACAAGCATGTTATGCTTGTACATTGGAAGAATAGAAAAAGATACAAAGAAAAGAAAATAAAGAAAAATAAAATCCGTGCTTTTCAAAAAGAGAATTTAGTCAGTTAAATTTCAAAATTCAAGGAGCACTGTTTCATTTAATAAATAAGTACATAAAAATCGAATTGAAAATATGTACAAATGACCCCCCCCCCCTCCAATAAGGACTAAATTTTTAAAATCTTATCCCCCACCTGAAATTTATAAATTCTATTCTAAATACACTTCCAAATATTTTATTTTTCTGCAACAAATAATTATGACCATATTCAAACCATTTATTAAGCAAAGAAAATCCCACTAATGAATTATAATATAGTCAAGCTATATTCTAATTATCCATTAAACATAGAAAAACTCTAATAATAAATTAACCTTATTAATTAAAAATTTGAGAATAACAGCATCAATAATTTCACCCTTATCTTATAAAAATATCCAGATACAGCAGAATCAGCTCTACACCCATTAACCGCATATGAAATCATTTACAAACACGACCCCAGTAGCGAAGTAAGTAGAGCATCCTGTTCCCGAAACCGGAGGTAGTGATTTCTGTCCTTCTCAGAAGAAAAGAAAACCCGATATAAGTTCCCTCTTCTAAAAATGTAGGTACTTCAGAAATTCTCCAAATATGGCGCCATCAGCGTTTTTTTGTATACCTGGGAGAATAGTTTAAAATAAAAGATAGAGATGCTAGAAAAGTAATGATAGCATAGCACAAATTAAAAGCAAGTGGAGCTAGAAATGTAATGCCAGCCTAGCAAAAATTAAAATCAAATGATGCTAGAAAAGCAAAAATTAAAAGCGTCTGATAGCAACTACAATTATGTTAAATTAAAAGCAATTGTAGATATGTAATGATAGAATAGCAACCAAAAAAAGTATCTGTTGCTTGTGAATTACTGCTAGAATAGCAAAAATTACAAGCAAGTAGAGATCTTGATTGCTGCTAGGCCAGCAACATATTCAAGAAACACAAGCTGGTATGTATGGTGGCCAAGCAGTAAAATTTTACAATACACACCATGGCATGTTGGTAATTATGGTGGAACCAGAAATGTATTATTTTAATTTATGCTATTTTACTTTGCTAGTATACAGCATTTAATACTCGTCTAGCAAACAAATACCAGCATAAATTTCGACCTGGATAAAGCTACATAAATATGTTGCTTCACAAAGTTGCTTTACAAAAGAATCTACTAAAATTAATGTAATCTTACTGAAGTTTTATCTGTAACCAAGGTTGCGTTACATAAAAAGTTCTAGGCATCCCAGTTTCCTACAAAAAGTCTTAAAAAACATTACAGATTTTTTTTTTTTTTTTTACAGTGTACTTGTAGTATAACTCACATAGGTGCGAATTTTGACTACCAGTATTTTAGAACGTTGTTTTAGTCCCTTATTTTATCAGCGATATCTCATTAATAGAATAAGCCGAAGAAAACTTTTCGAAAATAACGTTAGCAGAAAAGCATAGCAGTTACCAGCTATGTGATATACACAACAAAAACCAATGGAAAAAGTCCAGTATATTTTTCAATACTATTGTTTTAAATTAAAGGTATTGTTTACATTAAAATTTAAAAATCTTTCACATATTAGAGTAATGTGACGACAGGTCATGTAGTAAATGTATAAGAACGCATTTATTTAACGTATCTTCTATTTTTACAGCGTGGGATAATGTAAGATATTATATTAAGCACACAGTTCTTTTATTATTAAAATTGACGTATAAAAACCTATATATATATATATATATATATATATATAATCTTAATCAGTTGAAAGAATGTGGTGAATCATATTATATGCATTTTCTGAGTGTTATTCAGAAGATGGATTGCTTTATAAACGGTGTTTTTTATTTAAAGTACCTCCGCGCAAGCCTAACGAGATTTTTATTATTCTTCTGAAACATTGCTAACATCATTTTTTCAATTTTATTACAAGTACAATAACAAAAAGATTTACTCTAACGAGATTTAAATGTAAGAAACAAAAAATTCTCCCTGCAGTAAATTTTTAAAAATATATATATGCAAATCAGGGCACAACTTAATGAAAGAATAAAGTGTCAAACATTTATTTTATGTTAACAATTTTTTCGTATATATAAAATGATATTACTGTCTTTGGCAACATAATGATATTTCTTGAGTAAGTAATTCCATAAGTATTCCGTAAGCTATATTTTTACAAATATATTCAGATCTTATATTTTTTTATCAAAGTCATTTATTTCACGAATATAAATAGTTTATTTTGATTCGTATATCTTATTAGTGTAGAGTGTTATGTATTTTTGAAAGAGTTTATCCATACATATGATATCTTGTATTATATTGGCTTGCTTGAATATGATCTATGTAGTTCAATGTATTTTTTAAATATTTATTTACGCATGTTTTTCTTAGATATGACAAACACTTGAGGAGCAAACTTCATCTGGAAATGCAATTGTATACTTGTAAATATGCATATTTGTTTATCTCATAAGATGTCGTGTAAATAAAAAAAAATACCGTCGGAAAAAATAAAATCTTGTGTTACGTAGTGGGGAACATTTTATCCATAGCGTGGAAAAATAAAATTCTTGTTTTAGAAGAATGTTTAGGAAAACAAAATATGATATTTTTCGAGCTAGCAGATTTCCAAAATCGTCCTTCTGTCTTCAGGAACACCAGAAACCAATAGATTTATGATATTAAATAAGCAATAATGAACAAGTGTTAATATTTATTGCCATGAAAATGCGAACAAGTTTTCGAATATATCTTAGAGAGTATTTTTGAAATTTCTAAACTCGGTTTAAAAATGAAAAAAATTATTTTCAGATGCAACAAATCTCACATAAAGAGTTTTTGTTTAACGGTCAAAAAAAGTTCAATTTATTGTTTAAATTGTCAACTTTTGTGTGTATGTTAATGTAAAAATCTAAAATTAATAAAAACCCGATATGCTTGGTTAAAACTAGTTTCAACTAACCCTCTTTTTCAAAATAATTTATCCCTAAACAAAATTACTTTAAACTGGTGAAAACTAATGTTAACTGAGGTGTTTGTTTGAACTAGACAAATTTCTCATTGTCTAATATGTTTCAATTACAACTACACTTAACAAAGGAGATAAGACGTTCTCAGTTATGTTTTCGATAAAACCGGAACTAAGTATTATTAACGTCCTTTTTTAATTATTAAAAACTTACCAATTAAAAATTGTTGGTATTTAAACGTATGGTTATTTCGAGTTTACATGTAAAAGCATTCAAATGACAGGTATGAATATGTAAGTGATTTAGAAAAGAATAATAATTTACATTTTCAACTTATATTTTAAATTGTTTATTATGATTGGTTAAGAAAAAGAAACAACGTATAAAGGCACAAATAAAATATGTTTAAAAGTATACAGCTGTTTCAAAACCTCTAAGGTTTTATCATCAGTGCTTAAAATAAAAGTTAAATTAAAAGTAAAAAATTGTGTAAAAAAAGGGGGGGGGGAGTTGGACAGAGAGTCAGAAAAGGCGTACCTTTCAGCTCTACTGCCAACGGTGAAATGCGACATACGGCTGACGAACAGCAACGGAGTTGATATCACGCGCATATTCAGGGAGACCAATCAAAATCACCCAATTGCTCAGGGAGAGTTCAAACTTTGAAGGAGAAAAAAAAGGGGGGGGGGAGTGAAGAGAATTATAGGAAATTAAACCATATCTTTGAAAAATTGGGTGTACTGGATAAATCGTTAACTAAATTGTTTGAATTTTTCCATATGTGATAACCTTCCCAAAAGTCAAGATCGTAGATCGAAGTACATTTCTGTATTATGGAGGCTTCGGAAAATTTAAAATTATGGTTGTTTGAACAGCAGTGGTTGGCAATAGCGGAACGTTTAATATCACAATTTTTTACACAAGTTTTATGCTCCCCCAAACGGATCTTAAAGGCTCGCTTCGTTTGACCAATGTACATTCTGTTGCATTCGCAAGATATCCTATAAATACCCCAATTTGAAAAACTATCAATTGGATGTTTCAGATTTGTGAATTGAATTGTATTAAAGGGGTTATAAACTACTTTAAAGTCAAATTTTGACAAGATTTTAGAAATTTGATGGCTTATTTTCGGAAAATATGGGAGTATAATTAAATTTTCTTTACCGACAGTATTAGCCCTGGTTTGAGGAGTACGTTTACTTAGTTTGTTATGAATGGAATCGTCGATTTCAGCTGTAAAATGTAGTCTAATTCTGTTTTTAGTAAACTGTCGGAAGAACAAATATTTAAAGCCCTGTAAACATGACTGTTAAAGACAGCCAACTTTTGATTAGGTGGATGGGATGAAAGGCGATGTGGGGGTAACAGTCCACCTAATCAAACGTTGGCTGCCTTTAACAGTTATGTTTACAGGGCTTTAAATATTTGTTCTTCCGACAGTTTACTAAAAACAGAATTAGACTACATTAAATCCATTGCCATTGATCGAGATTTTACAGCTGAAATCGTCGATTCCATTCATAACAAACTAAGTAAACGTACTCAATCCAGGTCTAATACTGTCGGTAATGAAAATTTAATTATACTCCCATATTTTCCGAAAATAAGCCATCAAATTTCTAAAATCTTGTCAAAATTTGACTTTAAAGTAGTTTATACTCCTTTTAATAAAATTCAATTCACAAATCTGAAACATCCAATTGATAGTTTTCAAATTGGGGTATTTACAGGATATCTTGCAAATGCAACAAAATGTACATTGGTCAAACGAAGCGAGCCTTTAAGATCCATTGGGGGAGCACAAAACGTGTGTAAAAAATGTTATATTAAACGTTCCGCTATTGCCAACCACTGCTGGTCCAACAACCATAATTTAAAATTTTCCCAAGCCTCCATAATACAGAAATGTACTTCAATCTACGATCTTGACTTCTGGGAAGCTTATCACATATGGAAAAATTCAAACAGTTTAGTTAACGATTTATCCAGTACACCCAATTTTTCAAAGATATGGTTTAATTTTCTATAATTCTCTTCACTCCCTCTCCCACCTTTTTTCTCATTCTAAGTTTAAACTCTTCCGAAGCAATTGGGTGATTTTGATTGGTCTCCCTGAATATGCGCGTGAGATCGACTCCGTAGCTGTTCGTCAGCTGTATGTCGCATTTCACCGTTGGCAGTAGAGCTGAAATGTATGCCTTTTCTGACTATCTGTCCAACTCCCCCCCCCCTTTTTTTACACAATGTTTTAGTTTTAATTTAACTTTAATTTTAAACACTGATGAGGAAACCTTAGAAATTTTAAAACAGCTGTATGCTTTTAAACATATTTTATTTGTGCCTTTATACGTTGTTCCTTTTTCTTAATACATCGGCACAAAGTACAATCCTTCCCCACGTTTTATGTATTATGATTGGTGTAATGAAAATTTTCGAATTGTGGCGTCTGTTAATTTCGTTCATAACGCGAAATTCTTCTATCATATTTGCCTTTATCAGAAAACGGAAAGCGCCAGTTGTTCTCTTTCATAATCTCTCAATTAAAAGTAAATCATAGTAAATATGATAAAAAAATTTCAATTGACGTTTAGGTGCGTTTGTAATTATGTAAATACGTAGCACCTACTGTCGTAGTCCGGTTCGTCATTCTTCCTGTCCGCCTGTCCGCATATGACATCGCAAAAACTACCAAGACGAATGCTTTGAAATTTAATATATATAATCGCTACACAATTTTTTCGAGGCATTTAAATTTTTTTAATCGAATCAAAACTTTACAAGATATTAATAATAGATATATTCATTCTATTAAATCACTACAAAGATAGCCCGTCAAAAATGACGGAAAATGTAGTATATAGATATGTTATATACAACACATCTGCAAGAATATGAGTTTTTCTCGCTTGTTCTTTAGTGATAGATCAAAATAACACATTTTAAAAAATCCCTGCCGGCCCGGAGAAATTTCGAAGTTATGTAAACTAATTTCACCAACAAAAACTAAATCATTATTAGATATAAATCCACTTTAACTGTTTTATCTGTCTGCTTTTGACGAGTTTTTATTTCCTTTTTATAAAATAGCTGGTTTTATCAGAATAATGTTAAGGCGATATTAAAAAAAATATTTTTCCATACTCAACAACTCGAAATTTTCTGGCACATTTTCAGATTCATTTTTAATTAAAAAAAAAAAAAATGAAACATGCTGACGTGATTTTTGAAAAGATTTAGAAGCGACTTGTGTTTTTATTTTTCATTCAATTAATTAAAAATTGATTAATAAACAATTATTTTCTCAGTACGGCAATATTTTTCGTTTCTAACACTATCGCTTCGGGAAATTCTGTTCAAAATGCTCACTTTGACATCCTTTTTTGAAATATATTCTGCCTCTATCAAAAAAATCGATCATTACTGTACATTATATAGTTTCTGAATAAGAGAATCTAGCAATTGGATGCGTTTGAGAGCAAAAATGAATTTAAAAATGAGTAAGAAAATAGACAGTTTGGATTTGAATGCACCCTTAATAAGATGACTTTTTCTTCAACCGCTATGTATTTTTAATTTGTTTTTGCTGTAAGAATTGGCCCTATCAAAAACTTGTCTTTATAAATGTTGAAGACAATATTAAGAAGATATATGATAAATTCATGGAGATTTTAAATATTGTGAATTGACAATGAAAATTTTTTTTCTTCAACCCCCCACCCCCCCCCCCCACCCCCTTTTTTTTTTGTTTTCGTTTTTTTTTTTTTTTTTTTTTTTTTTTTTTTTTTTTTTGTATCAGTTTGGAAGAGATTTGTGCAGAATTGTGGAAGTTATCGTGTCCAGAAGAAAGTGATAACACAATTGCTTCGGGAAATTCCGTTCAAAATGCCCACTTTGACATCATTTTTTTAAAATATATTCTGTCTCTATCAAAAAATCGATCATTGCGGTGTATTATATAGTTTCTGAATAAGCGAATCTACCAATTAAATGCGTTTGAGAGCAAAAATGAATTTAAAAATGAGTCAGAAATAAGCAGTTTGTATTTGAGTGTATCCTTAATTCAATGATTTTTCCAACACAATCCGCAACGGGAAATTCGGTTCAAAATGCCCCCTTTAACAGCATTTTAAAAAATGTATTCTGCCTCTATCAAAAAATCGACAATTACGGTACATTATATAGTTTCTGAGTAAGAAAACGTACCAATTGGAAGCCTTTGAGAGCAAAAATGAATTGTAAAATGAGTCAGAAAATACGCAGTTTGGATTAAAATACACCCTTACCTAGATGCTTTTTTTCTTCAACCGCTATGTATTTTTAATTTGTTTTTGCTGTAACAATTGGTCCTATCCAAAGCTTGTCTGTATAGATGTTGTAGACAATATTAAGAAGATATATGATAAATTCATGGGGATTTTATATCTTTTGAATTGACGGAGTTATGAATTTTTTACTTCTTCAAACCCCCTTTTCGTTTTCGATTTTAATTTTTTTTTTGCGGTACGAATTGGTCCTATCAAAAACTTGTGAATATAAAAGTTGTAGATAATATTAAGGAGATTTATAATAAAATTAATTGAAATTGATATCTTGAGAATTGACGAAGTTATGAAATTTTCCCCCAAAAAATCCTATTTTTTGCGCCCCTTGAGCCCATTTTTAACTTTATCAAAAATCTGTGATACATCAAATTTTGGCCCTATGTTTAGAAGTAATAAGAACTTTAAATTGATTTGATATGTACAAAAATTAAGAAGTTATGGGGGTTTTCAGTTTTCACAAAACCCCCTCCCTCTTTCCATCTCCTTGGTCCGATTTTGCCCATTAACGAACTTGACCGTGATTTTATGCCCTTTGATTTTATGTATCAGTTTGGAAGAGATTGGTGGAGAATTACGAAAGTTATCGTGTCCAGAAAAAAGTGATATAGATAAATAGATAGATAGATAGATAGATAAAGTTTTTTACTGAGGTTGGTTTTGGGTTCTAGGGGTCATGATCGGTGTAGATCTGCAAAAATTCTTCAGAAATTCCAACATAGGAACGATCCCAATAGGTAGTATTTCATACGAAATCTACCTAAAAAGAAACACATTTATGAAAAACTATGTATAATGAATACATAAAAAATGCAATTTAAGTGTAAATTAACATTTGGTCAGAAAATTTCAGGATATACGATGTTTATTGTAAAAACGTTTTTATTATTTAAAAGCTGAACTTGCAGTGTCTTCGACATATATTTTTAACTGTCCTTCCTCTTTACATCTTGAAATAATTACATATAGTTGTCTATGAGTAAAACCATTTCATTTAAATACAGTCCGACTGTAGGAAATGTTTATCCTTCTAACTTATTCATCCTATTTGTAAATGATAATATAAATGAAAATTTAATTTCATTCATATCAATTCATTTCATTCATTACTCATTCATTTCAAATGAAAAATACTATAAATTATTGAAAAAAGGGTATTTCTTTGTTAAAAAAATATATATATATTCTATATTACATCTACATCTCTACTCCATTATTATTTTTCTAATCAAAGAACAGAACAAACCTATCAAAAAAAAAAAAAAAAAAAGTTGCCGCTTTGAGGTGCCATTATCGTCTGCATGAGAAAAAATAATAAACACTATAAAAACCATAGAGGTAATTCAGTGTTGGATGAATCCAACATAGGTTCCCTTTTCTCATGTAGACATTTTCATGGTGATGGGACCGGCGGTGACGTCATTAACATTGCATTAAATGTGAGGCGAAATAGTAACTTAGTTAGCGAAGTTTTTTATGTGACCGGTTCTCAAATGTGAATGACTCACCAAAACAGCTCTGTGCTTGTTTACATTAGGAAAATTAAACACGGTTTCGAAATGGTTTAACGACAGCGCAAAACATTAAACTTTTCTAATAGAAAAATATGCTGAACATATGCTGTTTTTATAGAAAAATGTGCTGAACAGACGTGATTAAAGATAGAAGAAATAAATGTAAAAAAAACTGAAAGACATAACTTTCATATCATAGTATTAAAATATTTATTTGCTTAAAAGACGTTATAAAAATACATTAAAAGTAAATTAGTAACTCTTTATTTATATGTTTCTACCTATTTTCTGAGTCGTCGTCAGAATGTATAATAGAAAATTACAAATGCATAATTAAAAAAATGGAAAACATCATCGAAAATAAACAAGTAATCATGTAACGCGCCCTATATTTTCACGATTGCTCGTGTTCCCCCTATGCCGCGAAGCCGTAATTTAACCAACCATTCAACCCATAAATTTGTGATACGAAAAGATAATGTATCGTTACAAACTCCTGAACCTCTTAAATAAATTAAATAATAATAATAATAAGTAATAATAATAATAATTAAATAATAATCAGTAGATAGTAAAATCATCTACAGGTCTAATTTTTATTTACAATTATTCATAAGAGAGTCCATTGAAATTTATTTAAGAGTTTCAGGAGTTTGTAACGATACATTATCTTTTTGTATCCCAAATTTATGGGTTGAATGTATGCGGCTTCGCGGTCAAACACAAGCCAAAATTTCTTAAATGATTTTTCATATGTTCAAAGAAACCCGGGAAATGATTTGCTAGTAATTTCATAGTAACTTCATTAATAGTTTTATTTTTATTTTTAGAAGTATCAAAGGAGCTCAGAATCAATTTCTTAATTAATTTTACCCGATATCCATTATCACTAGCAATGCGTTTATTTTCCGCTAATTCATCCCACAGATTTATATCAGAAGAAATCTTGAAATCACGATTGATTAGGAACCTGAAGGTGGATAATTTGTAAGGCAATGGGGTGCATTAGGGTGGCCACAGGCAACATGGTGAAAAAAAATTAACGTTTTCTTCGGGGGGACTATCCTAAAAGTTGCCAATTCGTTAGAAAATGAGATTGGCAAAGTCTCATCTCAAATGAACAACATTAACCCGTGCCTCATCGAGGTTAAATTCTTGAAAATTTGCAATTTTTGGCAAAAAAGTGTCATTTTTCTTTCTTTACGTAAAATGTATTTGTCTTAGAAACCTGATTCTTGGTTTATTTCATAGAAACTGTTGTTGCCTTCAACTTGCACTCTCATCTAAACTTATATTTAATGAACATTTAGTATTTTTCAGGTCAATTCGTGAACCAAACCCTCAAACTCTGAATTTTTGAAACAAAAGCGAAAAATGACAAATTAATAATTTTATTACTTTGATAATTTTTTGTATTATTTTCATTAATAGGCAAAAATAAGTGAACAATTTTTGTAACTTTAAAAATATTTCACGAATTATAATTGATTATTAGTTATCTAGTTCTGTGTCTAGTAAGAAAGAGCTTCTCGATTTGTATTGCAATTGAGCCTCTCAATTTCTCTTTTTATTACAAGGCTGTTTTTGGTACCTGCTGTCGTTATCTACTTTTAGAATTGACGAAACATTCTGTAAACCCCCCTCCCCCCTTTTGTTATGATGGCAGAAATGTAAGATTTTTTATATTGGCCACATGTCTCATGAAATCAGCGACAGTAAACTAACAAGTAATTGTCAAATTTTATGTACTTTATTTTATAATATTCGCAAAATGAAACTGAACGCAAGAGAAGCTGCTAGATTTAGAATACATCCACCAGTTAAGCACATACTTTAAATTTAAATAGAAGTGCAATCGACTCCGCGAATAACTATTTCGTAAACAAAGAACTGAGCTCATCAAAAACAGATTTAAAAATTCCGGGTTAGAGAGAAGTGTTGTTCACTGGGATGGAAAACTGCTTCACCATTTTTTTAATAAAGAAAATGTAGAGTGGATAGAAGTTTTAATTAGTTGTGGCGATTAAAAACTGTTACTACGAGTTCCACAGCTTGAAAATAGTATCGGAATAATTCAAGCGAAAACTGTGTTTTCAGCAGTTGAAGAGTGGGAAGAAGTTGGTAAAATCCAGGTTTTCCAAATGTGTTTATACAACTGCAGTAAACACCGGTCGCCTCAAAGGAACCTGCATTTTTATATAGCAATTGTTAAAAGAAAAGTCTTCTGTATGTATCATGTTGCACCATAAGTTAGAAATTATCTAAAAAGCTGTTTTTGACTTTAAAGTGGGCATAATCACTGCCCTTCAGCCAGATATTTAAAAACACAATTCTAATTGGGTGGTCTAAATTAAACCAGAGTAAGTATAAAAATGCTATTGAAGATGAAATACTAGATATAAATAGTTAATTCAGAATAAATTTCAAGTTTTCTTACAGAATCTTTTAAAAATTAACAGCTCAGGGATGATTATAAAGAGTTTATCCAACTTTGTTTAATTTTTATAAGACTCCTTCCTGCAAAGGACTCTTGTTCAGAGTACCTGGTGCTTTTAATCATGTCAGATGGATGACACAGGCCATTTATTCTCTCAAAATATACTGTCATAGATAATCTCTCAATAACAAATTTAGAAAAAGATTGTATTAGAGACCTTTGCTTATTTCTAATCAATATTTAATTAAAAGCATGCTTCAATATTCCCACTTCCACTCTGGATCCCAATCCAAGACCTGCAAATAATAAAATCACTTGTTCACTACAGAAAAATTGATAAATAGGTTGCAGACAAAGCACTCACTAAAATGATAAACCGCATTTGGTATCTTAACTCGGATCAAGTTGAATTTTCATTTTTAGATGATACTTTGAAAAAAAAAGTCAATCGCTGTAAAATTCATCTCATTTGAAAAAGAAATGATGATGATGATAGGAATTTCAGAGCAACAAAAGGTTTCAATGAAGTGGATTATTTATTGAACAAAGAAGTCAATGTTTTTGTTTAATCTCAAATTTTTAAAGAGATTTTATATTAATGAGAATTTTTTAAATACTGATCCCAATGTATGGTGTGAAAATAAACCTTATTTGAAAGCAAGAAAACAGTGAATGGTTTTAAAGTTGCCAGTGACACAGCTGAAATGGGAAGTAAATTAAACCGAGATTTCAATTCCTGTTTAACAAAAGACGAAAAATAAAAACAGTATATTCTAAAACTTGTATCTGAATATAGAAAAACGTCTCAAAAGCCCCCTTATCTAAGCCATTACCACCTTAATCATTTCCGGCGCTGTTGTTCCATGTCGGGACTTCCTAATTTTTATTCTAAACTTAAAAACGGCACCAAGTATATTTTACCATTTTTTTCTTTTTCAATGAAAGGTTAAGTAATGTGTTTTTAATTTTGAAAAAGTCGTTTGTAAATTTCGGTGCAGTCAATCATTTCATTATTTTACCAACAGAATTTTTCTGCACTGGAAAGGGTTAACGTGTCGATTGTAAGGGATAATAATTTCTTTTAATTATTATGCTTCCTTTCTTGTAACACAACTTTAATAATAAAATGCATTTGAGCATTATTTGTTCTCATTTTTGTACTTTCTTTGCCCCCCCCCTTTTTTTTTCAATTCTTTCAGTTTAAAATACGATTTTTTAAATTTTCTTTGGAATTTTTTTCTTAAATTAAACCCTTTATCATGTATAAAATGAAAAAAAAAAAAAGGTGGAGAGCAGATGAAATAGAATGTTACAATTTTTTTTCGCATTTTCGTAAAAAAATGAATTTTTAGGATTCGGGAGAATTCTGGTCCTGAAAAATGCGCATATTTTTAAATCTATACATTTTTAGAAAAAATGGTGTGTGGTTCTTCAAAGTAAAACTTTTTTATATAAAACGACACCTGAATTATGTTTCTATGTTCAATTGTATTTATTTCATGAAGGAAAAACCGAATTTTTTTGCGAAAAATCACGTTTTTTTTTTTAACTTAAACCTCAATGAGGCACGGGTTAATATTATCCAAATGAGTTGAAACTTTGCCAATCTAATTTTCTAATCTATTGAATACATTTTGGGGGGTCCCCCAGAAAAAATAAATTCGAAAATTGATTTCTTGTGACCACCATAGGGGTGCATGCATCGGAAGGTATACCGTTTAAATCTGCGATATGTTTTCGGTAAAGTGAACGAATTAATTCATTCCCCTTTCTCTGTAACTCAACATCTAAAAAAGGTAATTTTCCCCCTGTTTCTAGTTCAAAAGTAAACTTAACGTCTATAATTTATAACGTCTTTTAAGCAAATAAATATTTTAATATTATGACATGATTAGAAATGGACGTAATTTTGACTTACTACTGGCACTTATTTACATTTGTAGACATACTTTCATAAATATTTACAAAAATGTATTTTTTAATGCTTAAAAAGTGGAAAATTTTTGGGAGTGAAATGAAATTGTTTTATTTTCTCATGTCCAAGAAAAAAAAAAAAAAAAAAAAAAAAAAAGAAAGATTTTCATTTTCATTTCAATATAACTTTTGTTTAAGATTTTTATGATATTATATTATGTACAGTCGTGGATAAAAAGTAAACACCCCCTACTAACCCCTCAACAAATTATTGTAGACGAAAGTTACTGGTACCGAAAAATTGGAAATCAAGTCTACTTTTAAATGACGTATATAAAATTTGATTAGGGGCCATCTACATATTAAAACGAAACAAAACTTCATTTTTTTCAATGGCAATACCCAATTTTAACAAGATATTTCAAATCTTTGGTTCAAACTATGCCTAGACCCCAAATGTCAAGTTATTTGAATGATAAGTTTTTGAATTATAAATATTCAAATTTTAGTGCTTCTACGGTTAAATTACATTTTCATATTTTTATTTATAACTTCTGAAATTATGATCCTAATGTTCTAATTTTTTGTGTAGCAATAATACTAATATGCCCAAACATAAATACTTTGAATTTGTAATTTTCTGATATGAATTATGAATTATGAAATTAATATTCGAAAAAATTATGAATTACAACCTACACTTTTTTGATGGATTCAGATTTATAAAGTCCTGCTATATGGTGATCGAAAATTTCACATTTTTCATCCAAGTAGTTTTTAAATTATGCTTTAAAAAACGGCGAAATGATGGTTTAAGGGATGACTATGATAGAAGTGACTAAATATTTTGAAATTTTTTATGCTATCCTATAATCTAACAGGCTTAATTGACTGCTTAAGGTGCCTTGATCAAGAAGGGAGCTCTCTCGGTTAACAATCGAGTACCGAACTTCAATTTGGATACAGCCAATAAAATACGCTCGTTTTAAAATGATTAATTTCTCGGAAAATTATGGTAGGAATTGCAAAAAAAAATTGTTTTTAGACTAATTGAAGAGTGTAGAGGTCATTTATACTGTCAGAATTGTGTACTGCTATTAAAAAAAAAACAAAGTTATGGTTCGTGTTAATATGTAGATGGCCCCCTAAATAAATTTTATATACATCATTTAAAAGTAGACTTTATTTCCAATCGTTCGGTACCAGTAACTTTCTTCTACGTTAATTTGTTGAGGAGTTAGTAGGGGGTGTTTACTTTTTTTTCACGACTGTACGTTACCTATGTATATATGTGTATATAAAGTTGGTGCCCATGCTTTCATTTTTTCCCCTTGGCCATGGGAAAATAAAATGGTACTTCTTAGTTATCCCGTCGACCAATTTCGCCAAATTATATAAATCGCCAAACCACTCGCCAAATTATACACACTGAGATTTTTTTTTTTTTTTTTTAATTTCAAATAACGAAAGATCAAATAAATTAGTAAAACGTTAATAAAAATACAAATAAAACGTCGAATTAATAGTTTTATTGGCATTTAATCTTACAATTAATTAATGGTAACCATTAGCGGCAATTAATCTTACAATTTGGCGACAGTAATTTGGTTGACGGGATAACTAAAGGAAAGCATGTCTTTCAAAAAATAAATAAATAAATAGAAATTTAGAAAAATACATATATTTTGTTTTTAATTTTTTTAGTCAAAAACTCTTTTTTTAGTCTTATTTTACTTTTATTTTATTCTTAATTTTTTTGTACAAACTATAGCGCAGATAGTGCAAAATAATAGACATTTTGCTACTTTCACGGGGTCTTGGCGTTTTTTTAAAAAGCTTGTTGTAATTCGGGTATCAGAAAGTGAGATTTATGGTCAAATCATATAAAGAGCTATGAAAATCAAATAAACAAACTTTTAAGTTTATTTATATAATCTATAAATATTTTACTTATACCTATACTATTGTTGTTTTTATATACAATTTACTTCTGTTTATATACAAAAATAGTTAATATAGTTGCTTATGCATATTAAATAAATTGTGTAAATATTGAAAAATTGTGTAATATATGAAACAGTGAATAAGTTGCTAGAAAATATGTTGCCAAATTTCATTTTCTGGTAATTTTTCTTTATACGGACACCATTGTCGCCAAGCGAAATAGTTGGCGCAAAATAAAAATCATGTGAATTAAAAAATATGAAAAAGAAAAAAAAAAAACATGAAGATAAAGTGAGCATTTAAAAAATATAACATTTGAAAATTACATATTTTTACGAGCTATTTTATTAAATCACAAATATATACTTAAAACAAATGAACAAATAACTGTTATACAATAGAGTAATAAATTAAAACTCATATTAAACTGCACAAATGTCATATATTCCATCGGCCGCCATCTTGGATTTCTTTCTTGGCGTGAAAACCCCTTTCCATCCAAGTAGTAAATTTCGCCACGCAGCTATTTATGCGTTTGTTAGGATTAACGAAAATAAAATGTAAATCGTCCCCAAGAAATCTCAAAATGTTGAAGATGGCGGCCAGGGGAATATATCGCATCTGGCACAGATGTCATATCATAATGGTGCGATTTTTTTTCTGACGCCAATGTCATATACGTACCGGGTACTTAACTTGCGCCACCATAACATTTTGCTTGATATGGTAACCCGGATATAGATGATATAGTAAAGAGATTTTCGCCAAATAGCGTCGGTAAAAAGTCGCGCCAATATATGACATCTGTGCCCAGCATCTAAGCCTTGTTTTCTATTGCCGCCATTAAAGTTTCAGCTGTACGATCGGGAATAGGAGTAAGTAAACATCTTCGTGTTTCACGACATAAACCACCTAATACCCACTGAGGAGGAAGAAAACGTCCTACGTTGCTTTTTTTTTCTGGTAAAAAGACATTCATCTACTTCAATAATTTTATTAGGTCCACCGATTTTTCTGTTTGGTCCTGAACATAAAGCATTTGCACAAACTTCTATCAAATAACTATTCAAGTCAACTGTTGTATTGTGGTTCATATTAAGATGCAGCCCATAAAACTCAATCGATGTCAACTCTTGGCACAATAAATATATAAACCTTAAAGGATTGAGAAAAGACAACCGCGATCCTTAAAACCATGTTTTCTGTCGTATTCCTGCGCTTTCTTGGCATGATCGTAAGCTACATCTATATTTCGGATTTCCAGAACTCATCCATAATTTCATTTCATAGTTTTTTGAACACAACCTTTTATTATGCAGAATTACAAAACCCTGAAACAGTTTTATCGCAATTTTCTCATCATCTGGTAATTGCCAAATGAAAAAATCTATCTCAGCGCCAGCAGTAAAAGTAAATTATAACATTATATAAAAATTATTTTTAATTCGAATAGTAAATTAAATAGCTTTTAAGGTTAATCATTCAAGCGATCCACGTTTCATAAATAGCAAATCACAATGTTCCGCATGGTTTACAATAAAAATCCTTTTCACGATCAGGGTGAAATAATTGGCGCATTATTATACACTTTGACATGGAGTCCCTATAACGGAAAAGTACTAATTTTTGTAACTCGCCAAGGGTAATACTGGAAAAGTACCTAGCACATTAAAATCAGGCAGTTAGGAGCTCGGATAGTACAATGCCGTCTATTGGCGGTTATGTTATTAGTAGCATTGGGATGAAAATGTAAAGACGTACATTTTCGTATTTTACGCTTTTAAATTCTCATCCATAAATTCTGAAAAAAAAAAAAACCCTTAAAAGTACGAAGTTTAATTTATATTGCGGTGACCTCGATTATGAAAGATTAATGGTTTTAAATGGGAATTTCGCCAAAATAGCCAGCTCTCGCCAAGTTGGCATCATATATGACAACTTATTTTTGTCGCCAAATTTGGCGATATTTTGTAAAATTTGGTGATATTTCGCCAAGTTAGTCCACCTTTGTAGCTATTGTGGTAACCTTGCATTAGTATTTTTCAACAATTACTCATTACGTCATTACAATGAGGCGGTTCTACCGGAATTGTGAGGAACACAAAGAGACTTGGATTTTATATAAATAGATATCAAACGTAATTAATTGATTTATATCCCATGATAGATAATGATTCTAGGTTGCCATGGTGATTACGTCCTATTTAAGATGGAGTCATATTATTTCCGTAATAATTAATTTAATCTATATAATAAAAGTCGAAGTCATGTGACTGTCATCAATAGTTCCGGGCTGACCGCTTCTCTTTTTACCTGCCAAGCGACCATTTTGCTACTTTCAATTGAGCTGGACGCAGATGATTAAATCATCAAATAGGGTTCCTTCGCCATCATTTCATTTAAAATACACAACTTTCATTTAAAATACACATCTTTCATTTACCTCATTTAAAATACAATAAATAAATAAATATATAGATATTTTTCCAGTATAGGTTCTTGGAGAGAAAAAAAAAATGGCATCGAATTTTCCGGCAATCAATATCCTATTTGATGTACATAAGCAATTTTTTCCATATGTATACAATTGACGTAATCTAAAGAAGCCAATAATCTATTTTTATATAGAAACAGAAGTAATTTATATGTAAACAAATATTGTATATATATGTGTATAAATAAAATGTTTAAATGCAAATAAATACATATAAATAAAAATAGAAGTTCACCAGGTTTGTTTTCATAGCTATTTATATATTTTATCAACGTATTTCACGTTCTGAAGCCCGAATTGCGCCAAGCTTAAAGAAAAATGCCAAGGCCGCTGTAATGGAAAAGTACCTAAATAAACAATTAATCGTAATAATAAGAACATAAACTAAAATATTTCATTTCAACATCAAAGTATTGTTTCTAATTTACATTCAAATAAATATATATTCCAAGATTTGATTTCAATTGAAATTAAGTTGACAGAGCCAACTATTTCACTTCATAGAGCAAACACACAAAAGATTCATTCATCATATAAATGGTAGAAAATATTAGACCATGGAGGTAATCATTCGCAAAGCAGGATCTCCAACAATGAGTGGGCAATATTCTTATGACGTCATAGTAGGTAAATTGACGACGCTACCGTTTGTTAACGGCTTGCATTCACGAGGGTTTTATTTTGCTATTTCTCTTAGTTACGTTAGTATATTATCACATTTATGAACTCAGAAATCAAATCTATAAAAACAAAAGTATATATATTCATTATTTAGTTATTAAGTAATGAAAAAAAATTATAAATGCATGATTTGCAAAATTTAAAAAAATTTATTAATATTAAAAAATAACATTGAAGTAACAGCATGTTTAAGTAGAATGAGTTTAATTTAGATAATTTATGAACAAATCTCAGTTTAATCACTTGAAGTTTCACTCACTTTTACAGCTACGGAAATTATGAGGTATTTGTCAAAAAAGACGAAATACGTATAACAACAAAAATGTATGAAATGTTATCAAGTTTGCAAAGAATTCTTGATTTCTCTATCAGAATCTTTGGACTCGGGGAAGGATTGAGCAAGTCAATTAGTTTCAGAATGAAAGTAACAAGATGCTATACTTAGCATACATTTACGGGAGACCAAACTGGTCGCCAGAAGCGGCTAGTATATATATAATCGCAATAAATATTGTACTCGTGTATTTTTGCATAAAATTGAAACATCTATTGCACCAAGATCTGAATATTATTAAAACTAGTTATAGTAAGAACGCACCACTTTTGCCACGTTTCACGTACAATTTCCGACTTGTTGAACATCTACGCGAAATGTATGTTACAGTAAAAATCCAAAATTACTTAAGGCGATTCTTAAAAAAAAGTTTTTACCCGGCTCAGTAATGCAAATGTTTCTCACATTTTCACGAAAACTTTTTTTATACATACAAGAATACAATTATCAGCAATGACTAGTGAAACTTTTTGAAATCGTATAAATTTTATTTTTCAATAAATGCTCTACATCTCGCTTTATATGTGATTTCTGTCTCATGACAACCTTTCTAAAGCGGGGACGTTGGTTCAAAATTCTAAATTTGACAGATTTTCTGTTTATTCGGATGCTTTTTACTATCAATTTACGTAAAATAATAATAATAATAATAATAATTACGTAATCACGGGGCTTCTGATGTCCCCGCCTCCTTACTTATAAACTTTGTGATAAAAAAAATAATGTTTTTCGGATTCAGAGGTAAACCTTGTGAAGTTATTTTAAATTTTCGTAAACTTTTTCTCACGATCAAGAACTAATTTCTTTTTTTTTAACAGTGAAGTGAAATTGAACGTTAAATTTAAAAATTATTGCTACACTAAATATAGATTAATCTACAATTCGATATTGAAATAAATTTGTTAATGCAACACATTCACATTTAACTAGCGTTTTCTTTAAAAACATATAGAATAGAGTATAAGTTCGTTATTTGGCAGAAGAATTTCCGTATTCTAAAGGAATTTATTTCCAATGAAAAAAACTTCAGGATGAAAAGAATATGTATTTGAGAAGATTTTTGAAAATGTGGCATTGAGAAAACAAGTAGAGGAACATTTTCCCTAAGGATATCGAATATATTTATTTATTTATTTATTCATATTTTACAATATGAAGGAATGTCGTATTTGCAAATGCTAATTCTCATTTTTAACGGAACATCTCATACTGGGTATATGTGTATTTTTGACTCTTTTTTTAAATTGGCTTTATAACTATACGTTAGATCTGTTCATTCCCAATAATATTCGTAAATCTAAACTTGCTACTTTCTAAGCCTAATACTAAATCACTTTCTTTCAACTTTGCACGGGGTGTGGGCCAACATCAGTCCGGCCTAGCATGTATTCTCGGACAGATGCTGTCAGATCCACAGTGTAAATTATTAAAAAAAAATCTCTAAAACAATGAAATTTTAATGCCTCCCCCCACCCCTCAAAAAATGTTCACAAAATATATAAATCAACTGGAAAAGCAGATAGAAAATAGTATGTTTACTTTCAACGTCTGTTTAAACTTCCTGTCTATTAAATATGGAGAAGATGGGGATAATGACTCGTCTGGTTTATACGTCTCAAAATGAAGATCTTATATTTTTAGATCTATTAAATAAAATAAAACAATGAAATTGAAAGTTTATTTTAAATAAAATTACATTTTCATTCAAATATAGTAATTTTGAAAGATAAATTTCTTTGAATTCTGGTGACAGAATTTATGCAACAAAGAATTTGTCATTTATACAGAATTTAAAAAACAACGAAACAACATTACCTCTGCAACATTCACGGTTTATAACTTTGACTCTAAATTAGTGGGATTATTACAATTCAATATAAAATCGAAAGTTTCACAGGAAAAATCTAAAAAATGTATTTTGTAAATAAGGGGAATACATAGTTGCTATGAAAGAAGGAATTTAAATATCACTATTTTTAATATGAATATTTGACGTATGTAATCGCAGAGTTTTGAGATTACGCGAGTTAAAAATTGCTATTCATAAATATGGCGTATATTATGTACAATACCATATGTAAAATAACTTGCAGTATATGTAATAGCTAATATGTAACCTAATTTAAAATCCTGCAGACATTTTAGAAATAATATATGTTCTAAAAGCATATACAAAATACACAAGAAATGTAGTAATATTTAATTACTTACTATTAATTCTGAATTTTTTTAATGGATAATTTCTAGCATAATTAAAATATTATGTCTCATTATTATAAAACCATAATATTGATGAAAATTAAAGACATCTCATTCAAGGTTTAAAGCAATATTTCATTATACATTTTAAAAGCAACGTTAAAAACGCCAGAATAAATAAACATTTCGCAGACTAGTTTCGGTAGCGTTTAGCGTACCGTCCTCAGTGCAAATAATAACGGAAACATGCTCATTTATATAGAGGAGAAGCGGATTCAACTGAGAAGTTCAATACCCAATGGGGAAACAGGAAAAACTGGGTACCAGCCAATGGGAGACTAGTGTAGGAAATGCCACCAGAAATAAGTAAAAAAAAAAATGGTAGTGATTAAGCAAAAGAGGATTTTATGAAATATTTCCAGCAATCTGATAAAGGGGGAATAGCAAATTCACTATTAACAATATTGTCATAATTTTTGTAGATATGAAATGCTTCAGGAAAGTTATGTTCGTGTACAGAAGTGGGTTTGGAGATGATTTTGGCGGAATTAAAATCAAAAGAGTGATTTATTAAAATTGCTATTCCTAGATAAATTTAAAACTTATCTAAAAGGGACAAACAGCTACTAATTTTTATATATGAAATATCTAAGAAATACTTAACTTTATTATACAAATTAATATTTTTTTATATTTTCAGGCATTAAATCCTTGGAAGAATATTAAAAATATTTGTAGTGGTCTTCTAGATACACAATAATGCAGTTGTTTACGTGTTGCTTTCACATATCTGTGCGTAACATCGTTTGTGAGTCCTCCCCAATCAGTAGGACAGAAAAAAAAAAAGATCAGAATCTAGCTTTCCTCCTTGAATTAAAGTACAATTTTTTTAAGAATATTTCATGCGTAGTCGGTTTTTCGTCCATACACACTCAAAAATAATTTACTTAAAAATGAGAACTTCCATGTACTCCTATTTTTTTAAGTACAATTGTTACAAAAATAAGTATATTGTTAAAAATAATCCACTTAAAAATGAGCATTTCTATATACTCATATTTCTTAAGTACAATTGCTTCAAAAAAGAGCATTAATCTACTTAAAAATGAAAATTTCTTTGTACTCGATTTTTTTAAGTACAATTAATTCAGAAACGAGTACATGATATTTTTAAGTTGTGTATACTTATACTTGATTTATAAATGTATGCAGAAATGAATACATTTATTTTGTATTTTAAAGTCTTAATATTCATGTTTAAATCCTATGTGCTCAAAAATATGAGTTTTCTAATAAACCCTTCTCTTATACCGAATGGACAGTAGGGATTTCCAAGCTTTTATTTAAAGATATGTCTATCGTTGTTATAATTTTTAATTTATAATACACACTTTTCAAATTTATTTACAATTTCATTAGAAATGTTAAAGAAGAAAATTTAGTTTAAAAATTATTTTATTAGAAATTAGAATATTTAAGAAACAGAAAATTCATATCTTCTGTTAGCGATCTTCCGGCGCTGATTCATAAAATGTGTCATTTGGAAGCAGCTGGTAACTGCTCTTATAGCACAGTCAGTACAATACTGATCTCCCACCTAGAGGACTCGGGTCCAAATCACGGGGCGGCTCATGCACAAGGATTAATATAGTAAATTCATTGTCCTTTACTCCAAAAATTGTATTTCTTTGCAATTCAAAATTACCGTAGTTAAAAAATGGTGATTTCTCTGTAAATTCGCCTTTTTTTCTTATAGTGTATGTGTTTTTCTACACATACTTATTTTCGACTCCCTGTATGTACTCAAAAAATGAGTACATGCGTTTTTCAAATTTAAGAGTTAACTACTCGGAGCTATTTTAAGATCGGGAAGTGCTCAATAATTAGTACAATTTACTTATTTTTAAGAATGGTGTTTTAACAGTGTATGATGCATGTTAAAAAGAAGTATAATGCATGCAAGAAAAGGAATCTGCAAGCTCTTTACCAGAGTGTCCAGGATCTGGTCTCGCTGTTCGCAAGAAGCACCTAAAAACGCAAAGAGATAAATCACATATACAAAATGGAACCCCGGTTTGATTGTATAGTTTATTTTTTTTTTTCATTTCTGATTAATACAAAAAACTGAAAGGGATAATTTAGGGGACAGTTTTCCTTTTCAACAATTTCGTTTATTTGAAAAAAAATTGGTTCAACTTGTGAACTCACATTATTTCCATGTTCAACTAAAAGTATATTTTATAAAGAAAAAGTTAGCTGCATATCTAATTAAGATTTTTAAAATTTGATTTTTTTTTAATCCCTACTACTTTTTTTAAAATATTATATTTTTGTCATTTTTTAAATTAAATTTTCAAATGTGTATTACACAAGACTACGGTTGGTTGGTTGATTTTTGAAGGCCGATTATCTACACTAGGGATATAGGCCAGAGGGGTGAGTGCCCTTCGTGGGGGTCTTTTCAAGGGAACCTAACCCGTATTTACGCATGGAAATCCATGACTCGAAGAAAACCACGAAAACTCCGAACGATTAAACCGACGGGCGCGACTGGGATCGAACCCAGCACCTTCCGTCTACAAGCTTCGAGAGCAGATCCTCTCAGCCACTTGTGGGGCTACACAAGACTACGCATTGAGTTTTATATACATTTAATATTACATTTAATATAATTATTTTATTGTTCCATATAGTGTAAAACGATGAAATCTAACACATCTTCATATACTTTTGTTAAAAAAAAAAGAATAACATAAAACCTGAGGGTTATTCCATGCGCAGATTTATCAGATATAATAAAGAACATGTACAAAAAAGTTTAAATATCTATCTCAAATACTTTCAAAGACGTACAATTTTTAAAGTATACAAGAGAAGATAATATGAACATGGAGAAAAAATCATTTTAAGCTTTAATTTGTATGGGTAATTGGCCTGAGTGTATTAACAAAATTTACATTATTTCGCGATATAATTACCGTATAGGTAAAAATGACGTGTCAAAATATTCACAATTAAACGGGCTTTCATGTTATGTAAAAAAAAAAAAAAAAAAAAAATCTATTTTTTGACCATTAAGAGGTAAATTGTCATCTTAAATAATTAAATATTAAGATCATGAAACAATAAAATTCTATATAAATAGCAATCATCGAAAAGATAAAAGTTGTACTAAAAATAATTTAAGTGTTCAATTAATTTAGTTATAAAAACACAAAAGTGGTAATGACATAATCGAAACAACCAGAATCGCCTACAAGAGTATGAACAAATTCACTACAAAACTCAAATATTGGGGTGGGTAGTACACAGTGAGACGGAAATTATTATTACTTAACATATGGCAACGAATTTTATTCTTTTGAAAAAAAAAAATGCTACAACTTTAAGCGACTCAAATACGCTACGCATTAATGTATAAATGGTTTTTATAAAAGCACAGAAGCAGCATAAAGAAGGATCGAAAATTGTCTCACTGTGTACCACAAGTGGCACACAGTGAGACAATGTATATATTTTCATAAATCATACATTTTTATACTATATCAATAATTTTTTGCAGTTTATGATTTCTAATTAATATTTCTAGATTAAAAAAAAATAAAAATACCTGCCTCGGTTGGACAATGGCAAATATTGGGCTACCTTAATGCAAACTTTTATCCTTTTACGTTTAGTAGATTTCACTAACCATCGCACGCCCCCCCACACACTGAGATAGAGAGAGAGAAAGAAAAAAATCCTTCTTTTTACGTCAGAACCCCATAGTAGATACACAATGAGGCACGTCTCACTGTGTACCACAACTGTGTGTCTCACTGTGTACTTCGTTACGTTGTAACAAAATGGATGCCATATCTGTTTCATCATCAGTTTCATAACTTTGAATGCTTGCGTCGTTTTGTCGACATAGTCTATCATTAGATGTAGCTAGGTTTGGTTAAGTAAATATATGCCATAATGAAATAAATAAAGTCTAAAATGGACGTTTATGCAACTTCAACCCCTGTAAAATAAATAATTACTTACTATTTTGTTGGACGAGTAACTGAAGTGCAGAAACTACATCCACGTGTTGCATAAGATGAGGTGGTTCAGTGTGTGTTCCAGCTAGGAGAAAATGTTATAACTATATGTCAAAATGGCTGCTGTCTCACTGTGTAACATGTCTCACTGTGTACCCCCTACCCTACGTAAACAACCATTGTATTGTGTTAACTGGACGTGACAAATTTCAAACATTTCTATACGAAAAAAATGAATTAAACATAGGCGAATGCAACTGCGGTTCAAACGTATGTTATTCAAATACGTTTTTTAAAGCTGTCCCCTAATAACGAATCATTTCAAATAAAATACATTGTAACATCTGAAAAAATGCCTAATTTATGTTCTCATTTATAGGTTAATGAAAATATTTAATTAACAAATGTTAATAAGCCATGAATAAAAAACCATAATTCATTTAAAAGTATGTAATTAATATCTTATAGTTATACAAAAATAATAGAGTTAAATTTAATACACAATAAATTTATTTATTTTTATCAGCAGCAACGGCAAGTGTTAATAAATTATTTTCGTAAAGTTTATTATTGAATATTATTTTTTTAAGTATATATTCCTAAATATTTTTCACATTTTTGTTAGTATACTGCAACTGTTATTATTACTGACTATAAACTGTTAAAAATTTGCAGCATTCTGGCAAGTCATTTGACCGTTTTTTTCCGAAAACGGTTACACAATCGTAATTTTAACACTATTCTGACCATATTATTGGCCATTTTATGGTCAGAATATAGTTAAATTATTGTTATGAAACCGTTTTTTCGAAAGACGGTCGAATGACCTGCCAGAATGCTGCAAAATTTTTAACAGTGTAGGCAAACCATTCATATTTTTCTTCGTTAATGCAACATAACCTATTTAGATATTTTGTTTTTTAAATTTTTGACAGTTGAACTTATTTCTATTTTGTTAATACCACATAATGTGTTACATTTTATAAATATTTTCGAAAAATTTAAACATTGAAATATGTCATCTCTTGCCGGGTTTAAATTTTATACTCTCCAATGGTTCAACCACTCGGTTATGTATTTTTCATCATAATCGGTGGACATTAAAAAAATCCTAAAAATACCGGTCTATGATACTCTTCACATACAACTAACTGCATTAGTAATTTATCTAAGAAAATGAAGAAAGCTATTAAAAGACGATAGTCATCTATCGTCTTTAATTATCAAAATCAATCGTTTAAATCATAGTAATATAAATTTTAGTATTTCTTAAATCTTCTCAAGCATTCAGATATTATTAATAATTGACAGGAAAAAATACTAGTTAGGTGTGAAATGTAGTTATAATATTTCATGGATAGGTATGCTTTTACACCTTTTAATATTTTACTAGGGGATCGTACCCGGGCTTCCCGGATTACAGAATGTAGGAGAAAACCTTTTTTTTTTTTTTTTTTTTTTTTTTTTTTTTTTTTTTTTTTTTTTTTTTTTTGAAAACTAATATTTTTTTTTTAATATGCAATATTTTGTTTTAAATTGCCCACTTGCATTAAAAAAGGATTTTGCATATGAAAAATATGAATTATACAATCAAATAAATTTTTGAAATTTATCAAAAGCGACATTTTCTTATTAGCCGCATGCTAAGAGTTATTTGACCAAGATTTTGGTACTTCGGCAGGCTTATATAGTCTAATAATTTCAGATCTTACATTTCTGTTAAATTTGTGTTTATATTATTTTATTTATTTATTCATAGGGAAGTTTTTTTTATGAATATTAGCCGTAAGACAATGATGAACTCTTTATGTTGTTTTAAGGGCAAACGGATTAAACTTTCGTAATCGACCTCCGTGCGATATAAATAATTTTAAAAGATTTCATGCATTAAAATTGCTTTTAAAACCACCGATAATCAGTAAACAGAGATGCACTTTGCATTCAAATTCAACTTGATTTTTTTCCCTATTTGGTGATCTAAAAATTTAAATTGTGCGATTATAAATATGTTAGATTTGGGGTATTTTTTTTTAAATATTAATCTTTTATTTGTTTATAAAGAAGCATTAATTTCGTTAATTCGTCTTTCACAAATATGTTAGATTTGCGGTTTTTTTTATATTATTCTTATATATATATATATATATATATATTATAAAGGGAGTATTAATTTTGTTATGCAAAAATAGTCAGAAACAAATGCTGAACAATGTTGCTTTACATGCAAAATGCTTATTATTATTATTATTATGCATTGAAGCCGGCTCGCGATAAGATAAACTTAAAAATATCATGCTTAAAAATTATTTTAAAATACATAATAAATCAGTCAATGAAGATAAAGTTTTTAAACAAATTGCATTTGAAAGTAGATTTGTTCCCTATGCGAAGAAAATTGAAAATGTACGATTGTCAGAAGATTAAGAAATTGAAGTAGCGAAACGTCAAGACCAAAATTTGATCGTGATGTGTTGCGATTCACAAAATTACGTCAGTGTTACTCACATATACATTTTTCCTTTATAATATAGACACATAGACAGTAAAATATAATAAATATCAGTTATAATGATGAGGTTATCAATTGAGGCTTGGTATTCAGGAATTAAAAGCAGTAAAATTTATTCAAATCTGACACGATCATAGAATTGTTTCCGCATGAAATCTAAACCCGACATCCTTTTCCTCATATCAAAATTTACACACGATCTTCTCATATACGTATTCATCATTTTTTTTATTGTATTTTGGTTGATCATTTTAACTCAAAACTCTTGAAGTCACGATTGTCAGCAACATCTTTGTGTGAACAGACGGACTCTTAACTTGAGATTCTAATGTCAGTAACGGAGAGTAAAATTTTCCGTAATTTAAGTTTTTTAGAAGCATTTGTGTTAAAATGTTATAATTGATCTAAGAAAATTATCGTTTTCTGTTAAATAAGACTTCATTTTCATTTATATAAGCATTTCATCTAGTATCTGAAACTTAGTATCAGTACATAGGCAGAAGGAAAAACAATATGGAAAATTTATGAGGGAGAATGGGTGTTTTCAAAAGCAGTATATGCCACTTTCCGTTCCAAATATTATGCCTCTAATGGGATTTTGCGTCACTAAACCCTATACAACAATTTTTATCGACAATTTTGAATTTTTATCTGAAAATGGCACGAATAAAGATAAATAGACCCCATTTTTCTCTCTTGTCTGAAATAATGAATGCTATCTAATTTTTACCATTTGAAGAAATTTCATAAAATGCTTTTAAAATTAAAATATAAAACTGGGGGTATTAAAAAAAAAATAGATAGTGCGATCACATCTACAAATGAACAGCTTTCAGTTAAACATATTAATAGTAAAATTTGTTCAGCAGAAAGATTAGGGAAGATGACTAAAAAACACACTTGTGTTGTAAATATATCTATCCTATCTATATTATAAAGGACAAACATATCTGTGCGCAACACTTTAAAATTTGAAATAAAATTTTGGTTTTGCAATTTTCTCTACTGCAAATTTTTAAACTTCTAAACATCGCACATTATAAATTTTTACACCGACGTCTAAGGAAAAAATGCTCTTTTAAATGCAATTTATTTGAAAGATGTATCTTAATTTATTTTTGAGATATTAATTTTTTTTGTAGTTTTTAATACCATTTTTCTTATCGTGGCAACAAAAGTACCATATCTCTATTGAAATTGAGAGTCATTAAAAGTAAACGGAAAGTAGTCGAAAATAGGAGATACTGCATCTTTTTGTTGCCATTTTCTACTAAAACATGAAAAAAAAGTTGAAATTAAAATATGGGCTATGTCAAGAATATTGTCTGTTATTCCGTGATAATGACGTCATATCCATACATTTTTATAGACGAAGTTTAAGATTGGATTGCAAAAAAGGATTGCTTTAGCGGATGAAAATGATGTCACTTTATAAAAGAGCGTGTATTTTAATTCTTAAACCTGAATTATGTTTTGTAGAGGTGCATCATTTTCACAGACCAGCTGCTTTGAAATTCTTCACAAGGGAAAATGCTTCACTTTTGAAAATAATGTAATCGAAATCACACACTGATAAAGCGCAATGCTTTACAGAAATTTAGAGTGTCTTTATAGAAGAGAGGTGACATGCAAATAATAGCGATATATATTACAGAAATTGATGAATCTCACCTGGATGGATTTGCTTCGCCGAGTTAGACAAGCAAACAAATAATTCGTGGTTTAAAATAATATCATGGTCCTGAAGTTTTTGTCCAAAATTTTCTCGAATAATAAAATTTTAATGCTATTCTTTAGGGCATTCTACTAGAATTTTATAAAAATAACATACTTTGCTTAATTTAATTTTTCCTAATTTTATAAAAACTATATATTTAAAACGCAAGTGTGTTTGTTAGTCATTCGCCCTGATCTTTCTGCTGAACCAATTTTAATAATATATATATATATATTAACTGAAAGCTCTCCATTTGTAGATGTGATCGCACTCTTTTTTTTTTAAATATCCCCACTTTTATATTTTAATTTTAAAAGCATTTTATGAAATTTCTTCAAAATGGTGAAAACTAGATAACTTTCATTATTGTAGGCAAGAGAGAAATAATGAGGTATTTTTATCTTTATTCATGCTATTTTTTGATAAAAATTCAAAATTGTTGATAAAAATTGTTCTGTAGGGTTTAGTGTTTTATTACACTTACGGCTAATATTCTTAAAAAAAAAACTCTGAATAAATAAATAAAATATAAATAAAACACAAATTTAACAGACATGTATAAGCTCTGAAATTATCAGAATATAAAAGGATGCCATAAATAGAAAAATCTTGGTCAAATAACTCTTAGCATGCGGCTAATAAGAAAATGTCGCTTTTGATAAATTTCAAAAATTTATTTGATTGCATAATTCGTATTTTCCACATGAAAAATGCTTTTTTTATGTAAGTGGGTAATCTAAAAAATTTACTGCATATGAAAAAAAAAAAAAAAAAAAATGTTTATCTCTATAATCTTTAACCCGGGAAGACCGGGTACGATTCCCTAGTATATATAAAATCCTAATGAAACGAATTTATGAAACGGAAGTATGAATCGACTGATTAAACAGCTGATTATGTTTCACGGCGATTTCTCCTAAAATATGGAATAATTTGCGATGAAATTAACACCAAAAATCAACATTGATCCGCAGATTTCAAAACTGGTATTATAATTTTAAAATTCGAATTAGTTTTCGAAATATTAATTTTTTTCTAATTTTATATACATTTTTCTAATGATGGCAACTCAAATTTTAATCAAACAGATTTTTTTTTTTTCATATTTTAGAAAAGATTATTTTAAATTAATTTGGCGACGAGTTTGGCCTCCCTTAAATGTATGCTAAGAAATGCATCGTGTTACTTTTATTCATAATTAAATTTGTATTTCATTATCATTTTATTTAATAGAAAACTTTCATTTAAAATTGAAACCTTTAAAATAAATGGCTTTTACTTCATTCTTTTTTTTAAAACGAAACGAAAAGAAAAATATTAGGCACATATGTCATATACGCAACGGGGTACATAATTGGCGCCAAAATGGCGTTATTTTGCCTGTCATGGTAACCCGGCTATTGTTGCTTATTTATTAATAAATGTTTATTTGAATATATTTCCTTTTTATTTACAAAAAATGTTATAAATTGTTTTGTTCTATTGTTATTAATTATTTTTTTTATTATTTATTGTTATTTCATTTTAAAAATAACAGAAAATAATTTAAAAATACATATGTAACAGGTATTTGAAAACGAGGTTTTCGCCAAATTGTCATAAAAAAATCACGCCAAACCCGGTGCGTATGTGACAATACAACAAATCATGAGATTTAATTTCCACTTCAAAGCTATGTTTTAATGTTAGTACTTCTGCCGTCGACCGATTTCGCCAAATTATATAAATAGCCAAATTATACAAATTAACATTTTTTTTATTTTAAATAACAAAAGAACAAATAAATTAGTATAACATTAATAAAAATACAAATAAAACGTCGGCATAAAAATCACTTGATGGCGTGAACTTGTATAACTTCCTTAAAGTCAAGTGAATGTGACATTTACGATCGACCATTACTGGCATTTAATCTTATAGTTTGGCGACAGATTTTTGGTCGATTTGATAACCAAGTAGCACCGTTTTAATTTACCACTCGAAAAATAAAAAAAATGCTAACTGGCGAGTTAAAAAAAAATAAAAATAAAAATAAAGCTATTGGAGAGATTTTCACCCGGCTAACATAAAAGTAACTGGAATTCTTTGCGATAATGACAACTTTTATGTAGTTTTATTCGAAAAATAATTTTGATTCTTTAATCAAAATGGAAACCTTTCTTATAAAAAACGAAGGAATCAGCCCGTTGTTTATGGCAGTTACATGACTTGGACTATTATAATATAAACGAAATAATGGCGATAGATTAATATTCGGCGACTTATCACACCTGTAGCTGGCTAACATTAAAGTACCAAAATGGCCGCCTGGAATATAAAAAGCGAAGGGATCCGCTTGGAGATGTTGATGATAGTCACATGA
Organism: Maratus speciosus; assembly: GCA_963932465.1. NCBI lineage: Eukaryota > Metazoa > Arthropoda > Arachnida > Araneae > Salticidae > Maratus > Maratus speciosus. Next base: position 303,647,271 of record OZ010795.1, read on the forward strand.
CTTAGGCTATTATTATAGAGATTGTTTTCAATTCTATACGTAGCGCAAAGAATAATATTTCCTAACGATTAAAAATTTATTTTCACGTGACTATTAAAAACAAAAACAAAAACAAAAAACAAAAACTTACACGTATTTGCACGTGAATATTAAAAGAGAAAGGAAACTTTAAAATAACAAATATATTAATATGCGTTTAACCCTTTTACGGACAAGGCACTTCTATTCGTAAAATCTTGAAATCAGTGAATGGCACCAGAATTTACAAACAAATTTTGATATAAAAAATGCTTTTGTTCACTTGTTTAATAAAAGGAATATTTTTATCCCAATATTCTGGTGATAATGTGGCATTTAAGAATTAAAATTAAGTGGTCCTAAAATGAACCACCGCCCTTGAAGGGGTTAAAGCAGCAAATTTAATAATTGTAGTAAATTGTATTATGTCAATCGTTTTATAACGCTCTTAAAAAATATCGAGAGACAAATACTCTGTTTACTTAATTCATTTTATTTTAGCTTCTTTTCAAATGTTTAACTGATCTTCTTTAATCAAACACGAAAACAACCATTGGATGTCTTAACAGCAACTGATTATACTTTAATTTTTTGCAATAAAAGGGAATTGAATGGAAACCCGTTTACAGGGAGATCGTTACAGTTTTTTTTTTTTTCAGTATAATTCAATCTTCTCTAATCTTTTTAAAACCGATCAGATTAGAGTGCTTTTAGATTCTGCAGCGCCTGAACGGGGGTTTGCGAACGTAGCTTGCAGGGGGCAGAGCCCCCTAGTAGATTATATAAAATGATGAAAAATTCAATTAAGTAAATTATGTTATTTTGATAAAATTATTGTAGAATGTCCTAAAGAATATTATTAAAATTTTATTAGTTCAGAGAATTTTGGACAAAAACTTCAAGAACCTTGTATTATTTTAAACCTCGAATTATTGCCAAGATCTTTGTTTGCTTGTCTAACTCGGCAAAGCAAATCCATCAAGGCGAAAATCATCAAGTTGTGTAATATAAATTACTATTATTTGCATGTCACCTCTCTTTTATAAACATACTCTGTTTTTTTGTGAAACTTTACGTTTTATCAGTGTGTGATTTCGATTACATAATTTTCAAAAGTGAAACATTTCCACCTGTGAAGAATTTCAAAGCAGCTGGACTGTGAAAATGACGCACTTGTACAAAAAATATTTCAGTTTTAAGAATTAAAATACACGCTTTTTTATAAAATGACGTCATTTGCATCCGCTAAATCAATCCACTTTTACAATCCTGTTTTAAACTTTATCTATAGAAAAGTATGCATATGACGTTATTATCGCGGAATAACAGACGATATTGTTAAAATAGCACGTATTTTAATATCAACTTTTTTTCAGGTTTTATGAGAAAATGGCAACAAAAACATACAGTAATCTCCTATTTTCGACTATTTTCCGTTTACTTTCAATAGAAATGGAGTACTTTTACAGCCACGATTAGAAAAAATGATATTAAAAACTACAAAAAAAATTAATATCTCAAAAATAAATCGGGATACAGCTTTCAAACAAATTGCATCTAAAAGTACATTTTCCCCCCTATACGACAGTGTAAAAATTGAAAATGTGCGATGTTTAAAAGTATAAAATTTGCTGTTGCGAAAATTACAAAACCGAAATTTCATTTCAAAATTCAAACCGTTGCCATTCGCAGAATGACGTACGCGTTACGCACTTTATATGTTTGTCCTTTATAATATAGATAGTGCATTTCCAAAGTTTCAATACTAATCTCATTTTTTATCGCACTGCATTTATTTCATAATAAGCGTCATGATCCTCCATTACTGCTTTATTGAAGTAATAATTAATTAAAATAGAAAATTGTAGTCATAGCTATGTGTATGGTGTCCAGTGGGTATAGCAAGTACCATAATATTATTCGGTTGATATCGAAAGCAACTGTGCATTAAATATATGTTTCAAAAAATGATATAAAAAGCGAATCTGAGGTTTAAAAATTTCCGCTGAATATTTTTACTATGACAAAGTTAAAGTCATATAAAAAGACACGAAATATTGGAATACATTTATTTATAGACATAAAAAACGTACTTTGTGGAAAATAATGTTCAGAAGAACTCCATAAATCAAGCGACCACTGGGAATCTAATCATTTTACAATTTGTCTTTGTCATATCTTGAAACGTAAAACTATAAATTTAGAGATAATTTTTCATACATCTTTCAAAGTAAAAATATTATCACAGATATGTTCGCTTAAAATGAGTTTTCTTTAGTGTTTCAGGAGGATTAATTTGCAGAGATTTGTATAATTTTGTACTTTTCAATTTTTCAAAAGCATTTTAGTTTATTGTCATTATATGGCTCCATAATATGGCTATTATTAACAAAATTCATATCTCTGAATAAAAAATATCATCATAATAGAATGTATATAGAGATACATGGTATGTTTTGAGCATTATTGTTTAATGTTGTTGTTGTGAATCCTGTTTAACCATATTTAAAGAAATATATAAATTTGGCAATATTTCTACGAATAATATTAAATTCAGTTACAATTTATCGTCGAGTAAATATGTATGATTTTAGCAATTGTTTTTTTTACAAATATTTATATATAAATACTAATTACGGAACATTGTCAACTGTCAGTTCTGGATTTCGGCGAGAGTGGTATCAAAAGGTATTATCACGATGATTAAGAGATGTATTGGAACTATTCTCTGGAATCCAATATTTCACAAGATACGGTGTCTTTATTGTTACCGAAGAACACAATTAAAGAAAGGCAAAATAGCATGAGATTCCTTTCAAATGCTGTCGAAAGTAGGACATTTCTCTCAGAATTAATCATGATAGTAATTTCTATGATAGTATTTCATGCTACTGAGGTAATGCAATACTGGTACTGAGCAGATGGAGTAGTCTAACGGAGAAAAAATTATGCATCGAAATACTAGGTTCTGCGACACAGCAAGTCCTTTCTCCAAGCTAGATCGACAAAATAACTTGGACACTGAATTTTTACTTTTTCCAAAACTACAAACACTTGGTAAAGCTAACTGGAGAATATTCAAAAACTCATCTAATTATTTTATATGATTTTTACACCATTACTATAGAATACATAAGAATATACATCATTTGACCGACAATCAGTTTTCTTCTCCTGTTTTCGATGCAATGCACTAGTATGTTTTCTGAAGGGCTTTATTTCGAAACAAGGATCCAATCTTCCGATAAGTAAAACATGTATGTTTCACTATTGCTAAACAAACCTGCTCTGACTATCAAAATATAATGCACTTCATCGTATGTAACTGATGTTAGAAATAATTGTATTTTCAACACTTTTATGTTTAAAGCTAATTTTAATTAGCTAATGGACAAATTTACTGTCTTCTATAACTGTTGAAGGAATCTGATGCTATATTCTTTCAAAAAAGGAAACGTTTCGTGTTTAGTAAATTATTGGATTTGGGAGTATACTTTCCATGCATTTCTTTACTCATCGTGACAAGAGATTTCGAACGATATCACGTTCGTGAAAATCCCAAATTGACAGTTCGGGATGTTCCCTAGTATGTGTTAAAAAAATTCCTGCCATCTGGACCTAGAGGTTGAGGTAAATTTTGAAGTTAAGTACTAATTTCACCATCAAAAAATAAATCAGGATTAGAGATAAACACAGTTTAAAATTATTACCTGGCCGCTTTTGAAGAGTTTTTTATTTCATTTTTCTGTAAGAGCTGGTTCACCAGAATCATGTTATTACGATAAATTGTTCTTCAATCACTACTTTTTTAAAATCATATTTTGGAAAATCACAAAAACAAGCATAGTCCAAGAAAAAAAAGTATCGGAATATAAGTTGTCCTTCTAAATCTACTCGTTGAAATACATTGAGTAGAAACATCCTTGCTGAAAGCCAGATAATAAAAAAATGACAATTTGTAGAAAACCCTTTATCATCCAGCAGCTTTAAGAGAGCATCTAAAAATTCGCTCACTATATTGCCGATATCTTTCTGAATTTTTACTATATTTGACTGGATTTTTATGTGTTGATCTATAGAATTGACTATCAAATCATGAAAAAAATATATTTTTATAGTGCGCGCATACGCAGAAAAAAAATATTTCTTACAACTGATCATATTTCATCGAATATTTAATATACAATTGCACTACATTATTTATATTGAGTTTTATTAATTTTTCTGAAAATGGCACTAAATTGCGTACAATGTCCAGCAGGATATAAATGAAAAATATGCAAAAATTCTTTAAATTTTCTAAAACAAAATCGATATTTCTCCATGAATATACGTTCTATTCTTCTACAAATCTATACATATATTGTACAATATCCATATGTTCGTAAGCTACAACGATCATTTCGTTCATTTTATTTTGCAGGGTAATCACAAACCATATTATTTTCTTTGATTTTTTGTCACCTCCCCCATAATTGTCCTTCTGATCAAATCGCCATTGATAAATATAAAGTCAAACATTTTCTTCATAATCCTAAAGTTTCAAAGAAATCCTATAAATATATCTTTAAATATTCAACAACATGTCTAAAATTGATAATGTCCGGTGATACACTCGTATATCTCGAAGTAAAAGTAGTATAGTAATTAAGGCCAACACTCCGTTATAATTAGAATATCGGAATGCAGTCAGGGTGGCGAGCAAAAGACAGGCTCAATAAATATTGAAAGAATTTCCCATGGCATTATTAATAGAGTCATCGTAACTTTAAACGTTGTTTATTTGGCAAACATATATAGTAACATTCCCAGTAGCTTATCCATCAACTCTGAAATAATCGTTGATCCACTTCATAAAAACTTAAGATGTTAAAAGTATTAGGATCTACACATTAAACTCATTCACCGCAAGTGACGTGGATTTATTAGAGAATCGGAAAAATGTAATTACTCTCGCTGCTCGTCGATGAAACAGTATAAATAAAAAAGAAACAAAGCACGGACGGATACATTAGTAGTGGAGAACCAACTCCAGCAGAGAGAGGTTGAGGAACAGGACAGAAGTCAGGCTACGATTCGATCGGAAGGAAGACGAAGGCGTTACGTCGAACTCTTTACACTCGGCGTCAGTTTTAAAACACAATCAAATGCTGGCTGGAGCTTTCAAGGAATTGTGGGAAAAAGAACAACATCGAACATATGCTATTAAAAACATTCGAAACAAAAATAATTTAGTTTTAGAATAAAATTTAAAAAGTAATTTAATGGGTTTTATAAGATTAGACGAATGGATTAAGGTTCTTAGAATAATAAAAGAATACGCATATTTAAATGCATGAAATAAAAGACAAAAGATATTAAGATATTATTAAAGATAGGTAAAAAAAGGAAAAATATTAAGAACTTGGAATAATCTTACTAAGATAAAAAAGCGAATTTTTTTATTATTACGCATATATATATATATATATATATATATATACACACATAAACATCTTAGGTGGAGGTGGCTTTATTTTCCTGGGATCATATAATGAAAAGTTATGAGAGAATTACTGAAAAAGTCGCACCATGGTAATGACGGCAATAGGTAGTATTTTTTACTTTCTTCTATTGAACATAGAAGAAAGTATTGAAATCGAAATTTTTTTCGACTTCAGGTTTTCGACGGATTTGTACGTTTTAGAGGTCAGAGATCTCAAAAAACATGTTCATAGAGAATGTCTGTCTGTCCGTGTGTCCGTCTGTCTGTCGCCATTGTACCATCAAAAAGTGTATGAAGTTATGCATAGAATTGATCCAAATTTTTATTTTAAGTTTTTGGCTATGGCAAGCATATTCTCCCTGAATTTGGAAAAAGTCCGCCGGTAAGGGGTGCTGCAATAGTCAATTTTGTGCGATTTTAAATATTGTACCATTCAAAAGTGTATGAAGTTATGCATAGAATTGAACCAAATTTTAATTTAAGTTTTTGGTTATGGCAAGCAGGTCCTCCCTGAATTTGGAAAACATTTGCCAGTAGGGGGCGCAGTAATAGCGATTTTTGTGCGATTTTGAATATTGTACCATCCAAAAGTTTATGAAGTTATGCATAGAATTGAATCAGATTTTCGTTTTAAGTTTTTGGCTATGGCAAGCAGGTCCTCCCTGAATTAAAAAAAATCGCCTCTAGGTGGCGCTTTAAAAGCGATTTCTGTGCCATTTTTAAAATTGTACCATCGAAAAGTGTATGAAGTTATGCATAGAATTGAACCAAATTTTTATTTTAAGTTCTTGGCTATGGCAAGCAGGTCCTTCCTTAATTTGGAAAAAATTCGCTGGTAGAGTGCGCTGTAATAACGATTTTTGTGCCATTTTTAATATTGCAACATCGAAAAGTGTATGAAGTTATGCATAGAATTGAGCCAAATTTTTTGTGTTTGTTTTTGGTCATGGCACGAAGGTCCTCCCTGAATTTGGAAAAATTCCGCCGGAAGGGGGTGCTACAATTGCGATGCCTGTACCATTTTCATTATTGTACCATCGAAAAGCGTATGGATTTATGCATAGAATTGAACCCATTTTTTGTGTACGTTTCTGGCTCTGGCAAACAAGTCCTCCATGAATTTGGAAAAAATCTGCCAGAAGGGGGGCGCTGTAATAGCGATGTTTGTGCCATTTTCTTTATTGTACAATCGAAAAGTGTATAAAATTATGCATACAATTGAACCAAATTTTTGTGCATGTTTTTGGCTTTGGCCAACAGGTCCTCCTTAAAATTAGAAATATTGCGCTGTAAAGCGGCTCTGTGATAGCGATTTTTGTATACTTTTCTTGATTTTTTGCAGTTCTATTGTCCATCGGCGGCTCGTGCAAAGGCAGAAACTCACTTCCTGCTAAGCCGACTATTCGCAAACATCTGATAACAACAGTATAATGAAAAACTCTTAATTTTAAGAAATATCATGATATAGATTAACTCGTTTTTAATTCGTTTAATTGACTGAAGCAGAAATTTCAGATGACAATCAATGTTGGTATAGTATTGAACTAATAATTTTGAAGTATTAACATGTGTAACTAGTTTTTGAAATATTAAGATGTATAAGATAGAAGAAAGTTTTGGGATTCGCACATCCAACTAGTTTATGAAATGTACCTATTACGAGCGAAATTTCATTGTGGAACATGTTCTACAATTAAATATATTTGTTTTGTTTTTTTATTAGAATAGCCTTTAATGTTGTGAATTTAAGGGCTCTTGAAGCGCAATAGAAATAGCTAAATACGTTCAAGCATATGCCATTTTATGTGGAACTGGTAACCGATTTTTGTCTAGTATTATGTCCACAAACTGGATTAAAAGATAAATAAAATCTAACCAATGTTCAAGGTATACATTCTGCTCGTTTTCCTATATCTAATTTTAAAACACTTTGCTTATCCCAGCGCTTTATGGCATGTAAAAAACTGCTTTATACCAAATGTAAGCGTTCCTATTAATCTATTATGTGCATACAGGGCTATTTAGAGCTCATGTATAAAATATTACATTATACTAGATCCTATTACTTGAAAATAATATAATTGTGTCTTTCCAAGACGAAACCATGTTTGTGTTTAAAAATTTAACTGCAATAAAGAAAAATATATTCAGCAGTCTTTAAGGTAACTGTACTGTTAAATGACATATAGGGATATTTGTTGCCTCTTTATAGTATGTAGTTTTTAGTTCATATGCCGCTTAACTGCGTCAGCAGCAGGTGCTTGATATCTTAAAAAAAGTATTTACCGCATAAAACTCTGTTTCGAAAGTAGCTACTTAAAAAATATTCTTCACAAATTGTTCATTTCAAACAGCTTAAAATGTACCAGCACTGGACACGCAAAATCTGGCAGTAGTCATATGTGTGATATAGTACTGCACGTTGGCGTTTCTGCAGAAAAAGTAAACAAAAATACGAAATTGATTACTTTAGGGCTTTAATATATTGATTTATTTTTTAATGATTAAGAAAGTTGTCTAACAACTTCAAGGTAAGACTTAAGAAATTATATTTTACCTATTGTTCTATAAATGATTTATGAAAGGTAAAACCAGGTTACCCTGTCATATGACTATGCTTTTGATCACGGTCTTGGGGTCTGAACTATAACACGCATTCCATATTTCGTGGAAGTCGTATGTAGAAAACCTCACTAAAGTATACCAATGATTTTTTTTTAAGTTTTAACTGGAGTAAATTCACTAAAATACACTGCAATTTGTTTTTACTGTACACGATAATGTAATACATATTTTCATATGTTTCCGCAAACGAACTAGGATTGGGGCACACACTATATTTAGTAGACAACTATCCACAGTCTATCTCAATAAAAAATTCACCGATATAGTAATCGAATGATGAGTTAACGAAGATACAGAAAAATGAACATAAGTGAAAATATTGTGTGAAAATGGAAAGTGCCCATACAGACAAATGAACATAACTCATAAATACTTTTTAGTTTTAAATATGACACTCTGATTAAAAAAAAAAAAAAAAAAAAAAAAAAAAAAAAAAAAAAAAAATGAAGACGTTTAGCGAAAGACTGCCCATTACTATGGTAATATATATATATATAAACAAATGCAAGATGAAAATGACGCAAAATTAAAAGCAAATAAACATAATAAATTAATTATTCATTCAAAGTCATTCTAATCCATATGAAATAAAGAAATACAACGAAATATTTTTAACCTATGCATTAATTTTTTTTCTCTTATTCTTAAATATAATAAATCACGATAAGATTACCAGAAATTATCATTTTAGAGTCTTTCACATTCTGAGGATCATTAATTTAACCACTTCTCGTAAAGTGATATTTTTCTAATTCTTTAAGTTTGCTTATTTATTACAGTTAAACAAATTAAAGAAAATTTTCACTGGATGAATTTAAAATAATATTAATGTAATTCAAGTAAAGATATCTGAATTGATTCGAATAAAATATGCTATGTACATTGTTATTAAAAATAACTAAAAGAAAAATGCCCGGTTAAATGGATCGCATTGAACTCACAGGTTATTCACATTAATTGTATATTATACTCTTATTTCAAAGAATAATGCCCCTCGAAAAATAAATTAAGTAGGGAATTAGCCCTCAGCCCGTTTCCCCCTTTATACTTAACTAATGAACCTCCAAATCTAAACAGGAGAGCGCCTTATCAGAATAAATCGGTACACCAAATTTGAAGCAATTCGGATACTTCTGCATGACAACCAATTTAGATAAATTAAAGCGGGGGTTAGCCCACCTTTGCCCCTTTCAAGTTGGGAATTAGCCCTCACCCCATCTACCCTCTTTATACTTAACCATTGATCCTCCAAATCTGATCAGGGAAGTGCCTTATTAGAATAAATCGGTATACCAAATTTGAAGCAAATCGGATAATTCTGTCTGAAGAAGTCGTTTATATAAAGTAAGGGGGATTAACCCCCGTTCCCCCCTTTTACTTAACCAATGAGCCCCCGAAACGAATCAGGGAAGCGTCTTATCAGAATAAACCTAAAAAAAAAAGCAAATTGTATATCAAGAATATTCTCGTTACGACATACATACGGACATAAATTGATACAGAACGTGCGGGAACATTAGCTGGCACGCTTTGATAGCCTGTCTGCTAAAAAAACATTTTAGTACGTACATATATTGGAAACAAAGTAAAAGCACAACACATTCCCGTTCTCAAATTTGATATTAAAAAAAAAAAAAAAAAAAAAAAAAAAAAAAAAAAAAAGTTTATAAAAATGAAACCGGAGTACTGAAACATTTTAAATTAGAAATAAAACACAATAATACTATTTCTGAGGTTCCCCATAATAAGTTTTAGAAGGAAAATTCAATCTCCATTTAAATTTAGTATTCAAAAGCACTTTATTCTTTTATTTTTATTGTATCTCTTTTTTCGGGCAGGAAACAATTCCAATTTTTTTTATTAAAATTTTAAAATTGTACGATCTATAACCTCCACCAGCATTCTCTTTTCTGATGGCAAGTTTTGTATCACAAAATATTTCTGTTTAATAAACATGTGACGAGAATGTAAGAGAATTTTTCAAAATCAGTTTAATACTAGTTATAAAATCTTATTTAAAATTTTCTTTGAAATATATATTTCGAATTAAAATCTGTATACTAAGATCTACCAAATCATTTTCTCTCTTTAAAATTTTTCTGCCTTTTTATAATTTAAATCATACTGTGCTACATATAAATATAAATATAATAAAAAAATAAGGAAGTCATAATAAGAAAGTCATAGATATATAGTACCATTACCACATGCAGATTGTAACAAATATATTTGTTAAGACAAAATAATACTCAATGAAAAGAGATGTACGCGTACAGTCGTGGAAAAAAAGGTAAACGCCCCTTACTAACTCTGCAAAAATGATCGTAGGAGAAAGTTACTGGTACCTCACGATTGGTAATAAAGTCTACTTTTAAATTATGTATATAAAATTTCCTTAGGAGCCATCTACATGTTAAAACGAAACATAACTTTGCTTTTTTTCAATAGAAGTACACAAGTCATGTAGTCATCATATTTGTAGTCATTCTTACAGCACAAATGAACTCTACACCTTTCAATTAGCCTAAAAACAAATTTTTATACAATTCGTACAATAAGTTGCCAGAGAAATTTATTATTTTAAAATGAGCGTATTTTAAGAGCTGTATCCAATTTGAAGTTCGGTACTGGATGATTGTTGACCGAGGGAGACCCCTTCTTGATCAAGGCATTTTAAGCACTATCCAAGCAGTCATTAAAAACTGCTAGATTACAGGATAGCAGAAGAAATTTCAAAATATCCAGTCACTTCTATCATAGACAGCCCATTAGACCATCCTTTTGCCATTTTTAAGTATTGAAAAAAATATATCTATCAATCATGTCAAATCAAAATCTAAAAAAATCTAAATCAATTCAAATTTTAAATATCATTTCTTTAATCATAATTGTAGTCATGCTCGGATTCAAATAATAAATAATGCATGAAAGGCATTCTAAAATAATTATCTGGTCTGAAGAATAAATATAAGAGAAGAAACTGCGTATATGTGTCAAATCCTAACTTTTTGACTCTGGGCGCCGAAACTCTTTTACCTAAACATTTAATTGCGAATAAAACTATTTACAGTTACATTACATATTTACACAACTTCTAAATCATTCCATAGGGAGATATAATGATCCACAATTATATTCATATGTCGACAATAAAGTAACATTTTTCAATCGTAACAAAATCATTCCCTTTTAAAGAAACATTCGTTGCGTTCTGTTTACAAAAAAAACAAGGCGAGTGAAACAAAAAAACAAGGTGAGTGAAAGTAGAAGTAGAAATTACATAGCGCGTCGCGCCAATCTAAATGTGATTCTTTTTCTATATACTCCCCACCTGAACTCCTCAAAGTTCATCAATCAAAAATTCTGTCATGAGATTTTAGATTCTCATACCAGTGGTTCAGTAATCTATGATAATACAATTCCAAAATTCAAAATATTATAAAAGATTCGAATATTGCAGCGGTATCAAATAATAATTGAACGACAAGTTCGTTATTATTATTATTTTTTTTTTTACATTCGCACTGCAAGTCTGTAAGAAAATTCTATTTTTTCAATGCACGATATAGCCTAAAAAATTCCGTTATTTGTTTCATTTTGTGCATTCGCTGCTTAGGATTTTTTAGCCATATAATTTTTATTACTAGATGAATTATATTGTTTACACATAGTTCAACTATATCTACTACCACACATACAACGTATTTTAGAAAAACACACTCTTATTCGATGTTTTGACATCAGACATAAAAAACATCTTTGTGCTTTCAAAATACCTTTCTTCTTTTCGACATCAAAAGTATTGCATAATTCTGACAAATGATTATTCTTACGAAAAATGCAATTTTGTTTATTTGTATTTTTTATTTTTATTTATTTATTTATTTTTTTTTTGTCTGAGACTGTAATCATTAATTCATGTGTGGATGGAAAGTTTAACTCTTGTTTTGGAGGTTTGGTAAATTTCTGTCTGTTTATTTCTAGTTTATTTGGTTTTGAAAATGAAATAAACAATTTTCTACTTTTAATTTCGGTTTGCAAAAAATTCTGTAGTTCGTTTATATCAGGGTTGCATGATGACTAAATGTTTCGTTTATTTAATTCTAAATTTAAATCTGAGGGATGTAATTTCAAAACTATGGCTAAAAGCATGGAGCTGTAAGCCCATGGTTGGAGTCCCAATGTGGTTAAAGACTTTACACTTATCTCAATATCGTCATGAAGTTTATGAAATTTTGAAATATCATTTGACTTAATACAGGAGATAAATTTAACAATTTATTCATGTGACGATTAATTATCATCTCTTTATTTCCAAACCAACTTTCAAGAATTTTAAGTGCGGTGTTATAATTTGATTCCGAAACTTCTAATTCTTCAATTGTGTTTAAAGGGGAAGGGCCTAAGTAACTTCGTAAATAACTATACTTTTCATTTTTTGTTAATGAATTATTATCATTTATCGAAACTTTAAAAGTGTTCCAAAAGTTTGTAAATTGTGTGCAACCCCCGTAGAATTTCTGTATATGCAGTTTGGGAAGCTTCACAAATTTATTTTCATTATTTTGAAAATAATCATTAACTGAGTTATTACTCAATGGAACAATATTTCTTTTATTTTCTTTCGTTTTTTCTTTTTCGACGCAAAAATTCGTTAAAGATATTTTGTCAGAATATTCATAAGTTGCGATCATACCAGCCTCGTATTCGTCTAAATACAAACAAAGTTTCTCAAAAAATTTTCAATTTTATTATTTGGTTCATCTAACTTACATGTTTTAATTTCCAACTGATTAAAAGTTTCTTCAGTAGAATCTATATCTATTGCGTCATTTTTCAATAAAGTATCAATAATGTTTATTAACTTTGAAACAGAACTCCTCAAAATAGTTCTGTTTTTGTTAAACGTTTTAAGATCAGCCATGTTTAAACATCAAAATAAAATCAGAATACAAAAACTCTTACCTTGAAAAATCTTCGCACTAAGTGCTATTCAGCAGTTTAAATAATATAAAAAACCTAATTCCATTCTTCGAAATCCCCTTAGCGGTCGTATGCACCATGAAAAAAAGTCAATATATGTCTATCAAATTCGATCAAAAATCAAAATCTCACTTCTTTAATCATATTTGTAGTCATGCTCGAATTCGAATCGTAAATAATGTATCAAAGGCATTCTAAAATAATTATCTGGCCTGGAGAATAAAAAAAAAAAAGAGAAGAAACTGCGTATCTGTGACAAATCAAAACTTAATGAGTTTTGGCGCACAAATTCTTTTAATTAAACATTTAATTGCGAATAAATCTACTTATAGTTATATTACATATTTACAAAACTTCTAAATCATTCCATTGGGAAACACAATGCTCCACAAACATATGTCGACAATAAAGTCACATTTTTCAATCGTAACAAAATCATTCCATCTTAAAGCAACGTTTTTTTTTGCGTTCTGTGTTCTAGGAGTGAAAGTAGAGGTAGAAATCACATAGCACGTTGCGCCAAATCGAACAGTAATTCTTTTTCTACAGCATAATTTGAAAACTATTTGGAAGAAAAATGTAAAATTTTGTATTTCCCTAAAGCAGGACTTAATATATCTAAATCCATCAAAAGAAATCGTAGGTTGCAATTCATATTGTTTTCGAATATTAATTTCATAATTCATATCATAAAATTAAAAAAATTGCAAATTCAATGTATTTATGTTTGGGTGCATTAATATTATTGCTACACAAAAATTAGTACACTAGGAGTATAATTTCAGAAGATTAAGTAAGAATATGAACTTGTAATTTAACATTAGAAGCACTAAATTTTGAATGTTTATAATTCAAAAACTTATCCTTCAAATGAAATGATTTGTGTCTAGGCATAGTTTGAACCAAAGATGTGAAATATCTTGTTAAAATTTGGTATTACCATTCAAAAAAATAAGTTTGGGTTTCTTTTAATATGTAGAAGATCCTCAAGCAAATTTTATATACATCATTTAAAAGTAGACTTTATTTCCAATCGTTCGGTACCAGTAACTTTCTTCTACGAAAGTTTGTTGAGGAGTTAGTAGGGGTGTTTACTCCCCCCCCCCCCCCCCCGACTGTACTATTAATAGTGCGCCAGACTGGAATGGGTTAATATAAACAGAAGATTGTGTAAATAATGAAATTTTTATAATTTTTTTCTTTATTTCTAACTTTATCCCATTTTAAATCATTTTGCAGTTTAAATATAAATTTTATATATGCACAACTTGATAGAATTTGCATATTTAAACTATGACAAACAGTTTTCCAGAAAATCAATTTCTTCGCATGCATGTCAGTTTAGGATGGCAAAAACATGTTACTTCTTGAGAATAAATTTTCCAGTCCCGAGATTCGATTTCTCGGTCGAATTGTTTCTATGAAATCATATGGCTTTCTGGTTTCGATCAAAGAATTGTCTTTTAGTCGTTTACTTATGCCTGGGAGGCATACAAGGATGTTAATCAAAGACTTCGTTTATTTTTCCTTTGATGTATATTTCCTTAAAATATTTATTTTTAGTATTTCTTTACGCAAGTTAACATATAAGATGCATATATTCATAAGTAAATAATAATAGTGAAACACACATACACACGTTTTAATTTATTAGACATAGCTTTAACGCAAAAAACTGATGATTTGACTAACCATTGATTGTATTGAAAAATATACAGTTATTAAGCCGCGATTTCATACAACTTCTTATCGCTTGAAATTGTATATTACTTCTTTGACATGCAATGTAAATTCAGGAAAAAACATTATTAATTTCAGTATAGTTTCTGTACAAAATTATGTATACTACACGAAAACGTATTTTGTACAATATGTTTTGACTAAAATATAAAACATGTATTTATACAATGTGAGCACAGAATTGTTGACAATATTAATGTACATAAAATTTATTAAGAATTTACCATAGCTGCTACGTTTTACGCTTTTTTCCTACCGCTATTTTTTAGCAGAGAATTTCTTCTTATTTCATCGTCGAAAACATAGGATTAAATAAGGCAAATTTTCCTCATTAAAGTGTGTGGTAGGAAAAAAGTGTAAAAGTTGGCAGCTATGATATACTATTTTTAAAAAGTCCTTCCCATCTATTAATCTTACATTTAGGTTTTCCAAGAAAGCGGCTGGAAAAAATATAGCTATAATTAAATTTATGAGTTGCAAAGACAGTAAATGTTGAGCTAATAACAAATGACGAAAGATAATGTATAAAAAATAATAATAATAATTTTATTTAAATGATTCAATTACTGTTTTATATATGTAACGTACTTTTGTAGACAAAAGTGATTGTTTTGTAAGGTCAATAATGAATATAAGATACGCTTATATTCAATTTATTTATTTATTGTTTTCTCGTTTTTTAACACTTTCCTACAAAGTAGAAAAGTTTTTATGACTTCGGTTTGTTTGCCCATATAGCCGTCTGTCCGCGCTCTAACTCCCGTAAATATATTCGTTCTCTATTTCAAATGAAGTTTGTAGCATGTTTAGTTCATTTACAGGGACAGAAAAAAAATTTCCATTACATTACGGCCTATGGGAAAAATCGTTTAAAATGTTTTTAATGATGTTACATGCTTTCAAACATAAGAAAATTATTGATATTCTTTTACGAAGTGCACTAAAATATGCATTCTGTAGTATATGCGGCGCAAGTAATAGTTATTATTCATTTAGAGAGCCACAGAAAAGAATCCTGTTACATGGTGATAAAGTGGTAGAGGGAATTGTTTGCGGCGTATTTTAATTATGTTAAATTATTTCACGTATAATGAAATTGATATACGTGGTTGAGATTTACTATTTCATGTATAATACGAAGTGCTTAGCCTTTATGGAGACACACAAAAGATTTCAGTTACTATATTACTGTATTGTATCAGAAGTACTCTACAATAGCGATGATTGCTTGAAATGCCTTTTTAATTATACTACGCGATTTTATGTATCACTATATTTATGCATAGTTTATGATGTGTATAAATGTGTATATTCATATACAGAACTGCACAAACGATTTTGTAATGATTACTGGGTGCGGCTGAAAATTGCTTTAAAGTGGTTTTTAAATGAGTTATGCATTTTTACGCTGAACTGCATTTAGTTTACTAAGACATGCTTGTAGAAAATGGA
This sequence comes from Maratus speciosus, assembly GCA_963932465.1. Classification (NCBI taxonomy): domain Eukaryota; kingdom Metazoa; phylum Arthropoda; class Arachnida; order Araneae; family Salticidae; genus Maratus; species Maratus speciosus. Next base: position 303,663,574 of record OZ010795.1, read on the forward strand.
TAAAATGATATACAGGGTCACGCAAAGAATGGGTTATATGGTCTTCTGCAAATGATAATATCTGGAAATGTGATTTCAGTAGTATTAATAGTGTTTTAGTTTGAATTAAATTTTAGCTAAATATTGGCGTGTAATAAAAATACTAGGTTAACTACAGGGTTATACAAAAGTATACAAATATATTTCCATCTATTAGTATAAATTACTGAAAGAGAAATTTCCACCTGATGCATGTTTTCTTGCTGAAATTTTTGTATAGTATATATCAACCTACAGATCAAAAAGAGGGCTGCTTAAAAGAATTAGAATACATATTTGCTATGGACGGTAACTGCCGAAATCAGATTTTCAAATGTTTTATGCGTTTTCTAAAACGTTTACTTAGTTGCCTTGTATACCTTTTTTCCCTAACTAACGAAGTTTTTTTAAAGCATTCAGGAAGTGTTGGAAAGTGTTTCATAATCTATGCTTAACGCATGATTTTTCTTTCTTGTTTTATTTGTAATTTACCTTATATTTTACTTTAGTATCCCCCCCCCCCCCCACACACACACACATACACGTTATTGATGATCGTAGTTGTGTGTATTTTATATAAAACTGTTCGAATTTACTTGATTTATTATAACGTGAAAACGATTTCTGCATAAAAACAGATAATGGACACATATTACTGCAATATATTTTTCGTTAAAAATATTTCCTGCGTAATGCTGCGCTTGTTAAATATTAGAGTGCATTTAGCGATATCTACAGGGGAGAAATTATATTACAAAAACAGTCTTGCTTATGTTAGAGAATATTTAATTTACGTGTCAATATTTTAGAAATATCATAAATAGAATGAAAATATTTACAATACTATCGCGAACTCCTATCAATGAACTTATTCAACTTTACTTCAATTTAATAAAATTCAAAGAATATGAAGTGTTGGAAAAAAGAAGATTTGAAGCTTTACTCTTTTATTTGCTACAGCATGGAGAATATATATATTTCTAAATATAACCTATAAAACGTAGGTAACGCATAAACATTTCAATTTCGGATCTTTTAAAATGTATCTATTTTTATGTATCATAATTTGCATTCTATGAAGAACAACACTTGATGCATTATTGTAAACAGCGATAGGCTTCAAAGACAAACGTTAACGTAAATAGCTAATGGTGAAGGATAACATAGAACATCATTTATAAAATATGAACAATATATAAAAATCAAGCGTCGAAGATTGTTTACAAAACACTTTGAAACATATTACGAATTCTGTATCAAATCATCAACATTTAATAAGGCGGAAAATTATATCTAAAAGAAGAATTTTCAAAATTTAAAGCGCAATTTCTGCAACGACCTATTATAGTCGGAAATGTTTGAAATTATCATGTGAGACCCAGTATATTATCTTTTGATTCGCATATATACTGCATAGTAAACAAAACTTTAGTTAAGATAAGAAACACATAATGCAGTTTAAATTAACATGAGGAATTTTCATCAATAAAGAGAAATGTACTGAAAATCTGTTGTCGAGCATTCTGTATACTATAGAGATTGTAAACTCTATGTAATCTGAAACAAATTATTTAAATTTAAAAACGTTTCCCACAACTTAAATATTTCTTACAGAAGTTTTCCGTTATGGAGAGTACTGTAAATTAATAAGTTTGTGTGTACCTGTAAATGAACGATAAATTCCTAGGCACAATATATTATACAGTAAGCTACTTGTGGTGTACCTGAATGATGTATATACATTTCATTATGTTAGATATAGAATAACTTCGTTAAAATACACTGCCATTTTTTTTCTCCATAGACTGTAGTATATCGGAATCGTTTTGAGTGCCCTGGGATACGATACTACACACTTCATATTCAATAGAGAGCATGCCATAACATATATAATTTTCATGCCAATCTGAGAAAACTTACTTGAATTAGTGACTAGGAAGATAGACGAACAGGCAAACAGACCGTCAGATGGCCAGATAAAACCGAAATTATAAGCACTTTATAACTGTTTAAACGAACTTCTTTTAATCTAAATATAATGGAGCAAAAAATGACAAGGTACAAAAAGAATGGAAAAAATGTCTATAATTAATTGCTATGTATAAAATTTATTTCGAAATTCGACTCCATAATACAATCATTTTTAATTATGACATTGTGGAAAACTTACTAGACCTTGATTAAAATTTCTGAGATTTTAGCACAGGTATTATAGGGTTTGTTTAAAAAAACAGAGGGGCATTCACCAAATCTTTGGAAAAACATTATTTTAGCAATAGAAATGAAGATTTCATAAGTCCCCCCCCCCCCCACAAAAAAATGTGTTTTTAAAATGTTTTGGGTGGAAAAAGGGGGTTGGATTTCGATTTTCAAATGAGGAGACGGTGTCTGGTATGCATTTTTGAATTCTGAATCGAATGATTTTATCCGAAAATCTATACGATCATTCATTACAAAGTTACGGCATTTTTTATCAACAGAAAGCCGAAAAGTATACTTTAGTGTAGGTAAAATATATTTTTACAGTATCAACTGATTTTCCATTCACGAAAATTTGAGAAAAACTTCGTTACGGCACAAGAATAGAAGAATCCGATGTGTCCCAACAAAATAAAGTTGTTTTTGCCGTGTTTTTTTTTCTTTTTTTTTTGGGGGGGGGGGGGGAGGTGGTTATTTTAACGCGGGGGAGATAATTTTTATTTTTTTAAATAGGTTAAATAGTGTATCGTTTATTATGTATTGTTTAAATCTGAATCAAACGGTAACATCCGAATGTCGATACGATCAGACAGTACAACGTTATGGTAGATTTTACGAGTACCAGTACAAAGACGAAAAACATACTTTATTATTGAGCATAGCTTTGTCACATTTATTTTACGTTCATAAAATGTTATGTCATATAAAATGATCTAAAATTTATTAAAAGTTATACAAATAGCAATAATCAAAAATCATCTGATTCTTCTTCAAGGATCGTCTGATTCTTCTTCAAGGTCGTTAAATTTGTTAAAATATATTTATTCTTAGTTTTGAATTCATAAAACCATTTGTGACTTTGTTTTAATTAAACCTGACGTAATTTTGTAACGAATTATCGTATCCACTTCCGGACGGTGTCCATTCAAAATAAAAAATATATATATATTAAACTATGCTTCACTTTACCTATTTTTTAAACAAGTAAAAATTAAATTTAAAAAATCAAAAACCCGACTGCGTAAAAAGCGAACTAATTAATTATTTCTCACCAATGTGAAACAATTTTTTATATTACTTACCTATCTTTTTTTATATACTTGTATGGATGACTTTTAAGTTGTGTTTAATGGTTAGTTTCTGTCTATAAACGCTGTTTTCATAAGGTCTATAGATGTCTATGGTTGTTAGAGTTGCAGTAAAGCTAGAGATCCTACCTACACAACTTCCATGTTATATAATATTTAAACGGAGATTCTGACAGTAAAATAGTCAATGAAACATCATCTTCATTTAGAAAGATCTATCCAATGATATGCCACTCGATATGGTGCGTAATTTTTTCTTCGTCTCTACCGCCGTTTTGTATTTTACGGCCGCCATTTTGAATTTATGAAAACAAAACCTAGCCTATGACCATCGGGCGCTTAAGACGAATCGATGGAGACCTCATTCATTAAAATCCATCCAGCCGTTGGGATGTTTAGTAGGGTGGTGCGAAAAAAGTCAAGTTGATATTTCCGAGTTGCTATAGTGCGGAAAAGTTGCGATTGGTAAATACAAGAAAAACAAAAAAAAAATTATTTAAATCGGACTTTATCTTCCGATCCCGCAAACCGCCTAAAAATTTTTAAAAATTGAAAATTTCCGATTTTTCCAGAATTTTTTTCTTTTTCTACGTATATATATATTTTATCGCTATAGTGAAAAATATTTGCAGATTGTAATGTTTAATAATAATAAAAATAAACAGTTGCGTTTAAAGAATAGCTTCCGATCACGCAAGCTCAATAAAAATCTGCAAAAATTCAATTTTCAGTGATTTTGATGAATAAAGAAAATAATCACCTGAGATCAGTTTGCGTTCCAATATTAACATTTGCATATAAATTGTACAATGTATAACTCTTTGCTTGTTTAGATATTTGATAATGTTTAAACAAACCAGAACTCACCACGGGAAGGTAGCTGCACTTCGAGTTCAAACCACACCCTATCCTCCATCCAACCAATGAGGGTGTTTGCTATTTACATTACTTAATTACATAATTTGTTATAATAGAATCAAAACACTGTATCAAAAAACTAGTATCGTGACGGTATAAGATATACAATTTGTTATGTCATCTGTTTAAGTCTGACTTTTAGACGCAACTTTGTACTGCGATTTGGTGGCAATGTCTGGTATTATGGACATTGATTTCAGTGTGGCCCTGATACTCTCTTGATTGGGGCCCACATACCATAAATGATGCTTCCGTTACCGATTTAATGCACCGCTGGACATCTTACGTGTGGTTGAAAAACTTTTTATCATCCTAGACTGAGATATGACCTGATTGAACGAAGAAATGTATTTCTTCATGGGTTAATCTCCGTAAAAGCGGTGGAAATGTTAATTTTGCTACATTACAATCAATTAATTTTGGATTGTAGGAGTGATAAAGATTCAGATGCCTTTACCCTTTGAAACATTCTGCCTGGCTTTTAACACCCCTAGCTCTCTTATGTGCCTCCTTTTATAAAAGACCATTGCCATCAGTAGGTTTTCCGGGTGAGCAAAAACGAGTTTCATTCAGTTTCAAAGACTACACTTTCTTCAGGTTGTCACGAAAGTATCGAGATGTTTCAATTGCTCTGTACAGATGAATAGGCCCGTCTGTAATGTACTTACAGCATTTTATTTCAAAACAAACTGGCAAGTAAGATTTTAAAATAAATGTCAATATGGCTTTAAGGCATCCGATGGGTTTTCAACGCTCGCGTAAAGTCGAAGGGCTTTATTTGCACAAGTGAGCAATCTGGCATGTGAAATTGGACCGGAGTCACACTTTAATAAGTCATTTGGAAAGTTGTAACTGTTAATTGTTTTACTTACGCCAATAAGATATCTTTGGTCCTTGCTCAACAGTTGCCTGTCCACTTCTGGAATTTCACAATCAGTCAATTGAAAATTTATCACCGAGAGCTTTACACAACAATGGTATTGTGTCCAAATGGTGTATTAAATGATCTTGGGCAGTAGTTTCAACATTCAAATGTTGAAAAAGATGACGGGAAGGTAATTCAACAAAATGGAATAAACAAACAACCCACTGCAGTGGTCGTCAGAGATAAACTTCAAGCTTTCTGATAGCACCACCTTTCTATCCAGTATTGGTATTTGTACCATCACAGCCTACCAAATCTAAGTATTCTAGTGAAATCCCTTGTTCAGCAAGACATGATACTATGAAAGCTACAATGTCCTTAGCAGGCCCGGAGTTTGGAGGCACATGGCCTAAATAAACTGAGTCACGTTCTTTTATGACAGGAAAGTGTTCCTCTTTAATAGTTCGACGAACCTGTTTAGATGCAATACTTTCTTTAACTGGGGTATCGTCCTTTCTTCCGTCAAAATAGTATATGCCATGTAGTTCATCTGAATCCAGTTGACTTTTCTGTAAATTTTATTGAGTTAGGTTAGACTAGGTGGGAGCGCGTACGCCGACTTCAGCGCTGTTTTCCAACATGGCTAACGGCAGTTGGGTGCACTACTAAACTTTTCAGGCCTGAAACGAGCTCTTCGTGGTAAGTTCTAAGTTGTTTAAAAATAACTTAATATGCTCAATAGTATCAATTAACATTTAAATCTTAACCTGAGACTGCAAACTGACCTCAGTTGATTATATTCTTAATGCATGAAAATCACTCAAAATTGAATTTTTGCCGATTTTTATTGAGCTTGCGCGATCGGAAGATATTCTCTAAACACAATTATTATTATTATTGCTATTAAACAGTACAAACTGCAAATATTTTTTCCTATAGCGATAAAAAATATATAAACGTAAAAAAAAGAAAAATTTTGAAAAAATTGGAAATTTTCAATTTTTTGGAATTTTTAGGCGGTTTGCGGGATCGGAAGATAAAGTCCGATTTGAAGAATTTTTTTTTTTTGTCTTTCTTGTATTTACCAATCGCAACTTTTCCGCACTATAGCGACTCGGAAATATCAACTTGACTTTTTTCGCACCACCCTAATGTTTAGAGGGTATAAATAAATCCACATACCCAGATACGCGTGAAACACATATCCCTTCTTGACAGTCGTGTAAAAGAGAACATTAATTCTCATTTCCTCCCCAGATTAAAAAAAAAAGTAAAACAAAACATGAATTCTCTCTTACTCCCATGATAAAAAAAAAAGTAAAAGAAAACATGAATTCTCTCTTACTCCCCAGATTTAAAAAAAAAGGTAAAAGAAAACATGAATTCTCTCTTACTCCCCAGATCAAAAAAAAAAAAGTAAAATAAAACATGAATTCTCTCTTCCTCCCCAGATAAAAAAAAAAAAAGAAGTAAAAGAAAACATGAATTCTCTCTTCTTCCCCAGATTAAAGAAAAAAAAAGTAAAAGAAAACATGAATTCTCTCTTACTCCCCAGATAAAAAAAAAAAAAAAAGAAAAGAAAAAGAAAAAAAAAACAATTTTATTGTGGGGGACTCACCAGGGCTTCATTTCTAGTGCTAAAACAAAGTTCTTCCCAAATTTTTGTGATTTGCCATCAGTTGTTGCTGTAAAAACCTATTTTATTTTCAATAAAATTTACTTTTTGAGGTTGTTCATAAAACTTATCGTAACTTTGTAGAAAATTATCGCATCGACTTACAAATGGTGTCATTCGATTCAGAATTTTAAAATTCATAATAAATGATACCGTCCTTTAACTACTTAAAAAACTGTGTTTCCCGCCTTCTTAGTTAAAAAAAAAAAAAAAAAAAAAAAAAAAAAAAAAAAAAAAACATTTTAACACTTAAGCACAACGCAGGATTAAATTTCAACGTAATAATTGTTTTTCTTCGAAAAAACAGCTACATTTTTTGAAGACGCCTCTGACTTGCCCTGTACCTTTCAAGATGCAGGTCACCGCCCCCTGAATAATAGACCTGAACACTGACACAAAAATGGCGGCTACCGAAGGCGGATTTTTTTCAGCGTGTGTACGGACCCTTAAATATTCGTACCGATAATTTTTTTAAAGGTTTTTTTCAGCTTTATTTTTTTAGATTAAATGAGTCAGGGAAATCTTTTATAAAATACTGGTGTCTACATTTGAGGGACCGTACTAACGTTAAAAAAAATTCCGCCTTCAGCAGCCGCCATTTTTGTGTCAGCGCTTAGGCCTAGTATTCAGGGGGCAATGTCCAGGTCGAGAAAGGATAGGTGAAGGAATGTCGTTTCTTCGTTCATTAAGAAGGTAGAAAAATACCCCAAGGATTGTACAACCCCGCGATAGTACGAATGGTTCATTTTCTGGTAAAACGGTATTAATTGTAACTGATATCAATTTTGTGAAATAATTTATGTTTTTTGGTGTAAAAAAACATATTTTTTCTCTTAAAAAAAGTGGGATCTTTATAGAAACTGCTGCAAAACCTGTAAATAAATATAAAAAAGTATGATTTTGGTCCCTAAAAAAAGTAGAATTAATGCGTTTTACAGTGTACAACAGTGGATTTGTTTTTAAAACGATTTTAGGCAAAATGTAGAAGTAGAGAAAATGGAGTGAAATTTATCCCATGCGTGTTCTAACGTTACAAATGTAGGCACGTATGCATACGGGTTAAGGACTCATCCGATCTGCATTTCTAGTTCTAAAACGAAGTTCTTCCAAATTTGGTGAATGGCCATCAGCTGTCGTATATTACTCAATTTTTGGTTTATTTTACCTGTACTAGTTAGAAATTATCAAAATTTGAGCATTTAAAAATTTACACACACGTTTACAAACTCTTTCATTTGATATACAGTCGAAAATCCCTTTAACGAAATCTCGAAGTTTTCTACTTAACGAAATTTTCTGCTGAACCTTGACTTTCAACACCATTAACATGTAAATTAATCTCCATATTAAGAAAAATATATTATTTATAACGAAGTTTATTCCACTTTCGTGTGTGTACAAAATTCCAACGGAGAGGTTGCCGTTGCGATGGATATATGAATTTATTTCAGCGGATTGCATGAAAGCAAAATTATTGATTTATTTAATCAATTTTAATTTAAAAGAAGAAATGCTAATAATCTTCGATACAATAAGAAGGGGATTTCAGTTTCACAAAAATGTTACAGATGAATTGTTCGGATACTTACATAAGTGCGAAATGTTTTATGAACAGTGTATTTTTCATATGAAACCTGAACAAAATAATGTTACAGACTTTTTTTAAAGCTAAGGATTTGGAATACAAAGAAAAAAGAGAAAAGGTACACCATATTTCAGTTATTTTTAACTATCTTTATTATGTGATTTTTTAGACTGTATTCAAATTAAATGTGTCTCATATGTCTACACTGCATTAAAAAAAAGTTACTGTCCGAATTGTATTTTTAATTTTATGCATGTGTATTTTATGATACACATTTAATGAATTTGGGTTGATTTCTATTTAACGAATTTTCTTCATAACGAAGTGTTTAAATTTAACTATGAGACTTCGTTAAAAGGACGTTTTACTGTATCTTTAACCCTTTATGTACTTTATTATGAATTAATGAAAATTTCATCTTCTAAAGCCATTTTTCGTGAATGCTTTAAACTAAAGTAGAAGATTTCCATAAGCATTTAATACATTTTACAAGAATTTTAGAAGGATTGAAAGATTTAGAAGGATTCATTAAATTTGAATGTATAGAGATTTTGTGTAATATTTATAACTCCACGAAAATCTTTTATTTTAAATATTTTTCTTGGTATTTTGTAGAATTAGGAAATCTACAAATATAATGTTCTTACAATAGAAATATGGAAATATTTCTGAATTTAAAAATCCATCCCCTCCCCCTCCAACGCCAAGAAAGCTGAAAAGATACATTGGCCAAAGAAATCCTCCTTTAAAAAATATTTTTGTTTTGTGTAACACATAATGCTTTAGGAACATGAAAAATTAATGCGTCTATAACTCATATTCTAAACTGCATTACTACTAATCGATGTATTAAATTAATTTTATAACAAGTTATTTTAATGGTACTTAAACAAAAACCGAAATCACGCGAGCACAAATTTATTTTTATCACTTATAGCAATTACTATGACTTTAAATTAAGTATGTAATAAAATTACTCAAAATACTTATTTGTAGAAGCCAGTATCACAGAATCCGAAATCTGTATTTTTCTACAATGGAGTAATATATGGGGCATTCTCACAATCTTTTGACTTTCGGAATTAAAAATCTGTGAAATTCAACTTGCTAAAATAATATTTAATCTGATAGACGAATGCCTTAATGATTCAAAATAAAGAAAAAATGGTCAGCAGCGAAATTTTTTGTTATCTAACTGAGGTTTATGCTAAACTTGCGAGTTTAATTTTCCTTACAATTTTAGCACTATAACTTTATATTTTCTTCTGATTTTTTGCTTATAATGAATTTGCATAGTACCCACAGGACATTCAAAAAAGAAATAATAACAATGTACTATTTTTAGTACAAAATTTGTCTTAAAAAGGTGTTAAAGAAGGAACGGAAGGAAAAAAACTGGATGATATAGGAAAAAAGGAACAGTAATGGAAATAAACAATTAAATTTAAAAAATCAAAAAACCCGACTGCGTAAAAGCGAACTAATTAATTATTTCTCATCAATGTAAAACTATTTTTTTTTCAATTCCTAGTATTAGCTCACACTCTCGCTATATATATCTTATTCAAATTTTTAATCGTTAATAAAATACTTATTATTCATTCAATCAAGCTCAAATATTTTTTTTAAGTTGTAGTGAATGGCAACTGATGTTAATCCAGTTTTTTTCAAATATTAATTCTTTAATTTAATTAAAATAATTAATTTTCAATAATCGAGAGAATCCCCTTCTTGATCAAGGTATTTTAAGACCGAGAGAGCCCTCTTCTTGATCAAGGCATTTGAAGCGCCACTGAAAAGGAAAGAAGTTTGGGAGGAAAAAAAAATATATCTTATTGACCTAAGTAGAAATTGACTTAAAATCGATTTTTTTATATTACTTGTTTATATTACTTACCTATTTTTTTGTTTATTTACTTGTATTGATGACTTTTAAGTTGTGTTTAATTGTTAGTTCCTATCTATAAACACTGTTTTGATGAGGTCTATAGATGTCTATGATGATTAGAGTTGCAGTAAAGCTAGAGATCCAGAATACATACACAACTTCCAGGTTGTATATTATTTTAATGGAGCTTCTGACTGTAAAATAGTCAATGAAACATCGTCTTCATTTTGAAAGACCTATCCAATGATATGCCACTCAATAGGGTGCGTAATTTTTTTCCGTCTCTACATCCATTTTGTATTTTACGGCCGCCATTTTCATTTTCTAAAATAAAACCTAACGTATAACCATCGGGCCGTTAAGACGAATTGATAAAGACATCATTCATTAAAATCCATCCAGCCGTTGGGATGTTTCGAGGGTATAAAGAAATCCACATACACAGATACGCGTGAAACACATAACCCTTCTTTTCAGTCGGGTAAAAAGGGTTGGTAAGGAAAATCACCACTATTTTTAAGCAAAACATGATAATACGAAGTGATATTCAGAATGTTCATTGATTTTTAGAAACAGTTATTTAAATTGGATTAAATAAAATAAAATTAATTATTTTACCTCGAAAAGTGCAGGAATAAACCTTGGGGACGATAAGACTACCAATAAAGTCACGATACTTGAAATTGATATTTAAATGCTGCAGTAAGTTTCTTGTCAAAGAATTATAGACAGTCTTTCTCCTAGCATACTTCTGCATGAGAAAAAATATCAAAAAAATTCTGTGGCTGCATCATCTGAAGTATTTTTCTGTATAAGTTTAGCAAGAGTGATGGTAAGGAATCTAAAACCCAGGGACAGAGTTAAAAAAATAATATCAAGCGTAAAAGTGTGTGCAGGTTAATTTTTTTAGTATATGAAAAAAAAAAAAAAAAAAAAAAAAAAAACACAAGAATATGTACTAAAATAAAAATTATTATTCAGAAACATAAAAGTGAAAAGTTTGTGAGAATGTCCCATATACTAAATATTTCCATCCTAACATCTGTAAGTGTATCATTTATAATAAGATATATGTTATAACAACATGTATAATAATAATTTATATACAGATTAAGCTAAATCACGCTATAAAAACCGATAAAATATATTTATTCAGATTGACGAACGTTTCGTCGCCACAAACTGCGACATTTCCAAAATAATTAATGAAAAAATTAATTTTACAAAAATTAAAAAAAACAAACAATAACTTGGTAAACAATGTCACGAGTCATCACGATTGATGTTAACAAAAAAATCAGAATAATTTATCCATCAAGATTTTATTTGCCTTCCATTATCCGGGAATCAATAGATATATTTTTATGCAACGAGAATATTTGCAATGATTCAGTGTCCCTTAATTTACCTAAAATCTGGAAAGAGATGCGATGCAATTTTAGAATATAATAGTAAAAATTAACCCACGCTCACAAATATCCAATTTCAATTTATTTTATGTTTGCACTGATTTCCATTATACATGATGTCTCGTGACATTTTTTATCAAGTTATTGTTTTTTTTTTTTTTTTTTCTAATTTTGTGAAAATATTTCTATCATGATTGATTTTGAAAATGTCTCCGTTTGTGCGATGAAACGTTCATCAATCTAAATAAATATATTCTATCACTTTTTATAGCATTATTTAGCTTAATAAAATATGTGATTATTTTTATTTTACGATAATTACATTTTTATTGGCGTAATATTTTTAAAATATAAAAGAAAACACAAATCTGTACGTATTTAAGGCTGTTCGCAAGTCCAAATTGCACGCTTAAAAACACCAATTCCTTTTATTCGAAAACAATGTAATTGTTTTGTTTTTCCACTTCACTAAGCATACAAACGCTTTCGAAGAGAGCGTTTCAGGTGAAATTTTTGCACGCAGCTACTCGGAAGACGAAAAAACTGCTATCAAGTGACAACAATTGCTTAAAACTGACGATGGAATTAATTTAATTATAATTGAAACACAGCTCGAAAACACATTACTTCATTAATGATGCCTGCATTTTTAAAATTTTGTGTTTAACTCTTCATCTACTGACTGTTCTTATAAGTACCATTAAAATAACTTGTTATAAAATTCATTTAATACATTGATTAGTTGTAATACTGTTTAGAATGAGTTACCGATATATTACTTTATCTTGTTCCAAAAGCAGGAAAAAAATATTTTTTAAAGGAGAATTTCTTTTTCTTTTGCATCTTTTAAGCAATCATGGCGTTGGGGGAAGGGGTAAATTTTCAATTCTGAAATATTTCTATATTTCTATTGTAAGAACATTATATTTGTACATCTACTAATTCTACAAAATACTAAGAAAAATGTTTAAAACAAAATATTTGAGTGGACCTATAAATATTGCACAAAATTACTACAAATTCAAATTTAATGAATCATTCAATCCTTCTAAAATCCTTAAAACATTTATTAAATGATTACGTAAATCTACTAATGCAGTTTTGAAAATTAACGAAAAATACTTTAGATGCGGAAATTTTCAAGAATTCATAATTCAATACATAAAGGGATAAAAATCAGTCAGAAAATGTGTCAGGATGTTTTGCGTTGTACACTGGTGAAATTGGTTTTCGGAAACCACTTTAAAACTGTTTAACAAATATATTTCTTTAGAAACACAGATATGTGATAACTGGGAAGAGTATATATTAGTTATTATTTTTTTGTCCAAAAATAAATACAATATCTTACAAAAGTGAAGGAAATAAAGTTATTTTGATCAATGTTTTGTTTAGTTCAAAATTAAAATCACACTTTAATAAATCAATGTCATTCTAAAACTTCCCAGTTTTATTAAGTTCAAAACTGATTTTGAAATAAGATCTATGGTATTTTATATATTGAAAAATTTTCCCTTTCATTAAGATGTCAGATTTGAATGTGCTTATTTACAGTCACTTCGAAAACAATCAATCACAGTAATCGAATTTCCGGAATGAATAAATAACGAATCTCTAAAAACGAATTGTTTATAAAATTCAATACAAAATTTTCGAAACAAAAAAATAATTTATTGGATAATTTTGCAGAACGTTTTAATAAAAAATGTCAATGCATTTTAAAATAGACACACGTTTAAATTACGGAGATGTATAATGCTATATTATTCAAAAGTGTCAATGTGTTTTTAAAAGTCGTTAGTGAGAAAATATTTTTTGTTTTATTTATCTAAAATTAACCGCATAAGATGATTCCAGTAAACTCGTAACTATTTTTTTCCTTAAAAACCTGGACTTACACTGTCAAATTTAATGATTAAAACCGCATACTATACTCATCAGTGTATAACATAAATAAAAAATATATTAAATATGCATTAAAAATACACACAACGTTTCTGACTCTTTGTAACAAGCCATTATCAGGGGGAGGGGGGGGGGGGTTCTTGACCTCTAACCAGCTAAGTTACCTACAACACAATCACTGTCACAAACATCAACTTGAAAACATTTCTGTAAAAGATCATTAAACATAAAAATTAGTATTGCAGCGGATTTGGCGCCATTAGTGGGTAGGCTATAACATTATTATCAAAGATAGGAAAAGCTAATGTTTATAATGTTTTGAAAGAAATTCATTTGCAAAGTTGAATTCAGTTTTTCTTAGCTTTGATAATAATGATACAGCATGCCAGTAGATGGCGCCATATCCGATAAAACGGCATGATAATTTTCAAATTTTGCCGTTATTAATTAATATTGATAATGCGCAATTCCACATACTTTAATTGAGTTTTGATTTTTTTTCTGAAAACTGTGTTTTTGCTTCATGCGCATAAAGTAAATCTTTTTTTATTCTTCTCCAGACAGCACTTTTCTTTGCACAGACATCTATAAAATGATTATCTTCATATTTTACCTTTATTTTTCTCATTTAAGCAAGTCAAATATTATTTATTGCGATTGAAATATATATTGTAAAGTGATACACGCTACACAGTATAGTCTGCACTATTAGTAATCTGATAACCTGATGCATTTCATTTGGAGTGGAACACTGATTCTCTTTATGTAGATTTTCAATCCCACTTTCAGGAAACTGCGCAAATTATAACAAAAAATATAAGTTTTAATTATATTTTTCTCATTAGAGTGATGTTGTGGGTGCTTCAATAAGAATTGCGAATAAAGGTTAGAGAGTTTTTCCAATATATAGTAATGCTAGATTTTTTTTTTCTTTAAAGATGGGAGATGAGTAAATTTTTAACTGCCATGTTTCATTTTTATTTTTATTGTGCATGGCTTGATTCTGTCCAAATTTTATATATATATTTATCAATATATTTCTTTTCTTTTCTTTCTGTTACGGTCAATCGGGCAATGGTAGCAATATGCATTTAAGAGTTTGCTTAATATTTCTATTTCAGAAATTAACCGTACTTTACTTATGATATCGTAATATTGCCCTTGAAAACGAGTTTCGAATCATAAGTTCAATTTTTATTCATGATAGTTCTCCCTTTTTGCATTCATTTTGTGGTTTTTCTTATTGAATTTATGCATTTTCAATTTTGCGATCTTACATTTCGTACAATGCATTTACTGGTGCTGTCAATGATTCATTTATTCTAGGTTATTTTTTATTGGTTAACATGTTTTAGTTACAAAGAACTTGACAACGTATTTCAAATATTTATGATTTCCAACATATTTATCTTTATTTATTTATTCTTTTTATACATTCACCATCCTGTTAATATTGACCTTTCGCCCATTTTAAATGTTATAATATTTTAATACTTCATTTATAAGTGATTGGCTCTTGTTTTTTTAAATAATTAGTTATTATGTAATTTAATTATTGTTGATCGAAATTTAATATGTATAGGGTTTATATCATGTATGTTGATGTTGAATTGCAATATTCTATAATGGTTATATATATATATATATATATATATATATATATATGTATATTCTTTAAAGTGTGTAAGTTCTTTAAAGTGTGAAAATAGGAAATCAATACCTAAGTTTTAACGGAATTCATAAATTAAATAGGCATATAGCATTACTATATATCAAAGAAAATCATAAATACACATTCGGTACTTCCTGTCAGATTTATAATATCATCTCTTCGCACAAAAGAAATCTCAGTTATTATAAAGTACTTGTACAGGTAATAAACGATTTTTTTTTTCAATTCCTACTACTCACCCTCTCCCTATATTTATTTATTCATATATCTTGTTCAGATTTTCAATAGTTAATAAAATACTTATTATTCATCCTATCAAGTTGAAATAAATTTTTTAAAATTTTACTGGATGACAAATGATATTAATACAGATTTTTCAAATATTAATTCGTAAATTAAATTTTAATTAATTAATATTAATTTTATATGGGAGGCAAAATGGCGGCCATTGTAATTGAACAGTATTTAATGCATCTTCATATTTATAAGGGGAGTTACCATAGGAGGGAACCTGTTCTGTCGGCCAATACCGCCAACTTGGCGATAAATTGCCAAAATTGGAGACCAGAATGAGTCGCTAAAAGTGACGCCGACTTCGCGATATCTCTAACATTTCGCCTAATCCCCATGGACTTCAATTGTAAACTTACTTGCTTATAGAAAATCAACAAATTGAAATATGTTAATGCAACAAAAACTGATATTATGCTTAAGGGATTACATTAAATTTTTCTTTGAAGACCTAAGTAGGAATTGACATTAAAACCAAAATTTTATATTACTTGTTTTCTTTTAAACTTCTTATCCTTTTTAGCAGTAACATTATCAACAATACCATTAAATATTTTCATCTGACGATCTAATATTTCATTATCATCCTTAAAATATTTTTTTCTGAAATATTATTTTAACTCTAATAATTATAAACTACTTCAATGAACAAAAAAATATCTAAAAACAGGAGAACGCTGCATAAAGTACATCACTGGAGTACAACAAACATATTTACTTGCCAACCATCCGCTTTTTTAATTGAAATGATCAATATATAAACCATAAATTTAAATTTATGCAACAAATATGTTAGGCACATACAAATAGGACGCGTACTTAATTATTTTTTTTCCTGTTCTAAGCTGATCTTTTCTCCCGTTGAAAAAATTAGATTTTCGAACTATGACATACTAAAATGACACGTGTGGCAGATTTTACAATTTAAACATGAGTAATTATCCACGAATCAGGGGCATGGCCAGTAACTGAATACAAATATTTATTTTGACTGTTATTCGAGAGGTTTTGTTTAAAAGGAAGAACAAACCAGTATTGTATATTTTACATGAGGAGCACACGGAGGGACACGAAACATTTTCTGCATAAATATGAATGTTGACATACATTAAAATTTACATTAATTTAAAGAAGGTAATTATAATGAAATTATAGTATGTAAAAAACATTACTAAATACATTTTCTAAAAGGAGAAAAATAACTTTTCAAAATAGAAATAAAGAAATAAAGAAAACAAAACAAAAGTAAAAACTTATTTCTCTTTCTCAAAACTAATACATTCAAAGTAATTTGCTGTTTATGAAAATGCGCACAGCGTCATGAAAAATTTTTAAATGGCAAAGAAATCCCAACAGTATTACTGTACCCATAACGCTTTAATGAGTTTTAGAAAGAAATGTAATCCAACATTGTGAATGCAGCATTGATAATTAATTTTAGTCTTACTTCTAAAAGGTTCCGATAATTCAGAATATGAATTTCAATTTCGTTTTTAATTAAAATAGTTCAAACAGAAAAATCTAAAACTTTCATCCGCAATTTTCTTATTTGCTGGGAAATTTTGATTTAGATAATGCACACTGATTTGAAAAACGTCAAAAGAATGCAAATGGAAATCAAAGGGAATGTTTCAAATTTAGGTAACGGTAGAGGCACATT
Source organism: Maratus speciosus (assembly GCA_963932465.1). Taxonomy (NCBI): domain Eukaryota; kingdom Metazoa; phylum Arthropoda; class Arachnida; order Araneae; family Salticidae; genus Maratus; species Maratus speciosus. The sequence continues at coordinate 303,680,747 of OZ010795.1, forward strand.
CGGATATTTCAATTTTCGTGAAAACTTTTGTTTTGCCTATTTCTAATAACACTATGTCATTTAAAATTTATCAGAAAAACAATTCTCGTATTCTTGTGATTTTCAGATTCTGAAGTGTACACATTTTTATAAAATCGAATACATTTATATTTTTAACGTTAGAGATAAAAAAGATTTTCTTCCATGAAGATGCCTTAGAATTGATATTGTTGAAAATTACTTTATTTCATTTCATTGACCATCAATTTTCTGTATTACTGCGCTTTAAATTCGCTATCGTGTATTCTTAATCCTTTCGCTGCGTAATTCTTTTATCAAAATAGCTTCAAAAAATGCATACTGAATTCCTTCGCGACTAGCGTCTTTTAAGAATTTATATTCTTTTGCTAACAGTTTTTCAGAACAAAAATTTTTGTCTGATTTAATAGGGAAAATGCTCCGATTACACTGTAAAAAAAATTCCGCAACGTTCCTGGGAAAGAATGGGCAGCTGAGTTGACCATTATTTCCAATAAACATTTCTTGAATATGACTGGAACTTTACTGTATAAGTTAAAAACTTTCTACAGAAATGCCAGTAAGTTTCCTGCGAAATACCAGGAATATTTCTGTTGACAGCAAAACATTATGACATTTCACAGCATGCGGGATCCGCAGACGATTTTTACATTTCCAGTTGACAATTTTCGCTTTATTATCATTATTTCTTAGAATGAAAAAATATTTTGAAATTGACATCAAAATTATTATTTATAATTTACAAGAAAAAATAAATTTTCAGTTAAAATTCAATAAAGTTAATATATATATATGATATATTGTTTCTGAACTTTGCTTAAAATATAAAAACATATAAATGTAAATAATAATTAGAAAAAAAACTAGACATAAAATATTTTGGATTTTCGTTAGTAATTATGTTAGTTTACAAGTTAGATAAAATACATATAAATTTTCATGAAAAAAAAAAATCCTAAACGTAATTGTATATTTTTTCCGAAAAAAAAAATCAAATTTGCAGCAATTCAAAGTGTCAAATATATATCAAATTTAAATCAAATTGTAAAGTGTTAAAATGTAAAATTAATTATAAAAGAAAGAAAAAAGTCAAGAGGTAGCATCGAACTCGGGCCGTACGGGTAGCGTGCGAGCCTTCTGCGTCCACACCACGAAAGACACATTGAGAGCTGCAAACTAATGGGTATTTGAAACGTATGCTAATCCTCGGCATCTAATTTCTGAAAATCTAAGGCCCATTTGAAGAAATCCTTTCACAAGAATAATTAGAGATAAGAACTCTAAAACATACTTTAAATTAATCACAATCGGTGAGAATCATGTTTGATGGTCCCCTGGTTAATGGAGATCCAAATAATAGGTATATTTTTTTTACACGGTCTGCTTGTTAAACATTCCACATACAAGTACGAGAGATAATCTCTTAGCGATGTCACGGAAGTATTGTATTTTCATCTGAATTGTCTTGACAATAGAGACGTAAAGGATTATGTCGTCTATTGATTTATTTGCATTCCATATTGATTTTTTTACATTCATTTAAGGAAATCTTTTTCGACACTCGCGCGCGAGCAACGGATTATAGCAAAAAAATAATAAATGGCGGCCGCAGCGTTTTGCTGTTTCCAACTTTTGTTCAGGAACGTTTCAGATAAGAAAACCAGAATTTCACAGGAAAGAGCTAAATTATTCTGAAAACCTGAGAAAAGGCGAAACGTTCCTGGATTTTACATGGAACGTTACCTTTTTTTTTTTTTTACAGTGTAGATAAAGCAAAATTTACAATAAAAAGTAACTGGTGGGAAGGATCAAGGAGGTTTAATTAGATGGAGAACACGCATCACCGATGAAATCTCGGGTTGCGCTAGTTTTGCTACTTTTACGTTGCCAGAATGACTCTCGGGCTGCGGAGAGAGAGAGTTAAAAGCTGTAATAGTAAGAAGTTAAACGGTCATTTTACATATACTCATGATAGATTCTTTTCAATATTTCGATATGCTCATTATACACTGACAGCAATGAAACTTCTAACTCATTTACAAGCATATTTTGCACTTTCATAAATTATTATTTTTTTTTTAATTTAATCACACACTTTCTCGAACTTTGTATCTCTAAGCAAAATATTGCATATTTAAAAAAAAACAACAATAGGCTATCTTTCTCATTAACAGATGTATAGTCCAGGCAATAAGGAATTTTACCTAGCAAAATTAATGGTAGTTCTGAAAATCGGCTTACTTTATGTTTTTTTGGGTCGCTGAATCCGAATTTGTAACTTCCCACCAAAATTTCCCCCGGCAACCCCCCCCCCCCCCCAAAGGTTTTTATTAAAATAATTATTGTGTTAGGGGGAAAGTATCTAGAAATTCAGAAAGTAGGCAAAATTTGCAACAAATTAGATATATGACATTATGACTTAGGCTGAAGGGGAAGGGGGGATCTGCATCGGAACATGCGCGAGATGCTGCGTGGAATAAGTTGCGCAATTCCACTTAGCCACTCACACGTTTACATTTGCCCACCCATCGCATCTCCGAAATTTCCTTATAAGGTTTACTTTAAGTTTTTTATGTCACTGAATCCGAATTTTTAACTTACCCCGAAAAATCCCCCCCCCCCCCGAAAACCCTCAAAATTAGTTGTTTTTAACTTAAATTTCTTATTGTTTTATGGGAAAAGTATTACGAAATTCAAAAACTAGACAAAATTTACAATAAATAGGATAAATGACATTATGACGTAAGATAAATGGGGAGAGAGGGGGCTGCCTCGGAACATACCCCGCGCGCTTTTCCCGGGTGAAATTTCGGTGGGAAGTTAAAAATTCGGATTCAAGGACCCAAAAAACCTAAAGTATGCCGAAATCCAGAACTAGTATTAATTTTTCCAGGTAAAATCCCCTATTGCCTGGACTTCATAACTTAGTGCACGTAGCGCCGCAGTGCATGTTCAGAGGCAGTCCTCCCTGTATCCGTTCATCGGACGTCATAATGTCATATATCCTATTTGTTGCAAATTTTGTCTAGTTTCTGAATATCGTAATGCTTTTCCCCTAAAACAATAAGAAATTTAAGTTAAAAACAACTATTTGGAGGGGTTTTCGGGGGGGGGGGGATTTTGGGGGGAAGTTAAAAATTTGGATTCAGCGACCCAAAAAACTTAAAGTAAACCTTATATAGAAAGTTCGGCGGGGAGATGGGAGGGCGAATGTAAACGTGTGAGTGGTTATGTGGAATTGAGCAAGTTAGTTGACGCAGCACCGCGCGCATGTTGAGGGGCAGATCCCCCCTTCCCCTTCATCCCAAGTCATAATGTCATATATCTAATTTGTGGGAAATTTTGTCTACTTTCTAAATTTCTAGATTCCTTTTTTTTTAATAAAAACCTTTTTTGGGTGGCATTTTACCAAAATTTAGAGGGGCGGGGTTGCCGGGGGAAATTTTGGTGGGAAGTTAAAAATTCGGATTCAGCGACCCAAAAAACATATAGTAAGCCTTTTTCCAGAACTACCATGAATTTTGCTAGGTAGAGCCCCATATACGGTCTCTATTGCCTGGACTAGTAGGTCCCCTTTCTCCTTTCGATGGGAGTGCTTCTGTTGATGTTCTTTAATCGGATTCTTAAGTGGGGAAGATACCGAGGTGTCGTTCAGCGGACGTTGTGTGCCCGAATATGGAACATAAGTGTGGAAGAACACTAGGAGCAAAGCCAAGATGGAGGCACCCAGTGATTCTCGAAGCGGTTTCTTCGTAAATTGATTTCACCTTATTTTCTAGAAGTCGATCGCAGTAACAAGTTATTGTGATCTTTCCTGTTCTATCTATCTGTCTTTATGATTGTATATTGATTTTTTAATATTTTATATTCTAATGTAGGGGTGCACAACCTTTTTAAGAGAAGGGCCACTTACAAAAATGTTTGGGTTGTCGAGGGCCACATCAGTAACACAGAGAAAATTCTATATCGGGGAGGTAGGGGGGGGGGGTAATAAGTCTTTATTCTTGATGAACAATTATTTTTTTTCTATAATAAACATAAACAAACGGAAATAAATAATCGTATGAAGGAATACAGGGCTTCTTCGCATCTGTATGAATAACCATTCAACACTTTATGAAGATTAACGGTTCGTTCTTGACAAATGGTAACTTGAAGGAAACAAATTACACAAAATTTCTAAGTAATTGAATGTTATTGAAAATTATATATATATATATATAAAAATATTGAAGAATAACTTCATTTAAAATAAAAGGAAACTTATTTTTGAAATAACAATGCGTGATGAACTAATTATGCTATTTTTTCTGCGGTCTATTAACAAAACTCGTTTTTTTTTTTTCTTTTGTCAACCAAGTGCGACTGATTGACGAAATTCGCGATTTTTCATCAACAACCGATTGACAGATTTTGCGGTAATTTTCCATTGCCGATTGGCATAATTTGCAGTATTTTCAAACAACCAATTTGCGATACTTGCGATAAATTGACACAATTCTCGATTTTTTTTCAGCGATAAATTTTCAAATTTCGCGATTTTTTTCCACAAAAGATCAAAGAAAATTGCGATTTTTTCCGCCCCCTATAGAATTATTTCGCGACTTTTTTGTTTTGCGAGCGACCTTGGAAATTCGCAAGTTTTTCCCATGAACGATTGACAAAATTCGCGATGTTTTTTTCATGAGTGATTGGCGAGTTTTGCGATATTTTACGTGGCAGATTGACAATATTTGCAATTTTTTCCAATGACCAATCGACGAAACGTGATTTTTTCCTGATATACATTAATGTAATTTGCGATTTTTTTCGCGCAATAAAATGGCGAGAATCGCGATTTCTTTTACGTGAACAATCGATGAAATTTGCGATTTTTTCCTGCGACCTGCGCTATTTCATGATATTTTTGGGGACCGACACACAAATTTTGTACTTTTTTCCATTAGCTATTCACGAAGTTCCCGAATTTTTGGGAAAATTCACGATTTTTTTTCACGAGTGATTGCAAAATTTCTCAATATTTTTGCGACCAATTGACAAAATTTGTAATTTTTTCTATCAATTGTGAAAATTCGTGATTTTTTCCTGCGACAGATTGACAAAATCGCGATTTTTCCCCAGTCGATCAAGGAAATTTGCAATTCTTGTACCTCATTGACAAAATTCGCGATTTCACCTGTGCCCGATTAACAAAATTCGTAATTGTTAACTGCCTCTGGAGAAATTTTGTAATTTTTCCTGCAATAAGCTGGCGAAACTCGCGCTTTTTCAGTAGCCGGTGAAGAAAGTTTGCAATTTTTCCGCAGCTCCTCGACAAAATTCGTGATTTTTCCGCGTCCGATCAAGGACATTCGCGATTTTTAACTGGCTCGGAAGAAATTTGTAATTTTTACGCGACAAATTGATGAAATTCGACATTTTTATCGCAATAAACTGACGAAGCTCACGATTTTCCGCAGCCGGTCAACAAAATTTGCAATTTTTCCATACTTCATCGACAAAATTCGCGATTTTTCTGTACCCGATTAAAGAAATTTGAGACTTTTCGGCGCCGAGTCGATAAAATTCGCGATTTTTCCTATCGCGATCAACAAAATTCGAAAATTTTCCGTGCCCGATAAACGAAAATTGTGATTCTTAACTGACTCTGACGAAATTTGTAATTTTTCCTGCGGCAAATTGACAAAATTCCGCTTTTTTCTCACGATCAACTAACAAAACTCTCAATTTTTCAGCAACCGATCAAGGATTACATAATCAACAAAATTCGCGATTTTTGATGCGTCCGATCAACGAAATTCACGATTTTTAATTGACTCTGATGAAATTTGCAATTTTTTCAGCGGCAAATTGTCGAAATTCGCGCTTTTTTCTCGCGATAAACTGACAAAACTCGAGATTTTTCTCCAGTTGATCAATGAAATTTGAGATTTTTCTCCGATTCATCGATAATTTTCGCGATTTTGCCGAACTCGATCAATGAAATTTGCGATTCTTTATTGGCTCTGATGAAATTTGTAATTTCTTCCCGGAGCAAATTTACAAAATTCGCGATTTTTTCTGGCGACATAAGGATGAAAACTTGAAATATTTCCAGTTATAAATTGACGTAGATTGTAAAAAATAAAACGAAGAAATTATATAAATTGTGATCACGGGCCACAGGTTGTGCATCCTATTCCAATGTAACTATAAAACAGCCCACAATAGCTACATTTTTGGGTAGTTTTAATCGTTTTAATTTTGTTTCGTTTTCTGATTTTGTATATGTAATTATGATAACTCCTGTATGAGATTCTAAGAATTGTTATAAGTTGCCATTATTAATAAGTAAAATGAATATAAATATTTTTAGCCTTTTTGTTTCGATACTAAAATAATCTTGATCCAAACGAAATTTATCTAGTAAAGATGAAGAAAATACAGTTTCTTAACATATAATCAAATATCCATAAATATTGTATTATTCATATAATCTTACATATCTACAGTTCAAAATCCATGTTTGCGACATAATATACAAAATAGCTGTAAAATTACTGAATTACTGTATTTAATTATTTTTTAATAGGTTTTATTTTTTTTTTTTTTTACATTGAATTTCCCAATCCTACCTAAAACTGCTGCCGACATATGCTCCATATGATAGCTGGAACCCGTCGAATTTTGACGAAAGAAAATGTTTATGAAGGAACTGTTTCCTTAAATTAATATAAAGATGCACAATAAGTTACAACAAAAAAAAAAAAAAAAAAAAAAAAAAAAAAAAAAAAAAAAAAAATGCATGTATTATTTGTCTAACTCTGAAGCAAATATAATTTTAACCTAAAGAGTCACTGCTCTTTTATAAAGACACTCTAATTTTTTGTAAAGCTTTGCGTTATATCAGTGTGTGATTTCGATTGCATTATTTTCCAAACTAAAACATTTCTGCCTGTGAAGAATTTGAATTCCGCTTGAGAGAAAATTATAGGAGAGGTAGGGGAGTTATGATACACTTTTTTTACTAATGTTTTACAACCCTTAGAAAGCAATTAATTAAAAAAAATCGTATTTTCTTATAAAGTGACCTTTTATTCATTTATTAAAAATATTGTGAATTTAAAAAACAGTCATTCAAAAAATAAATCCCAATTATTTTGAATGGCTACTACTGTATCAAATCTCCCCATTACTGGGGTGGATTGATACACTAGCAAGGGAGGTTTGATTCAGTGTTATATAAATTGAAAAAAAAAAATGCAGACAATTCAATTTATGCGTCATACAATTTGTTTAGGATAAATCTTGAAATATTTAAGTAAAATTTGAAACGAAATGACATTGACATATTTTTGTTTCAGAAATGTTTTTTACAAAAATATTTAAACTATTGCTATTATTTAAACAATCCTATTAACGCACTTTTTAGAAAATAAATAATGAAAAAAAAACCCCTAGAGATCTAGCTTCAAGGGAAAATGAAGTGAACATTGCTGATTTGCAAACAATTTAACATAAATTTAGTACATTTAAGATTCATTTAACACTTTCAGGGGCAAAGCATTTTCAATGCTAAAGTGTTGAATAAATGAATGGCACCTGAATTCACCAACAAATCAACAAATTTAATTTGAAATAAGAAAAGGGATATATTTCACTTTCATACTAAAAGGAAAATATTTCACCAAAATGCTGGTTCCAATGTGGCGTTTGGGAATTAAAATTAAGTGGTTTTATAAGCATACCCCCACCCCTGAAATGGTTAAAAGAAACACTTATAACTCTATCATTTTGATAAGTAAAATCGGGTAGAGTTAACGTTTTTTCAATTTGCCCTTCGTAAATTATAGAAACATTTTCCGTTTCAGGCCATTCAAACTTTTTCCCTTCTACATGACGAGCAAAGCGAACTAACCATCTATCATCACACTGCTTTTCTATGTAACCTACAAAATGTCTATGAATAATATCTTTGTTCTTCCTTACCGATTTCAGTAGCTCTTGCTGTAAACCAATAATGAATATTACAGTCCTATATTAGTTTGCAAACTTTTTAACACTATTAAATTTCAAATATACTAGTGTATCATTTCTCCCCAGTACTAATGTATAATTTCTCCCTATTATGCCTTATTGGATTTTCAATCCCTTTGTACAAATGCAGTTGCAAAATGGTAATCTACTTTCTAGTAAAACTAGTTCTAACAATGTTCTTTATATAAAAAAAATAATAATAAATAAGATATTATCTTCACAATAATAAGAGATAGATATCAATAAAAAAATTTACATTGACATTCCAAAAACCTTCAAAATTAAAAGAAAAGAAAAGTAGTCAGTTCTTCAATGATTAGTCCAGCTAATGATGGCTCCAGCAAATAAAAGAAGCCTTCGCATGTGTTAGAATGGCTCTTAATGCCATTTGTTGAGAAAAATTGTCAATGTATCAACCCTCCCTATGTATCAAAGCTACCCTACTTCCCCTACACTTCTGCAAAACTTATTTCAGTTTTAAGTCTAAGACTACTTGCTTTTATTTTATATAAAATGATTTTATTTGCATCGGCTGAAGAAATCCAGATTTACGATCCAGTCTTAAATAACATATATTCAAATGTATGCATATGATCTCGGAATACTCTTGCGGAATAAAACAGAAACCCAGCAAAGAGCGATGTAGTAAACTCAGAAAAAATCAGCCATCTAATGAATCATTTTCCTCCAGTTATTTGTAACGTAATTAAATAAAATTAAATATATTTTATAATAACTGCAAGCTTTATCATAAATCAATAATTTATATAAAAAACCCCGTATTTTAAATAATTTTCTCAGTTTTTATGAGAAAATGACAACAAAAATATATAGTAATTGACTATTTTCCTTTTAATTTCTACAGGAATGGAATACTTTAGTTTCCACCATTTCAGAAATACAATTGAAATTTACAAAAAATTAATATCTAAAAAATATTTTGAGATGCAATTTTCAAACAAATTGCAGTTAAAAGTACATTTTTTCCCTATACGAAAATGTAAAAATTAAAAATGTGCGACGCTTAAAGTTAGAAAAATTGCACTAGAGATGATCAGTATTTAACCATACAATTATAGATGTACTTCGTTCCATTGCTGACTTATGTAACGGGATGTTAAATTTTAGTGACGATATTTTAGAAAGATAAAGCATATCGGGGGCTAATGAGAAAAAAATGCCAATAGCCGTTTATTTTTTTTAAATCACGGAATAAGCAGTCAATTTGCAAAAAAAAAAAAAAAAAACAACCAAGCCTGCACTTAAAATAATAATAATAATAATTTAATCACAATATTTACGAAGTGACATAAGATTTTCCCATTTCTAAGCATTTATTACTTTTTATTTTCCTTGCAGAATAATATGCGGAAATGTCTACTGTTAATGGTAACCATTTTCAAAATTGTGAATTGTAACTTAAAATTTACTTGATATTTTCTAATTAAATTTTTATAGCAAGTGGCAAAATTGTTTCAGAACAACAATAAAAAAAAAAAAAAAAAAAAAAAAAAAAAACTTTGAGTTAATCTTAATACATTTGTATCTCAATGCAGTGTGAAAAAAAGTTACTAAATAAATAACTTACGTCTTTTATTCTTATATTCTGAAATTCATTTTGTATCTTGTACATTTAATAATATAATTGTTCATAATGCATATGTTACCTCTCATTTTGAGGAATATTTTTTATTAAAATTTATATATAAATTACCACTGTAACGTTAAAGAAAATAAAGTTTCCTGCTTTAATTATTTAAATTGACCAAAACCAAATAATCAACTTCTTTAGCATACAACTCTAGAAGAAATTGTACGAGAAAAAAGTAACTTCGTAAGAATAAATTTTACGCTTCCAAAGATTCGATTTCTCGGTTGAGTTATTTCTATGATATCATCTGGTCTTCTGTTCTCGATCGAAAAATTGTCTGTTAGTTGATTACTTATGCCCAGAAGGCTTGCGAGAACATCAAGTATAGATTCGTACGACTTTTGTTTATGCTGATACTATGCCAAAATTTATTATTTTTTATTATTTATTTATCCGATAAAAAAATAATAATAATAAGATGAATGTAATTTATTAGATTTTTTTTTAATGCCACTAAGGCACAAACATACATAACACATTTTTAGTAAACGATGAAATATATCATATACCCAATCGAAGTGTTTTATAAGGATAACTATTATCCTGTGTTAATATTTTTCGAAATTATATCAAAACTACTTGAATTTTTTTATGTTATCGTTCTGGAAAATTACATAATGCGGTTATTGATACAAATATTACATAAGCATATACAAAATTTTTATTTCACAAAACTAAATGAATATTAGCATTAATCATTTAATTATAACTGACATTTAAGGCTAATGTCAGACGAACTTCTTTTTGCACGCTTTTTTCCCTACATATAATCCCTCACAATGCTAGCGGCATTATGTAGGGATCTTATTTCTAATGTAAAGCTATTACGAAAATATTAGTAAAATAATCATTTAAATAGCAGAATTCAGAATTATAGTGGTTTGTGTCAATTTAACAAACTTTAAAAATTCATAAAAACCGAAAAAATAACCGAAAGGAAAAACTGTTTGCAGGATTAGCATCTATGGGTCACGGGGATTTTTTTAAGACATAAATAAAAAATAACTCAAAAAACAGTCGACAGATGGCGCTGGTTCGTGCGATTTTGGTGCAAATATGACAATGAAACGGCTGTAAGAACTTGCACTCCTAATTCAGAAATAAATTAAGTAAAATAACTTCACCAGCAAAGCTTTTATCCTTCGTACTCATAATCCTTGATCAAGTACACGGCTCATAACGGTGAACTAGTTCTGGATAAAGAGCGGAAGTTCTTATGACCATTTCATTTGCATATTTCCACCGAAATCGCTAGAACCAGTGCCACCTGTCGGCTTTTTTTAGTTATATTTTATTTCTGTCTTAAGAAAATCCCCGTGACCTATAGATGCTAATCCTGGAAACAGTTTTTCATTTCGGTTAGTTTTTCGTTTTTTTTTAAATGTTTAAAGTTTATACGGATTTTTTGCTCCCCCGGTACAATTCGCGCTTCGAAACATGACGTTGATTGTTTCTGGAAATGTAATTATTAATAAGGTAATGCGCATTAAAATATACATAACGACAAATATGAAAAGTATGTGCTGATGGACATGACGTTGCGTTGAAAGGCAAATGTATTATTTCATTCGTAAAACTGAATTAAAAAAAAATAATAAGAAGAAGATTGTGTTACACTGTTAATTTTCATACGCTAATTTAAAGATGTATAATTTTAACATTTTCGATGATGACTTACTAATTTACCGTTATTACAGGTCATATATATATATTTATATAAAATATCGATAAAATGAATGAAGTAATTTTTCAATAATGTGAAAAGTTAGAATTAAAACAAATAATATAATTATTAATATAGTTTAAAATAATATTTGTATTTAGCGTGAAATTCTCCCTTGAAGATATTTCTTTACAAAAATTATATGTATAGTTGTTTAACAATTTATTTTGAAAGATTTTTTATTCCAGCAAAATGAGGTGGGTGAAGCCCCCGTTTTTAAATCAAACTTCTACTATATATATATATATATATATATATATATATATATACTATATATTTTTTTAGATTGCTCACCATTTACCGAAAAACAAATTTTATATGTGTACAATATTACATAATAAAGTTTTTAAAATTATTTAAAACAGTCTTACTTACATATTAGCAGCATGTCATTCATTAATAGCAAAGGATAAGACAAACAAATTACACTATTACTGAAACTTTTTGTAATTATTTTTGTATTTAAGAGAGTAGTATGTGTTCGTCTCTTAAACTTTTTTATTGACTTTTTATTTAATGTTTGGCAAAACTTTAGTTTTGTTACGGAATATCAGCGGTTAGCTTACTCTGGTCTATCATATTTACATTGTTTCAAGTACAGACTTGGTAATCTTTAAAGACACGGACTGAAAACACGAAAATCAGTGAAAAAACAGAACGAATTCCGGTTTCGGTGTTCAACCAATGTTTTAAGTTAAATTTCATAATTTTGTCTGCACCCGTTCAATTTTTTATTGTTATGTCACCACTTGACAATAGAATACCGTCTATTTAGGATATGCGTTCCATTTTCTTTAACATAAATTTGATGTGTATTACTTTTATACTACTAGACATTACAATAAAGAAAATATTATAAAAATGATTTTTATGCTTTAAAGGTCATTGGGGTATGGAGTGCGACGAAAGGGTTTTTATGTTATTGCAATGCATTCGCGTTATATTCATTTTGATGATTTTATTTATTTTTACTTTTTTAATTGTAGTTTACTATTGGACATTTCATTACACAAAGCTATCACTAAAAGTTAATAATTCGCTTTTTAAATTATTTGGCTCATTAAATTAAAACTCCTTTAATATTATGTTATTACAAACATTCCGTGCTTTTAATTGATAAATCTCTGCAACCGAATTAACTTAATTCTGTCGATTAAAAAATGTACTTATTAGAAATTATGTTTATTTATTAAAAATATCATAAAAACTCAGTAAAGCGAGTTACATTTTAAAAACTAATTACAGTCGAATGTTTTGTTTTTCCTATTCCACTATTGTGTAAAAATGGAGATTCTGCCATGTTTAGAAATTTGTACTTTTTCAGTCAAAATAATATTAATTGCTAAGACATTGCCACTACCTGTGTTACGTCAGCGTTATTCATGAATGTTCTTTTGATATAAAACGTATTAAGTGTTACTTGATGTAATATCATAAGATGAAACACAATTTTTCACTTTGATTCAACATAAAATTAATAATGTGAACATTAAAAATGTCCACAATCTTACTTAAAAGGCGACTAATGTAATGAAAAACTGTTGCAAGTTTAAAATATACATTTTATTTAAAATTTCTTAGCACTTTCAAGCCTTGCAGGCTCATTATCACAGAATATCTTAATAACTAAACAGAACTGACAGCAATAGACTAATGGAGTACATCGGAATGACCAAAAGAAAACTCAAGGAAAGAATAAAAGAAAATAAAGCAGATATAAAATTTTGTCGTCAATCCACAGCTCTCTCTGGTTTAAGTTCCAATCAGAATATCTCAGTAGAGTTTAATCAGGCAAAAATCATATTCCCAACATCCAATTATTAAGCCTCCACTATGAGAGAATCAATATAAATCCTGTGTAAAAGCAATCAAGTATGTAACGACGTCCTATCGTACAATATTCCCAGCTTGCGGTTCAATATCCTGAAAATAAATCCTGAAAACCCGAGCAAAATGACGTATTAAACTTTAAAGTGCAGAAGTTAAATATTATCTTCTACCCATGTAAAGTGACGTATGGGAAACAAAGTGATGTCAAAAAATAAATGGAACTGCAATAAATAATAACAATGTATATTTTCTCTAATTAAATTCAATCCAAGAAACTGCTTCTGCTACTTCTACTTTCAACTCTAGTAATTATTGGCTCTCTAATTTTCAAAACAAAGTGACGTATTTGTATAAATAAACAACATTTAGCTATTAAGATATTCTCTGATCATGAGCCTGGAAGGCTTGAAAGTGCTCAGAAATTTTAAATAAAATGTATATTTTAAACTTGTAACATCTTTTTAATTATATTAGTCGCCTTTTAAGTAAGATTGTGATCCTTTTTAATGTTCACATTATTTATTTTATGTTAATTGGCGATTACAACGCATATTTCCTAACACTCTGCAATTACTGCAATCATAAAAATGTATGAAATACATGATGAAGCATTACACAATATGTCATAAATTTTTATGAATGATTGTGAGTTTTAAATCTGTACTTCTTATTAGTTTATGTAGTAAATGTATTATTTTAAATAATTTCTTGTATTTTTATAATTTATGCACCCAATTTCGGTGTAAAGTATGTAATTTAAATGTTTCATTTACGAAAGCAGTTTAATTATTTCTCAGCGTACAAGAGATATTCTCGCTCTTCATGTTTAAACCGAATTTGGAGAACATATGTATTTATTTATTCACCGCTTTAGAACTCACCAGATTAAAAGAACAGATGTTTTATTAATAATATTATTATTATCCATATATTTAAGGATACGCTTAAGAATTTTAAATCAAACTCATGTCATAATTATGCTATTTTAATGCATATTATGTGCAATATGATATCTATGTATGTCCGCATTCTTGTAACAGGATAATTGTTAAAGTTCATTGAACACAGATAAATGGGTTGTATAAATAGTACTCTAATGAGTATATAACCATTTTCTATCTACTTTATTGATAGATCTATGGTGAAAATATTATGTATGAATTTATAAAAAAAAATATTTTGCTTAAAAAACAGCTAAATTTAAAAATAATACAATGGTTGCAGTTATGTCAATTATTTATATTTCATCTAAAATTTTCTCTATTTGACACACCAGGTAGTTTGATTATTTCTTTGAACAATAGTACAATTTTGGAAAAGTAACTTGAAAATTTACTTCAAATAAATAGTTTCTTTATTTCTTTCAACATTTGGTTTAAAAAAATAAAAATATTGATTTTTTAATCTAGAAAACCAATTTAACAATCGATTTTCATATAAAAGAGCAACAATAACCGTGGCAAAACTACTTGAGGTGCATAGGGGTAAGTAAGTAAGTAAGTAAACACCCACCCTGGGAACCCGCTTTTGGCTTATGGTTAGGTGTAACCCCCAAGCCCAGGGCAGGGAAAAGTTTTACTACCTGCGGAACTCCTTGAATGATTTTTTACAGTTTAGGAGAAATAACAATGTTAGATATATGACAATTATTGACAGTGTTTGCAATAAATATTTACAGATGACCCCTATAATTACATTTGAGAGAAATATTCATTATTATAACATATAAATATGCATAGTTTTTAGAATTTGATATTAAACTTTTTTTTTTTTTTTAAACACAATTACCTACATATTTGCAACACTTTTATATTATTTTCAGGATTCACACATAATTTAAATCATAACATCAATTTAAACCATGTACAGATGTGATATTTGCAACACTTAAAGCTATTTTCAAGATATATGATGCAAAATTATTTTTAACTCTATACTAAAAATAAGTATTAAGGTACAAGATGCGAACAATAATTAATATTATGCACTATTATGAAAGTATAAGTAATTGTAGATAATAATTACCTACAAATTTACAGTACAATGATACTGTGTTTGAGATATTATGTAAGATACATGATGCAAAAATTATTTTTAAATCTACACTGAAAATTTAGTATTAAGGTACAATATGCGAACAATAATTAATATTCTGCACTATTACAAATTCTTTTGAGTTATTTAATATATGACAATATGGCCATATGGTCCTACTGAACACATCTTCTATTTGCCAAGTGTGATTGATAAACCGGACACGCAGTGGAATCCGCTGAATGTTTCCTATAATTAGGTAAGTGGAAACAATTTGTGCATCTATATTGCGAGGGAACTCCCGCAAAAGGGCACTCCGAAGTGCAGTGACCTCTCGAACATTTGGCGCAAATTGGCTGTCTCCTGCAATAAGATGTCTGATGTCCATACAGCTGGCAATTGCCGCATCTAATTATTGGGCGAAAAGAACGAATATAGCACTTGTTGAGACCCACCTGTATAATTTTTTTTTTCTAATAGTTCTTGTGATGCTTTTGTTTCTAATTGCAATATGATGTGATGTAGTGTAGAATTATCCCTCTTTAGAATTTTCAATAAGGTGATGTTTTTATCAGATAAATTTTCTTCAAGATATGATATTATTTCATTTGTAGGTACGGAGGATGGAATACCGGTGATTATTACTCTTTTGTAATTAGTCAACTTATATGTGATTTCTGTTAACTTTGTAATGTCAGGAGTGTTTTCTATCATTTTTAACAAATGTTCTGTATTGTCATCTGTATTAGATTGTATAATTATTGTATCTGGATTTCTGGCATTTCTGCAGTATATTATTGGAACTTCCTTCACTTTATTAAAGTGTTCGTTAAGTAATGCTTTGAGTTTTGGAATCCTTATGTGTTTAGCGGTTGTTCTAATTAATATTGCAGAATTAGAGTTCGGCAAAGCAGGGGGAACGCCCGTTTTTGTGCCATCACCGCATTTCACTCCTTGACAGCCCCCACTAGAGTACTCCAGGTTTCGCGTCACCAACTCCTCAATTTTCTGTAGTCTGTTGGATAATTGAATGAACCCTCCTTCACCATTTTCTTCTATTCTCTCATTTTCGTTATTTGCCATTATTGTTTGAGTTGCTATTGTTTTTAACTTAACTTCTGTTTGTATGATTTTTTCTCTAGTTTGTGATTTTAATTGCTTCTGTTGTCGTTTTAATTTATTAATTTCTTCTTGAAGGGTTACAATATTTGCATTAATCTGTTCTTTATTTTGTTCTTCCTTGACCAAAGAGTCTTTTAATTGTTTATTTTCTTGTTTCAATTCTTCCAATTTATTTTCAATCTTTACTTCTGCATTCGATCTTTTTTCCATTATTGTTTGAGTTGTTGTTGTTTTTAATTTATTTACTGTTTGTGAAAATTTGTCTATAGTTTTTTTCTTAAGTTGCCTCTGTTGACTTTTTATTTTATCTATTTCTTCTTTAAAACTTTCTTTTATTTGTTCTTTACTATGTTCTACCTCAGTTAAGATTTTTAATTGTTTATTCTCTTGCTTCAGTTCTTCCAAATATTTCTCAAGTTTAATTTCCACTTTTGTACTTTCTTTGAGCTTTAATGACAATTCATCATTCTGTGTTTGCAGGATATCCAATTTATGTCGTAATTTTTTCATCTTTTCAGGAGAATCCTTATTTATTTCGTTGGAGTGTTGTATAAGAAGTTTCTCATCTCTTCTTGCTTTAGAAAAGATTGTTTCGAGATATTTTTTAGCTTCTTCTGAGCTACTATTAGATCTGTTATTTAATAGTATATTGTACTCCTGAATGAGCTGTTGGATGGATAGTGACTCTAGCTGGTTTATGGATGGTGGTATTTTTAATGGAAGTGGTGATCCACCTAATGCATTTTGTATAATTTTTTCTTTGTTTTTTAATCGAGCCTCATTAATTTCTTCTGCTAGTGATATTGCAGTTTCCAAATTAGACTGCTTTCTTTGTTGGGTATTCTTTGTACTGATAGTTTTTGATTTTAGTTTTTCTGGTTGTGGTATGGGATCATTCTCTTCCTTTAGTAGGATCAGAAGCTGCAGATGATTGAAGAACGGACAACTAGTCACATATGGTCTTCTGTTTTCTTTATGATTTAGTTCTATAATTCTGTTTCTTATGCTAATTATTTCTTCACTTTTCATTTCCCGATGCAGGTTTATTAGTTCAGTATTATTTGCTTGATAATATGGTATTTTGTTGTATTCTTTATAATGTATTGCTCTGATGTGTTGTAACTCAAATTCCAAAAATAGTGCATTTTTTCTTAATTGGGCAGCTCTATCACCCTTTGCTGTCTTCATACGATATTTTTCTGGTTGATATATATTATTTACAACATTATGACTTTGTATGTTATATATGCCATAGTATGGGCTCTTTGAAAATTCTCCCTTCTCCACAGCCTTGATATGTTCTAATTGATTTGTTAATAGGACCTTAAATTCTGCATAACGTTGTGGATAAAGCGCCTCGACCTTATTTATCAACTGTTGAACAACATGACTCGTAATTAGCGCTGGTTCTGTCGCCGGAATAACTCCAGATGATTGGACGTCAGCCAATTCATTATTAGATGCCTCTCTATTTATTGTACTTGTTTTCACTACTGTGTCCATATCCAATCTTGTCAAGTTGACTGTTGGATTGATTCCTTTTTGATTCATTACGTATCTTGACATTACTTTAAGTCCACTTTAACAAGACTGCTTATCAATACTTGGGATTATTTTAGTTAACTAATTTCAATTAGTAATTATGCAATACTTTAAGAGAGATATTATTAAGAATGATCGAATATACTATTAAAATGATTTTAGATACTACGTTCTATCATCATATGCCAGACAAGCAATTTAAAGATATAATACGTTTGAGTTATATTAAAAGTTGAAGATAAACACATAAATGGGGGGGGGGGGTCCACTAGACCCACACCACATATCTTTGAAAGAAAGGGATATAGATAGAAAAAAGCAAAAACCGGTGGTCGTGACCACCGAAAATGACTAAGATAAAAATTAAGAGCCTAATAAGGGGGAAATTTTGAATAATAAATGAAATAAAAATAAAATAAAATAATGATAGTAAAAGTTTACGATATCAAAACAAAGAAAAAGGAAAAGTATGTGCATTTGCCCCCGTACCACAAAAACCATACACTCAAAAAGAGATATAAATCAATTGTACAATTCTCCCAATAACACCATACCCTGTCCAACTTTGTAATTCCGACAATCACAATCATAATTTTTTACAAGTAACAACAAATTTCAGTATGTGAAGATTATTACTGTGTTTGTGATCAAAAATGGTCTCCTAGTTTAATTCATCTGATATGATACAGGAATAATAGTGTGTTATGAATAATAAAATAATAAAATGAAATAGAGGCATAGGGGTGACCGAGGCAAGATGATGAATGTCTTATTTTTTTTTTCCATTTTCCACTAGATGGCAGCATCAATCGAAAATTACTGGCTTTCCTATCGGCCGTTCATTAAACAAAAGTATAGAGACGCTGAAATAGCCATTTTTGTGTTAGTTGTGAAGCTTTGATAGTCTACCATTGCCACGCTATAACTTTTATGCATGTGTAAATAAGTTCAGCTAGAGATATAGGTAAGATATATCGTTTCTATTTAATATTTATGAATAACTTAGTTTAAATACTACCTATTACTATGAGTAACTTCGTGTATACTTCGTGTATACTTCGTGTAACTATGAGTAACGTCAATTAATCGCTTTCCTTCATGGCAATGATTTGTATATTTCTAAACAGGCAATCCGGGGCAAGATGACGAGCTCATCATCCTCAGACTCTGGTAGTAGAAAACCAACGTATAAACCCTCCAGAAGAACCAGAACTTATGGAAAATGCTGATTCCGATGCACCTAGGAAGATTATTAGTGTTTTTGATTCAAAACCATTGTCTAAAGCAACACTAAGTGAGAAAAAGAGAAAACGCTAAACACTGAGCTCAAGCATTCTTACAAGCATACCCAGCAAAGAAATGTTAGAACAAAGAGAAAAGCAGAAGGAAGAAGAGGAACGTTTAAAAAAGAAAAAAAAAACAGAGAAAGCTCGTGAAGCTAAAAAAGTAGTAAAAAAGCTCAAACTAAGTTCCTGTAGGTCTAAGTACATTAAATCCAGGCCAAACAGTCCAGTTGCATCAACTTCAAAGAATAGTGTTTTCAGATGTCCTGCTTGTGACGAGGAATATTTTGAGTCACCAATAGAAAAATGGATCCAGTGCTGTAAATGCCAAGAGTGCTGACATGAGAAATGTTCCAATTAAGAAAATGGCATATTTATTTGTGACTATTGTTAGCTGCACAACTGAACACTCCAACACAGTTATCATGTAAAAACTTATTTGTCATTTGTTAAACCATGTAACATATTCAAAAGATAAAATGTGTTCAACATTTTCCAATATTGTCATCTTGCCCCAAGGCCAAAGTCATCTTGCCCCAATATTGGGGCAAGATGACGATTTGTTAATGTTATGAAAAGCTAAAATTATCCCTTTTTTTTTTGAAAAATTAAATGGTAATATATTTAATACAACAAAGGAATACTCTAACAGTTCATGCAAAATTAATTTTATTTTACTTAAAAATAAATAAATAAACAACAAAAATTTTTAACATAGTCATCTTGCCTCGGTATCCCCTACATATAAAATAAAATTATTTAAATTACATTAGAAATACCTTAAAAACTCATTAAAACCCATTTAAAATGCAAAATGTTTACAGACGTCACACGGCCGTCATATGTGGGTAGTTAAATATTGTTATTATTTTTCTTTGCGCTTATTCGAGAATCTTCTAGAAGAGATCATTTATTTTAAAGTTTTTACGGCAGATAACATCCAAGATAAATGTATTCAAATTTCAAATTTCAAAAAAAAAAAAAAAAAAAAAAAAAAACTTTCTTATATTATGCAGCAAATCTTCCCAAACTCCATGGATATCGTATGACTGAGCATCGTTAGAACCTATAGCTTTATTAGCAATTATTTCAATAGATTCCCTTATTACGGCTTGGTAATTATTTGTATGACAGTTAAATTGTGATTTATTAAAATCTACTGCTGTAGGTTGAGTTTGATCTCAGCTTGATAACGCATTATGGGGTCTATTTAGTTTGAGATCTGCTTCATGTTCTTTAATTATATCACAGAATTTTCTCATCGTCATACCTCCATAAGGAAAATCTTTACTATATCTTTATAAAGGTATAATATGTACTCCTGATCTATTGATAGCGTCGACAGGATCAATTTTCGTATTTGACAAATTTTTAACTTTCATGGAGGTGCTTGCACAGAGTATGCAGAATAGCTCACCATTGAGTAAAAACTGAAAACTGAAAGAACCTAATAGAAAACTAAAAGAAAATAATAAGAAATTACCAGCGAGTTAAATAAGTTTCGAGATAATATTCATGGACAAGAAAAAAACATTGTGTCAGACCATCAACCACTTAGATTTTTAATGTATTTAAAATTGTTTAAGAAACGACTTTAAAGAAATGCTTTAAAAGTACAGTCGTTTAAACATTAAAAAAAGTTATACATACCTCTTAAAGCTAATGTTTTAGCTTTAAGAGGTTAATGTTAGTTAAAGTTAATGTTTTTGACTCTTTTGAATGAAGAACAAATAAGTCAAATAACTAGAGATATGTCATTACGAAATTCAAAAGAAATTACGGAAGAGAAATTGAAAAACGAAATAATTTACAAAATCATTAAATTATTTTAAAGTCCTACAAAAGAGAAACACTTTATAAATTGCACAGAAAGAGTGTGATTTATTAATTAAGGAACATTATTCAGATAATCACTATAACATAAAAAAAAATCGAACTGTTTTTCTAGACAAACGAATAAAAAAGAAATTTAAAACAACATAATTTTGCCCCAAATACAGGGCATTCTAGAGCTGAAGGAATTTCACAGAATACGAAATATTTACCATTAGACAGGCATAAGTTGACATATAATTCCATGTATTAAGAACAGACAAATTTGTTGTTGATAGGAACCTAGTGATCAAATACATTTTTACCTATCTCAATTCCCTATTTATGAACTTACATCTGAAACTCTCTTGATAGATTTATTTGGTGTTTTGCCAAAATGCTGTGAAGGCAAAAAGTGGCTATTTATTTAAATAACCACTTTTTTTCGTGTATTTTATCGTGTATTAAACGCGATTCATAGCACGAAATATATAAAACTATTTGTTTTATCACATCCCACCTTCAACGGAATGCTCGATAACACTACTCAAAGAAGTATTATAAAAAATGATTTTTCTTACAAGTTATCTATCTATACTAATGTTATAAAGAGGTAAAAATTGTTTATTTGTAGAAGGTAAGCTCTGGAACTACCGAACCGATTCCAAAAGAAATGGTATCAAAATGATCGTGTTAGTCCACCTTAGAACATAGGCTACATCTTATGTCCGTTCCACTCGCCAAAAGGGGGTGCAGGAGCAAAAAACGTTCTAAAAATGCGATTTTTCTGTTACTGAAGTGCCTAGAAACAGGAAATTAGGAAAAGTAGTTACCTATAAGATACTAATGATTTCTACGGTCATTTCTTAAAAAAAATCGAAATTAAAAAGGGGTGAAAATGCGCGAAAAGCGTTCTAAAAAACGTTCTAAATGGCGATTTTTACGCAATTTCAGGAAGTACCAAACCGATTTAAAAAGTAATGGTGTCAAAATGATGGTGACAACCCTTGCTCCAACATATGCTACATTTTATGTCGGTGCCACTACCCCTAAACAGGGTGCAGCAGCGAAAAACGTTCGAAATTGCGATTTTTGTGTTACGGAAGGGTCCAGATACATGGAATTTGGCATGGTAGTTACTTATTAGATATAAATGATCTCTAAGACTATTTCTTAAAAAATTCGAAATTTAAAAGGGGTTAAAATGCGCAAAAAGCGTTCTAAAACACGTTCTAAATAGCGATTTTAAGCAATCTCAAGACGTACTTAACCGATTTCAAAAATAGTGTTGAAAAAATTATGGATTCAACCCTTGCTCCAATATAGGCTACATTTTATGTCGGTGCCACTATCCCTAAAGAGGGTGCAGCAGCAAAAAACGTTCGAAATTGCGATTTTTGTGTTACTGAAGGGCCCAGATACATGGAATTTGGAATGGTAGTTACTTATAAGATATAAATGATCTCTAAGAAAATTTCTTAAAAAATTCGAAATTTAAAAGGTGTGAAAATGCGCGAAAAGAGTTCTGAAAAACGTTCTAAATGGCAATTTCTACGCAATCTCAGAATGTACCCAACCGAGTCCAAGAGTAATGGTATCAAAATGATAGTGTTAGTCCAACTTAGAACATAGGCTATATCTTATGTCCGTTCCACTTGCCAAAAGGGGGTGCAGGAAAAAAACGTTCTAAAAATGCAATATTTGTGTTATTGAAGGCCCTAGAAACATGAAATTTGGAAATGTAGTTACCTATAAAACACTAATTATCTCTACGGAATTTTCTTAACAAAAATCGAAATTAAAAAGGGGTGAAAATGTGCGAAAAGCGTTCTAAAAAAACGTTCTAAATGGCGATTTTTACGCAATTTCAGGAAGTACCAAACCGAAATAAAAAATAATGGCGTCAAAATGATGCTGACAACCCTTGCTCCAACATAGGCTACATTTTTTGACACTGCCACTACCCAGAACAGGGTGCAGGAGCAAAAATCGTTCGAAATTGCGATTTTTGTGTTACGGACGGGTCCAGATACATGGAATTTGGCATGGTAGTTACTTATTAGATATAAATGATCTCTAGGAATATTTCTTAAAAATTTCGAAATTTAAAAGAGGTGAAAATGCCCAAAAAGCCTTCTAAAACACGTTCTAAATAGCGATTTTTAAGCAATCTTAAGAAGTACCAAACCGATTTCAAAAATAGTGGTGTCAAAATGATGGTGACAACCCTTGCTCCAATATAGGCTACATTTTATGTCGGTGCCACTATCCCTAAAGAGGGTGCAGGAGCAAAAATCGTTCGAAATTGCGATATTTGTGTTACGGAAGGGTCCAGATCAGTGTTGAGTATGAACGCGTTCATTGAACGTAAGTTCACGAACTTCGTTCACTTTCTGTGAACGTTGAGTTGAACTTGACTCACTTTTTGATAAACGAATGTGAACTGAACGAAAGTTAAAAAAATCCACGAGTTTGAGGAATTTACAACTCAAACTCAATTTTTTTCGTAACTTATTTTTTAAATTTTCCAGCCGTTAAGAACACGTTTTTCCCATTCAAGTGCCATTTAGAGGCCTAAACGGACTTGGCACGGGTCGAGTCTGATCATCACTTTTTTCTGAGTCGTACCCGGTCCGGGCCGAACCGGACTTATTTCTGGACCTGTGCTTCACTCTTCCTAGAAGTCTACACCGAAATAAATTTTCAGACCCGGTCGTCCCTGCTTGTATAAAAATCATTGCCCCGTCCCAGTCTGACTCGTGCAAAATCTGTTTAAAGAACAACCTACTTTAGGTCAAAAATTTTTTACAGAAAATACATATATTTTTAAATTACAATTATTCTATTAAAATTCTCTTTAAAGAATAGTTGTGCATGTACATATCTAGAGGTGAGGATACAGTACTGTAAAATCTGTTATAAGAATCTGTGTATGACGAGATCCTGTTTTAAACGGAAAAGTTTTTTGATCGGTGGATCTGGATCTTCAAAATGGATAAGGATATAATAATCCGTTTGAAAATAATACATTTGCAAGAGACAACAGACCTGGTAAAAAAGGAACTTAACTATAACGTTTTTTTTTCTGTCCCGTGTAATTCCGTCTTAAAAGGTTTTTCGATATAGAATTGTTCAGATTTTTAAGTCTTCAAGCCGTGTAAATGGATTAATGGTATTAATAATAATTCAGATATTTACATTAAAATAGAGTCCCATTAAAAAATCAATATAGCTTACAACAAGATATATAGAAAGAAATGTAGTAGAAACAGTATTTTGGAGCGGAGGTCCCTGTGCTATGCAGTCTACGGTAGAGGTCTGCACGGACCGAAATTTCAAGGCCCGGGACCGGCTCGATCCATAGAAGAAAAATTCGACCCAGCCCGGTATAAACATTAAAAATTCTGCCCGAGCCCTGCCAGGGCCGTATAAAAAAATATTGGCCCGACCCGTAGAGAAAAATTATTGGCCCCACCCGGCCAGGTATCACAGCTAAAAGTTCGGTCCAAGACCGGCCCGGCCTAAATGAATTTCTACAAAACATTGATTTTTACGTCGATTTGGTTAAAAATTTGTTTTGTACGAGTATTCTGCGACCAAAAATACTTATCTATGCTTTTTATTGTCATGTTTATAGAATTTATTGCGATATTTTTTCAATGAATCGCTATTTGTTGCATGTAAATGTTTCAGTTATAATTAATATAGTTGATCCATATTCCATGTATTGGAGACTTAAAAATCTGTAAAATGCTATACAGTAAAATCTTCTAAGACGGAATTGCATAGGAAAGAAAAAAAATGCGTTATAGACAAGTTCCCTTCTTAGCAGGTGTAACTCATTTTCTAACGTATTACAACATTCATTTTACATGGATCAACATATTTTTCACATTAAGAGAGGATTTCGTCATAGACAGATTCTTTTTCACACGGTTTACTATATTTTAATTTAGCTACATTTTAACCCATTTATGCCTAGCGTCCCATTTTTGGGACGTTTCGAATTTTAATAAATTTTTATAATTTTCTTCTTTACAGCATGGAAATTGTATGAAGTAATTGTCTATAAATGTTTTTATCTACTACCGAGAGATGACAGCATAGATGTCGGCACAGGCCGGAATTTCCAGGCCCTGGCCCTGGCCCTGCCCGGACCGAACAAAAGCAATCTTGGCCCGGCCTGATGAAAAAATTAAAAGTTCGGCCCGAGCCCGGCCCGGCACGGTTCGTATAAAAATCAGTGAAAACAGGCCCGACTCGTGGAAAATCAATTAAATGAGGTCCGACTCAATTTGACCAAAAAGTTCAGGTTTTTCTGAACATACAATTACGATTCTTTTAAAGAATAACACTGCATACATATTTATGGGATAGTTTTACAGTATATTTTAAAATTACTATGTGTTCGCAAGACAGAAAATACATAAGAATAACATTAACGATTACTTAGAATATTAGACGTTTCAGCATTCATATAAGGATTCATTAAAAAATTAATGTAGTTTAGAAAAAAAGAAAAAAAAAGGAGGGTTAAAAACATAACTTTTGAAGTTGTATAATAAAAAGCAGATTGGTAAAAATATTTCTCTGTCATTTAATAAGGCTTTTCTCAAGTTCAAAGGAGCTACTCTCTGATACATTTCTGAATTCATTTCTTTTCGGAAACGCATAAGATTGGCAAGTGTTCTTATTTAGAAACTATGTAATCGAATAACGTTATCCCTTTTTTTTTAATAAAAGCAATATATCTTTGAGAAAATACTGTCAAAGTTAAGATTTTGAATCGAATTTCCAGAATCGATAGCACGGGAAGGAGAAAAATCGGCAGTCACAAGACAAGAATCTCTTATATCTTGATAAGTAATTTAGTTATAAAAAAAATGGAAAACACTGTTCGATTCCAAATCACTTCAAAAGTCAGGCCTATCAACTTTATGCCTTTACAGTTAAAAATGAGTCAGAAGAAAATGTGTCAGAAAATTTCTCATTGTTGAGCAGTGAATTTGAGAACCACCTTAAGATATATTTCCAAAGATTCATTTAACAGAAGTTCATTATCGCTATTAATGTTTTTACAAAACATATTGCCTTCCCTATACATCCTGAGAACACTAAAATCCAGTTCCAGGCTTGCGCGAATATGTAGGGGGGAAAATGCAATCCTGATCTCGGCACGAGTCTGCTGAAAAGAAAAAGTCCGGGCTCAGATACCATTTAACTGTCCGATGCTGATCTCTACGCTGGATATGTTACTTTTCTGAATTGATATTGTCAAACTGGCATCGGGTCGTGATGCACATTTATACTTATTCTCGCAAAGATCCCCATGAGTCATTGAAAATTACTCATATTTTATCGACTTCGATTAAGTTTTTATAGAGGACGGTAGGCCCGCTTATTTTTTTTATCGACCCGACCCGGTCCGTTGAAAAGGATGTTCTAATTCTGCCGGCCCGGTCCGTTTGAAAATTCGCCTTCACCTTGCCGGCCCGGCCTGCGGGCCGGGTACGGGATCGGGCCAAGTCCGGACCCGTGCAGACCTCTATGACAGCATAAGATTGACATTTATTTGCTTAAATGAAGGGTTTTTTCGGTGTTTATAAATTTTTCATTTTTCAAGATAGCGAAATGTAAAAAGTAAATATGTAATAAGTGTATTTTTTGTATCAAAGATCCAAATAAATAAGCCATAATCTTAGCTTGTAAACTTCTTTGAAATATGTATTTTTTTAAATTGCGAAATTATAAGTTCAAGCCTATTTTTATGCATGTTTGTAGCGTACTAAATATAGGGCGACAGGCACAAATGGGTACATATTTCTAATAGCCATTTAGGGGTAGTTATTTATGTAAAGTCCTTTTCAAGATGATTTTGAAATAAATTGTTTTTTATCCTCAAATGCGATTATTCTTAATTCATTATTAATAATACTTATAATGTTATTAGTCTCTGTAAAGAAAAATATCTATTTTTAATAGTTCACAAAAATACTAATTATAGTATATAATATACAATTTCAAAACTTAATTTATATAAATTTAGACAAAACATAGAATTATGCATTTTTCCACGTATGGATAATCACATATTTAGTATGTTTGTATTTTATCAAATAAATACAAAAATATTTTAACGTAATTTTTTTTAGTATTTTTTTCTGTTCATTTTGCCACATTTAAAAGTGATTTTACAAACATATTTGAGAAAAAAAAATTCAGGCATAAAAGGGTTAATAAGCCTAGAAATTTAATATTCTTTATAAAGAATAATATTAAATGTTTCTTTGTAAAGAATAATATTAAATGTTTAATTGCAGAATAATGGCGATTTAAAAAAGTATGCATTGTTTGCAAAAATTTTTGGGCCAGGCCAAATTTTACGGATCTTTCAATGGACTAGGCCACGCCGAGACAATAATTTTCATACGGGCTGTGTCAAAACCGGAACTGAAAATATAGGCCAGTGAAGACTAGGAAGAATGATATCAGTCCCGGTTCGGTACGGAGAAAATAAGTTAGACCCTGTCCGCTCCTTCAGGAAAAAGGTCCGAGTTCAGACCGGAAAGAGTAGTAACTAGGCCCCGCTCGGCCCGATTCCTGTGAATGAAAAAAAGACCCAGGCCCAACCCAAGCAGGTCTCTGGTCTATGGCATTTTTATTTAAAATGAACAATATAAACATGAAAAAGAGACTGTAATTATATATATATATATATATATTTTTTTTTTTTTTTTTTTTTTTTTGTCAGAACTTTTTCGCACAAGACAAAATTTTAAGCATATCGACGTAAAAATAAATATCTATTCGAAACAATTAATACTATACAGGTTGCTGATGCACTTTATCTGTCACTTATAAAACTGTCATTAAAATATTCTAAATTCTTCCTAGAAAGTTTAAATAGTTATTTTTGATTATTATAATTATAAACATATAATGAATAAAATGAAGGAGAATTAGTATTAAAAATCTTATAATCTGAAATCGAAATCTGAATAAAAAATCAGCAACACTGTTTGTGGCCTGTATAATGTTAAGAAAGATCTGCCTGTCGAACACTTAAGGCTGTTCTCAACTGCTCTGCTGAAGAAGAGCAAAACGTTTTGACGCATTTACAAATTCTTTTTTTAACGGAAAGATATAATACTGGAAGGCCTGACTAGGGAAGCGATTTGGAATTGAACTGTGTTTTCCATTTTTTTAAATCAATAAATGACCTATTGAGTTATAAGCGATTTTGTTCACGTGACAAAGACTTTTTCAACCTTTTTTGAGTGGTTATTCTTAATTCGCGCGGAAATTCGGTTCAAAACGCCCACTTTGACACTATTTTCTGAAAGATCTACTGCGTTTCCAAAAAAACGGAAAAAACAGTTCGATGACATAGTTTCTGAACAACAACACCTTCTAGTTTCATGCATTTCCGAACAAAAATAAATTAAAACTTATGTCATAAAGTTGTCCTTTTGCTCTTCGAAGGACTTGGCCTTCTGTTTCTGGTTCGTTTTCAGAATTTGTTTTGACTCTTGCGGGTCGTATTTGGGAAGGCTAGAATTTTCAAAAGAATGTCGAAAATAAAAAGGTTAAAAATCTATATGATATATGATCTCCATAGCTGACACATACGAAAAGCGGGTACCTCTATTTAGCAAACGCTTTTAAATTTTTAACACAATTATATATTCACATTGTAATTCCTAATCATGGGTGTAGGATGGGGCAAATCATGGTTATCACCCCCATATTTCCGACTAGACCCATGTGAAAAAAGGATTATTTAAAAGAGCAGTAGAGCTATAAATGATAAGTTATAATAACAAGACCCAATAAAACGCAAATTGTGGTTTACTGTTTAAGTGAGGGGGGGGGGGCACAGTCAAAGTCACATAAGTGATATACAACATAACAACAGACATGTCAGCTATGAGATTGATTCTTTAAGAAACAAGGTGGTCAACAAAGTCTGGATATTTTTATGATGCCTCAAGCTCAAAGAGGGACCTCTATTGTACGTTCTTCTGAGATAAGACATCTACTCCCCTATTGTATAAAATGACCTTGGTCGTAAAACTCCTAAGCTAAATTCTAGGAAGCAATGTATAGATATCAGGTTGCTTTGGCTAACTAACATTCTCTATGAATCTTACAGTCGTGGAAAAAAAAAATTACCCCAACTAACTCTGAATCAAATTAATGTAGAAGAAAGTGACTGGTAAAAAACGGTTGGAAATAAAGTCTACTTTTAAATGATGTATATAAAATTTGCTTAGAGACCATCTACATATCAAAACAAACCTAAATTTTATTTTATTTATTTTTTTTTTTTCAATAGCAATACTCAAGTTTGACACCATAAATAAATTCTACTCCCTTCAATTAACCAAAAAAATTTTTTTTTTTTTTTTCATGAAGTTCGTAAGATTAGTTTAAGAGAAATTATTTTAAAATGGGCACATTTTAGGGACCTTAGCCAAATTGAAGTTCAGTATTCGATTATTGAAATGCTACAAAATGGCTATCTCACTTCTACTAAGGGTGTTTTACAATCCAAACAACTTATTTTCCGATTCAATCTCAAATTCATTTTTGTTCTGAAACGCATCCCATTGGCAGATTCTCTTTTTCAGAAACTATATAATGGGCCGTTCTTGTCGATTTTTTGATAAAGGCACACTATATTGCAAAAAAATGCCGTCAAAGTGGGTGTTTTGAACTTAATTTCGCGGAGCGAGAGAGCTGGGAACTAAAATGATGGTCGTACTGAGAAAATAATTGTTTATAAATCAAGTTCTAATGAATTGAACGAAAAATGAAAACATGTGGCCACTTATACATCTCTTCCAAAATCGTGTCAGCAAGTTTCATGTTTTCATCTTTAAAAATGAGTCTGAAAATACGTCCGAAAATTTTGAGTTGTTGCGCGTGAGAAAATATTTTTTTTTTTTTTTTTAAATATACCCTTAATATATTATTTCTTGACAATATGACAATTTCACTCGCTTAATATCTTTCGATTATTGCGAGCCTGAAATTTTAATAAAATGAGTAAAATATATTTTTTCAAATTATGCTTTTCTAGATGGCTCCTTAAACCATTTTGACAGTTTTTAATCATAATTCGAAAACTACTTCGGGGAAAATTTTTATCTTCAGAATTCGCATAAAGCAGGATATAATAAATGTAAATCTATCAAAAAAAAACTGTCGGTTATATATCATATTCTTTTTAAATATTAATTTCATAATTCATAATTTATATTATGAAATTTTTATAATTACGAATTTAATGTATTTATGTTTGAATTTTTTAGTATTATAACCACACACAAAATTATCACATTAGGATTATAATTTCAGGAGATATTAATAAAGACATAAAAATGTAATTTAACAGCTCTAAATTTTGAATGTTTATAATTCAAAATCTTATCACCCAAATGAATATAAATTTCGTTTCTAGGCATAGTTTGAACCGAAAATTTAAAATATAGTGTCAAAATTGGATATTGCTGTTGAAAAGAACAAAGTCTGGTCTGCTTTTGATTTGTAGATAGCCTCCAAAGCAAATTTTCTATACATCATTTAAAAGTAGACTTTATTTTCAATTGTTTGGTACCAGTAATTTTCTTTTATTATAATTAGTTGCTGAGTTAGTAGGTGTTGTTTACTTTTTTTCTGCCACTGACCCATACTGTGTGTGAAAGAGCAGAAAATATTCAAAGGTATGTTTGTTTTAATTAATACCAGTTTTAGATTTTATTTTATAAGAGGGAAAATAGCTTTATTGTTACTTTTACTTTAATTTTCTAAAAAATCTAATTTATCTTATCTAAATATGTGTTCGAAGGGGAGGGGTTGCAGTATAAATAGTTATGACTATCATGACTTCGGATTTACTCACACAAGATAGCACAGTTTGTGGACGGTTAAGAGATGCAATTATTGTATATAAAAATTTTTGAAATGTTTTATAATCATATTGATTTTAGACGGGACTCTTTTAAACATAAAAAAAAAACTTCAACGGCATTACTTTAGCTGTATTTTTTTTTAACTGAAATATTTTCTTATTAAATTTTGCAAAAGCTCTGTATATTTATTTATAAATTTATTATTGCTTGTAAAATTTTGTAATTGTTCACTGAAATTATTTGTCTTTGTTATTATTCTTGTATAGTAATGTTTACATGTTTCATTTGAAATGTGTATTTGATCTTACTTAATTACGAAAATGGCCGTCAGCTATCGCTACTGCGGTAGATGCGGCCTTGGGAGCCAATGCAATTTCCAAATCAGTGGTTGAATTCATGGCAACCCAGTTACAGAAGATTTCGATTAGCCGTGATACTACCAGAGAATATTTTGTAATCATGTAATATTTTTAAAACATAGCAAATAAGCTTGGGTTTTGAGCATGAGGAGACTGGGCGTGTATTGGTGAGCGTATCTCGTAGGGAGTCGAGCCCCTCTTTAATAACAAATCTATTCAAATAATTATTCTAGGGGTTAATTTAATCGCATTCCAAATTTTGGATACAGGTAATGCATATCTATAAAGACACAGTAATATATTTTTTTAAGTAATATTTTTAATTTTTCATAACATTTTTATGTAAAAATCTTATGTAAATTTTCGTATTAAGATAAATTATGTTTAATAACACAAGCATTTTTTTAAATGAACCATACCATTTGAGTTTTTAATTCGACATCATATTAATTTCTCTGTTGAAATCATAAAAAAGGGAAGATAATACATATGCAACGGTGAAAAATAAATTAAAGTGAAAGGCTATATTTATTTACTATTTTTCATTTTCCATTAAATTTATTGCATCATGATTTTTTTTTTTTTTTAATGCACCATGATGACGAACTTTCTGTGGTTGTTTTGATTCTCTGAAATTCGCTCAAAACATCCATTTTGACAACATTTTCTTAAATATATTTTTCTTTTACAGGAAAAAGAGAGAGAGATTATTCAATTTCTTTTTATTTGAATAAGAATAACCGTAAAATATACCCATTTAAGAATGAAAATTATTTCATAAATGTGTCACAAAGTAGTAAGTTTTGTTGTGAGTATAGATTTGTTAAAAATTACGGAGGAAAAAACTGTAGAAGTAATAAGTGCTATTAAATGAATATAGCTGTATAAAAGAATCTTTGGCTATATCCTTCCAAATGATAGATCTAAATGCCTTAAAAATCGTTTTATATGTAATGTATTTTTTGGTTCTTGTAAGAAATAGCGGTGAGCTTTTTTCTTTGATTGTTAATACAGAATATGTTAATATATTCTGTAACAAATTTAAAAATACGACAGCTTATGAATTAGCATTTTTCTTAAAGTTGTAAATATTCAGATTTTTTCATTTAAAAATTTTAAGAGATGAACAGAAGATTTTCTATGGTTTTCAATTCCCAAATCATGCTTCAAGCAAAAACCTAGACATGCGATTATTTTTCCCACACGATGACAAAGCGTATTCGAACTGTTTAACTTTGTAAGGAGAAATTTGCTCCGGGCGATTGTTTGTTTGCTCTTTCTCCCTTCTTGTCAGGGATACTTTTTAAAGTCAGTCGATATGACCCCATGCAGCGCGCATAGTAATAGAAGCGATTACGGTACAATGATTTATAACAGCTTTTCTCGAATACAGTACTCTTGCATAATTCGTAAACAAAAATTTTCCCGGAAACAGTATCGTTTAATCCGTTAATTTTTTGTGAAAGTCAAATATATATTTCAAATGTCTGAATATTTGTGTTGTGTCAACCTGTCGTAATCGAGCGTATTAAAACCCCTAATCCCAAATTTCTTTCAAAAAATTCTATCAGAAATGTTTTTTTTTTTTTTTGTTGTTTGTTGTTTTTTTCTGTTAGGGACTGTGCATATATAAAACATTATCATTTTAGAGGGGAGGGGGGTGTCTGGCACATGATATCGTAAGATATCTCTAGGGGGAGGAGGGGGTTGTCTTATGATATTGTTATCATTTTTGAACCAACCAAAATTTCCTCTTTTTATTTGTAACTTTGTCTTTGCATCAAAATAGTCTGTTTTTTTAGTCTTATATAGTCTTATGAAAATGCAAATATATTATTAAAATCATTAAATGATTATAAATTATTTAATTCCAAAATTGTAGACTACTCCAACGTTTGTCATTCTTTTTCTTCTGTCATGTGTACGCATATATAATACGCTTTTCGAGAAAGCATATGCGAAGTACGTTTGAAATAATACTTGTGTTTACTAGTAAATAAAAGAGAAAGAATGTTGTCGATCTGTTTTGTTGATAAGAAGCTCTGTCTGCCGAGCCCTCCCCCCGTGCAGGTGCACATGCAAAAAGACATTATGACTGTTCAATCCATTATATAACAAAAATATATTATTAAATTCTTTTAAATAGTAACTATTTCTTTTAAGGCTATTCTCAAATCCAAACGGGCAACTTTATGACATGTTTTAATTTATTTTTTTTCGGAAATGCAGGAAACTAGCAGATGCTGTTGTTCAGAAACTATGTAATCGAACTGCTTTTTCTGTTTTTTTTTTTTTTTTTTTTGGAAACGCAATAGATCTTTCAGAAAATAGTGTTAAAGTTAACGTTTTGAGCCGAAGTTCCCGAAGAAAGCAGAAAAAAATAGTAAGGGAAGGGAGAAAAACATCTTGTCAAGGTGATCAAAATCGCTTATAACTCAATAGGTAATTTATTTATCAAAAAATAAAAAACACAGTTCGATTCCAAATCGCTTCCATAGTCAGGTCTTCCATTTTTATATCTTTCCGTTAAAAAATAAATTTGTAAATGTGTCAAAACGTTTTGCGCTTGTTGAGCAGAGAGGGGAGAACAGCCTTAAGTGTTATTTGATATAAAGTTATTTCATATATAAAGGGATATTTTATTGACTTCACCTGAATCAATAAAGTATGCGAAAAATAAATATAACTACATCACTCGAAACGGAAGGGAAAAAAATCCGAAAAAAAAAAAAAATAAATTTTAGACATTGATAACGATATCATTATGTGTGTGTGTGTGGGGGGGGGGGGGGGGGGTGTCGAGGAACGGTAACGTATGATATCGAAAGGGGGGGAGGGGGTCCAAAACTAACAAAAAGTCGATAACTTTATATATGTATAGTCCATTATATGGATGTGTACGTTGGTAGTTAAAATTGATACGCGTTCAAAAAAAATATGGACCAAGTCCGGTATAAAAACTAAAACTTCGGCCTAGACTGCACAAGAAATTAACTCCACTAGGGCCGACCAAGCTCGATCCTGCTGAATATAGATTTTTACACCTATAATGTTAAAATTGTCTTGTACGAGAAGTCCTAACTAAAAATACTTATTTTATCTTTTTATTCTTCATTTTTTTTTTAAAGTGAGCTGCGGACTTATTTTTTAAAAGCATCTGATTATAGGTGAATATCATAGTTATCATTAATATCGTTAATGCACATTCTATGGCTTAGAGATTTAAAAAAAATTAAAATTCTATACTATAAAAATCTTCTGAGACATAATGGCATAGGAAAGAAGAAAAATCCGTTATGGACAAGTTCCTCTATGAGCAGGTTCATCGTCTGTTGTAAATGCATTACATTATTTTCACAAGTATTGTTATCCTCATTTTAAATAGATCAACATTTTTGTTTTATTTTGTTAAACACTGGATTCCGCCAGAGGCAGGTTCTTTTTCTGAGGTTTTACCGTATTTTAATTTTATTGCCTAGAAATGCATCTACCCATCTTAAAAAATAATAAAAATAAATATACCAATTTTAATTGTGGAATAATAGAGATTTAAAAATACGTGCATTAAAAAAAAAAAAAAAAAAAAAAAAAAAAAAAAAAGGGGGGGCGGGCCAAATTTTACTGATATTAATTAGCCGGTAATAAATTAGCCGGTCCAATGATTTTCATATCAGCTGGATTGGAACTGGGACTGAGAATTTCTGCCTGTTCATACCTCAAGAAGAATGCAGTCCAGCCTCGACTTGGGCCGGAAAATAAATCCAGTCCCCGGCTCATCTCGGTCTGAAGCTCTAGAAAAAAGTACAGTAAATTCTGTCTAAGGCGGACTCCGTGTAAGCCGGAAATCTGTCTACCGCGGAAAAATATTGAAGTCCCGGCGAACCTATAGAAAATAAAATTAATTCTTGCTGCATAAGACGGAATCTGTCTAACGCGGAAACGGAAAGGGTTTTAAGGTCCCACCGAAACGAAAATTTTGAAGGCGGAAAAAGGGATATTTAAAAAAAATGAAGGGCCTTTCGTTTATAGAACTTTAAAAATGAAAGGCCTTTCGTTTATGGAACTTTAAAAGGGATAAATATACGTCAAATACTCAATCGCGAGCATAATAATTACATTCCATAATACTTTGTAAAAAGTAAATTCATAAGAACAGAAACTGTTTAAATTTTAAGGAATTCTTGCTTTTGCCATTATTTCCTATATAAATTTGCATTTAAAAGTTATTGTTAATATTAGAATGCAATGCACCTTTATGAAAATATGTATTGTCTAAAGTACAATATATTATGCTTTAAGGTTGTTCTCAAATCCAAAAGGGCAACTTTATGACAAGTATTAATTTATTTTTGTTCGGAAATGCATGAAACTAGCAGGTGTTGTTGTTCAGACACTATGTAATCGAGCCGTTTTTTTTTTTTTTTTTTTTTTTTTTTTTTTTTTTTTTTTTTTTTTCAAACGCAATAGACCTTTCAGAAAATAGTATCAAAGTGGGCGTTTTGAACCGAATTTCCACGCGAAAGAAGAATAAGCATTCAAGAAAGGGTGAAAAATGTGTTTTTCACGTTATCAAACTCGCTTATAACTCAATAGGTCATTTATTTATCAAAAAAATGAAAAAACAGTTCGATTCCAAATCGCTACCATGGTCAGGCTTTCCAATTTCATATCTTTCCATTAAAAAATGAATTTGCAAATGCGTCAAAACGTTTTTCGCTTGTTGAGCAGAGCAGTTGAAAACAATCTTAAGGTTGTACTAAAATTCAAAGTGATTCGCATTCAAAGTCACCGCTTTCTGTTTCTTTACCGAAGTTTATTTATTTATTTATTTATTTATTTTTTTTTTTTTTTTTGTGTGTGTGTGTGCGTGTGCGTGTAAACTTCAAATTTGTTTATATTTAAAAAAAAAAAAATCGTGTTCAAACAATAACAACAAAAAATACCGATAAATGTTTCGATATAATAATAAATAAATGCGGTAAATGCAAATCAGACTTACGTGTCAGTGAAGAATGCATGGCTAACCTAAAGAAAAAACAAGGGTCGATAAAAGATTATTTTTTGATTCCTTAAACTACTATGTGAAATATGATGTATGTTACATGTATCGCTTAAATTAAATGATTATTAGTAAATTTCAGAATTTAAGCAATTTCGTATTGGTAATATCTATTTTTATGTTTAAATAATGTTTATCGAAATTATTAATAACAATAAATTGAATAACAAGTCTGATTTCATTAAAAGTTTTATTTTAAAGAAAGGTACGGAAAGTTACGAACGTAATATATATATATATATACGATTTATGAATTACTTTTTTTTGGTGGGCGGTGGGAGAAGGAGTTTTTTTTTTTTTTTTTTTTTTTTTGCATAAGCCAAATTATTGTCAATCACGGAAATTTTTCTCGGTCCCGACCGATTCCGGCTTAGACAGAGTTTACTGTAATCCCCAAACCAAGCTCGGACCTAGTGTCGGGAAGGAAAATTGGGCCGGACCCATGAAGACGACCCTTACATCGAATAACTGAAAGATAAGTTCATAATTTTTTGTAAATTTGGACGATCAAATTCTAATATATAATATATTAAAAAAAAAAAAGAAAGAAACGAGTTTTTAGTGAATTTCGCTCACTTTCATAGATGAGTTTGAGTTGAACGAGTTCATTTGTAAAATTTTGAATTTGAGCGTGAACTTGACTCATTTTTGAGAAACTGAGTTTGAGTTTGAATTAGTTCGTTTTTTTTTTGTGAGCGTGCCCAACACTGGTCTAGATACATGGAATTTGGCATGGCAGTTACTTATTAGGTATAAATGATCTCTAAGAATATTTCTTAAAAATTTCGAAATTTAAAAGAGGTGAAAATGCGCAAAAAGCGTTCTAAAACACGTTCTAAATAGCGATTTTTAAGCATTCTTAGAAGTACCAAACCGATTTCAAAAATAGTGGTGTCAAAATGATGGTGACAAGCCTTGCTCCAATATAGGCTACATTTTATGTCGGTGCCACTATCCCTAAAGAGGGTTCAGGAGCAAAAATACGTTCGAAATTGCAATTTTTGTGTTACTAAAGGGCCCAGATACATGGAATTTGGAATGGTAGTTACTTATAAGTTAAAAATGATCTCTAAGAACATTTCTTAAAAAATTCGAAATTTAAAAGGTGTGAAAATGCGCGAAAAGAGTTCTGAAAAACGTTCTAAATGGCAATTTCTACGCAATCTCAGAAAGTACCCAACCGATTCCAAGAGTAATTGTATCAAAATGATGGTGTTAGTCCACCTTAGAACATAGGCTATATCTTATGTCCGTTCCACTTGCCAAAAGGGGGTGCAGGAGCAAAAAACGTTCTAAATTGCGATTTTTCTGTCACTGAAGGGCCTAGAAACATGTAATTTGGAAAAGTAGTTACCTATAAGATACTAATGATCTCTACGGACATTTCTTACCAAAAATCGAAATTAAAAAGAGGTGAAAATGCGCGAAAAGCGTTTTAAAAAAAGGTTCTAAATGGCGATTTTTACGAAATTTCAGGAAGTACCAAACCGAAATAAAAAATAATGGCGTCAAAATGATGCTGACAACTCTTGCTCCAACATAGGCTACATTTTATGTTGGTGCCACTACCCCTAAACAGGGTGCAGGAGCAAAAAACGCTCGAAATTGCGATTTTTGTGTTACGGAAGGGTCCAGATACGTGGAATTTGGCATGGTACTTACTTATTAGATATAAATGATCTCTCAGAATATTTCTTAAAAATTTCGAAATTTAAAAGAGGTGAAAATGGGCAAAAAGCTTTCTAAAACACGTTCTAAATAGCGATTTTTAAGCATTCTTAGAAGTAACAAACCAATTTCAAAAATAGTGGTGTCTAAATGATGGTGACAACCCTTGCTCTAACATAGTCTACATTTTATGTCGGTGCCACTAAACCTAAACAGGGTGCAGGAGCAAAAACGTTCGAAATTGCGATTTTTGTGTTACGGAAGGGTCCAGATACATGGAATTTGGCATTGTAGTTACTTATTAGATATAAATGATCTCTAAGACTATTTCTTAAAAAAATCGAAATTTAAAAGGGGTTAAAATGCGCAAAAAGCGTTCTAAAACACGTTCTAAATAGCGATTTTTAAGCAATCTCAAGACGTACCTAACCGATTTCAAAAATAGCGGTGTAAAAATTATGGTGCCAACCCTTTCTCCAATATAGGCTACATTTTATGTCGGTGCCACTATCCCTAAAGTGTGTGCAGGAGCAAAAATAACGTTCGAACGAGCAATTTTTATGTTACTGAAGGGCCCAGATACATGGAATTTGGAATAGTAGTTACTTATAAGATATAAATGATCTCTAAGAACATTTCTTAAAAAAATCGAAATTTAAAAGGTGTGAAAATGCGCGAAAAGAGTTCTGAAAAACGTTCTAAATGGCAATTTCTACGCAATTTCAGAAAGTACCCAACCGAGTCCAAGAGTAATGGTATCTAAATGATGGTGGTAGTCCAACTTAGAACATAGGCTATATCTTATGTCCGTTCCACTCGCCAAAAGGGGGTGCAGGAGCAAAACACTTTCTAAAAATGCAATATTTGTGTTATTGATGGGCCTAGAAACATGAAATTTGGAAATGTAGTTACCGATAAAACTCTAATTATCTCTTCGGACATTTCTTAACAAAAATTCGAAATTTAAAAGGGGTGAAAATGCGCGAAAAGAGTTCTAAAAAACGTTCTAAATGGCGATTTCTACGCAATCTTAGAGAGTACCCAACCTATCTCAAATTTAATGGTTTTAAATTGATGATTACAGCCCTTGCCCCAACACTGGTGTCATTTCGAACTAGGGGTTGCAGATGCAATAAACGTTCTAAATTGCGATATTTGTGTTACTGAAGGGCAGTAAATTGAATCATGAAATTAGGCACGACAATTACTTATAAGATACAAATGATCTCTTAGAACATTTCCTAAACAATCAAACTTTAAAAGGGGTGAAAATGAACGAAAATAGTTCTAAAAAACTTTCTGAATTGCGATTTCTACGCAATCTCAGGAAGTACCGAACTGATTTAAAAAATAATTGTGTGAAAACGATGGTGGCAGCCCTCGATCTAACATAGGCTCTATTTCATGTCGGTGCCACTACCACAAATTGGTTGAAGTAGCAAAAAACTATCTAAATTGCGTTTTTTGTAATCCTGCAGGGGCTAGCAACTTGAAACTAGGCATGATAGTTACTTATAAGATATAAATGATCTCTGAGAACATTTCCTAAATAATGGGAAATTTAAAAGGGGTGAAAATGAACGAAAACGTTCTTAAAAACGTTCTAAATTGCGATCCCACGCAATCTCAGAGAGCACCCAACCGATTTCAAAAGTAATGGTTGAAAATAAATGATGACAGCCCTTGCTGCAATGTAGGATCTATTTCATATCGGCGTCACTACCACCTTCACTGCAAATAGAGACGTCTTAAATTCAGACACATATGTGACTGAAAAAGAATTTCAGACACTTAAGTGTCTGAATCGGAAAATTCAGACATAATAAATGTCTTACTTTAAGGCACATAAGTGTCTTAATATGATCATGATGTAAATGAACGGGAAAATATGTCTTAATTGTGATGGTATGTCTGAAATTAAGACATTTAGAAATTCAGACATTTAAGTGTCTGGATATGATATAATAGCATCATAACTATGACGATTGTGTCACTTACTTTATAAAAGAAAAAATTTGTTTAGAACATAGAACGTGTGTCAGTATTGTACAAATCCATTTATCAATTCTTGGGACTAAGTTAATTTTATGATGTATTAAGTTATTAAATTATTACTTTTCACAAAATTATAAAGTTTTTCAAAAATTACTTACACCCATGGGTCTACGCCGGAGAATGCGGAAAATTACCACTAAAAGAGTAATATATATAGCTTGAAAATTGAAATACTAAGATTTGAACGCGAGCAGAAAAAATATAGGGTTGGTTGGTTGGTTGTGTTTATGACGGCCAAATATCAACGCGAGGGATATAGGCCCTAAGGGGGGGGGGGTGCCCCGTGGGGGTCTTTCTAAGGAAACCTAACACGTATCAATTGTGATTGGTAAAGAATCGCCATCTTAAATAATAATAAATTTTCACAGGCGGTCCGGGGACACGGCACTTGCCTCTTGTGCTCTCTTCGGCGTGTCAGGCGGGTCGTTCTGAAGTCTTCTTTCCCGGACACTGGGGTTCTGGGCTTGTTTCCGCAGGTAGTAAAACTTTTCCCTGCCCTGGGCTTGGGGGTTACACCTAACCATAAGCCAAAAGCGGGTTCCCAGGGTGGGTGCTTACTTACTTACTTACAAGGAAATCTAAGGTTCGAAGAAAACCACGGAAAACTCCGAACGATTACGTCGACAGGAGTGATGGGTTTCGAACCCAGCACTTCCCGTCTACCAGTTTCGAGAACAGAACATCTCGGCCACTGGTGGGGGAAGAAATGTAGGGAGGAGCAAGACTGAGGAACAGATATGCCTGTAGTCTACTACCTAATTCGCTTTTTAAAATGCAGAATACAAATATAAAATAAGCTAAACTAAGAATATTTTGTCACAACTCCCCATGCAAGACATTTTTTAAACATAAAAGCAATAGAACAAATTTACAATTAAGAAATATTAGATATTCGGAAATAAATTTGTAACAACATTTTTCAAAATCAAGAACTGAAGCAGTTTTTATTTGGAGGGGAAGGGAGGTGGGTGTTCTGTCTTCCTGATCCTTGAAATATAGCACCACAAATAGAAAACCTCTGTTTTAAATAGAAACACTTGAACGTTAAAAGGCGAGCAGAGTTAAATCTTCTCTTCTATGTGGGCTTTAGGGGTGTTTGATTATTCTCTAAGACACTGGGACGAATGCATTTTAATATTTTCTTAATAATCAAATATAAAGAAAATTTCATTAATTAAATTTCAAAATCTCCCATCGGAACCCCCCCCCCCTCCCGACACACACACACACTCGTGGACCTACATTACTACTCAAAAGCTTGTAGCAAAATAAAATTTTTGATACAGATGTACCTGCTTAAAATAGTAAAATAGAAAAAAAATGAAAAGGTTTATTAATAATATTATTCGTAAAAAAGTGTTTCGCATAAAAACAAAAAACCCCAAATTTTATTATTACTAATTTCTATTGTGGAACATTCGACAACTTTCTTGTACCCTTTCTGCATCCTGTCAGTATTTTTCGTGGTTGTTGCGTGGTCTCGCACTGTTCATTTCTTCTAATTTCGAACGTTTTAAAACCGCTAAGCCTACCATGTGCCCAGCTTTACAAGCATGGCCGTCGAATCAAGTTCACATCCGGCTCCGGTGCATTTATTCCGAGATACTTAAGCATGAAAAAACCTACTATATTAAGGATATAACATTTTTATCGAAAACCTCAATGGAACCATCATCAGTTCTCAAATCGGACCTAGTAGCCTAAATCAACGATTTCTTAATTAAATATCAATCTCCAGAAACAGTAATATTAATCATTCTCTCATGCAACTTTATTACGGTGGATTCATCATTTAGGACTTGTAGTGAGGCGTAAATGTTTTTGAAGACGAGCATTTTCCAATACAATAATAAAGTAAAGATCCCTACCGCTACAATCTTAATATCTGTGCTTGGCATTATCCTACCTGATTATTTAATATTGTGGTATCAATATCAAAGATTCACAGTGTTTATTAATAATGTTTTAATTTAAATAAAACATGATAATGCATAAAAATATGCGTTAAAAATTCTTCTATTGGATTATTGTATTTACAGGAAACTAACTCCTTACTGGTTTTTATTTTTCTATTTTAGAATGAACGTAATTATTTAATAGGTATATTAAAATAATATATTGCACTCTTAATATTAAAGTTTATCATGCTAATTTGTTTAAATTTCTGACGCTGTCTCTTCTTAAAAATCTCTTGAGAATTAATAAAATCTTTTAAAATTTTACAATTGTATGGTTAGTGTGTCAATTTTACATTTTTTTATAATTACCTATGTGTTGCTTAAATGATAATTTTTTTTATGATTGCAAATAAGTAGTATATACCTATATCTTGATTATTAGTGAGAATTTCCGCATTAGTAATTAAGTGTAAATAATGTGTATTAACAAATGATTATTTATACTTGTTTATTCCCATCCAGTCACGCGTTTAATAAGAATTAAACGTTTTTCTATAACCATGCTTCGTGTGTTAAATTTTAAGTGAATTTTGTGTTTGAAGTTCATGTACTCCTTCAACTTTTCCATAAGATTTTAATCCTATATCGATTAAATTTTAATATACATATATATGTTTTTTATATGGCGATAATGGTCCTTGTTATCTCGCAGAATGTGAGTATTGGCCGGGGGAGGGGAGGAAGGATATATGTTGTCATGTGTAAAATTAATTTTCTTTTATTATTATTATTATTATATAGTAAAGAACAGAATTTCTTTTACGAAACAGTATTTCTCTAAGTTTTTGG
The DNA here is from genome assembly GCA_963932465.1 of Maratus speciosus. Classification (NCBI taxonomy): domain Eukaryota; kingdom Metazoa; phylum Arthropoda; class Arachnida; order Araneae; family Salticidae; genus Maratus; species Maratus speciosus. The sequence goes on from OZ010795.1 coordinate 303,723,580, forward strand.
AGCCTTAAGACCTTTTTCACCCCCCCCCCCCCTAAGCCAAATTTTGGGTAACTGCAAAGGAAGGTTTGTTTATATTCTAACTGGAGGAGTGGGGGGAGTGGTTGTCACTTAAAGTGTTAAAGGTACTTAATTGAATTTTATGTAGCGGGCCAGTGATGATGACTGTGGACCAGTAAACTCTCATGCTTACTGGCCCTTGGGACCAGTACTCCTATCATTGAAATATTTTTTTTCATATTGATAAATTTAGAAATTCATATTGCTTCATACAGTGGATACAAGAGCATACATTGCTTCATACAGTGGATACAAGAGCATGAAAAGAAATCACAAAAGCATAAGAATGAAAGTTTTTATGAATTTCAGAATAGTTTATAAGTTTCAATTTTCCAATGTGAAATAAATCTCTCCTATAGTATTCAACTGAACGACTATTTTTATTTATTTATTTTTAATTATCTTTATGAAAACTTGTTTAAAAATAGAAAATTATTTATGTATATTTACTGTGTTACATAACATATTTAACCCGGAAGGATTAACGCCAGGTCTGACAGACCCAGAGTGCGTATGGTTTTTTTGTTACCACTATTTTTTGTTAAATAATCTTCTAATTATTTTATCGCAGAATTTGTAACAATTGTCTGCGACTAAATAAAGTTACGATTATTAGTATTTGTATTTATTGGTGACAAAATAAAAACTATTCACACCCTGGGCATGCGCCCGTCCTCCTGGGTTAAATTTTAAAATGGAGCCATATTTAAAAGATGCTTTAAGCAAATAATAAAATCTGTGTAATTAATCCAATATGCGCTAAAAAAATATTTAAAAAATCAAGTTCAGTATCATACACAGAAATGAAAAAAAAAAATATGAGAAAAAAAAATTATATGGTTATAAGCAAGACCCATTCTCCCATGACAGGGGAAGATACTTTTCTAGTTGTTTACCATCTGATTGGTGAGTTATATAACTTCGCTGATATTTAAGATTCTGTGAAAGAATGTGCTTTGAAGATTATTCTTATGATTATGTTTGCTCCGTGTACGTATATATATTTTTTTCATATTATTCCATTTTTTAATTTATGCTTAAATAAATTACCATATATACTCGCGTATAAGTCGAGAAATTTCTGACAATTTTCGGTAAGCAAATTTGGGGGGTCGACTTATACGCGAGTCAGTTAAAAAGCAAAAACATAAACATCGAATACTGCAAAATTGTGTTCTTTTTATGTGTAAGAATAAAAAAAAAGTACTATATAAAATATATAAATGATAATAATTTATCATTTAAATAAATTCAATGATTTGTTTTTGTTTACTTACTACCTTCTCATTGGCAAGTGAAATCTATGGTTTGATTTTGTGCAAAATTGAAGTAAAAAGTTAGGGGGTCGACTTATACGCGCGTTTTTGATTTTTTACAGAATTTGCATTCGAAAGTTAGGGGGTCGACTTATACGCGAGTATATACGGTATTTTTATTACGATGTTTATAGAGAAAACTATTTTTAGAAGTTTCTTTTCACCTCAAAGATTTTTTTTATCTGAAGGTAAAAAAAAAAAAAAAAAAAAATCATGAAAATTAATAATAAAAAGAAACTAATTTTCAAAAAAATGAAATAGGATTTTAAGTCTATTTTTTATGTTTGCGTTTGATAATGTAGCATCTCAACGCAAGTTATCTTTGTTGCATTTCAATTTTGTCTTTATATGATACAAAAAAAATTAAAAAAAATGTATAAATGCACATTGTAATGCTACAAATTAAATAGAGTAACTTATCAAGTAATTAATTGGTTGGTTTGCATGTATGAATATTTAGATTCATATGATTTAAACTTTAAAGTAACTTTGCGAATATTATTGATTAATGTCAACCGCTGGACCTAGAAATTATTTAGAGCATTATTCCTACACTGTAACAAAAAAACTTTTTATTTAATTAGAATGCGCCTATAAATGAATATAATAGCAAAACCTCTGAATAGCGGACGCTTCGGGAGCATGTAATTAATCCGCTATTTGCTGGTATCCGCTATATATGGAGTAGAATTAACTGGTTCTATGATTTTTTCTTCATTGTTTTTCTTTTTACACTAGACTGCTAAAAAATGCTGTACAATATATACATAGACTGCTTAGCAAATTTTAATATATTTGGACATTTTCCCAAAATTCTTTCTTTTTCTTTTTTTTCTTTTCTCACTTAAAAAAGGAAGTTCATAACACCAGCCTGTTTTTTTTTTAGATATTAATATTTGTATGACAAATTTAAAATATTCAGAGAAAGAAAAAACTTTAATTTATTATTAATAGTATTATTTTTAAATTATTATATTTAAACGTTAAAATATTTTGGTTTCTTTCTCAATGTAGTTAACAATATACCAATCATGTAGATAAGAAATGGCTTTAGTGACTGCCATTGTTTGTGTGATTACAAACTTCGTGGGGAGCAGAAATGAAAGATATTCATTATAAAGGATTTATGTTTCCAGTTATATTTACTATATTATTTATCGTTTAAAAAGTGTCAAATAGACATGCTGTCCATCCAGAATCCTATAACTACTCTTCATCTCAGCCGCCGATGTGTGGTTGTCAAATTTTTCAGTATTTCTTGGTAATGATAAATAGTATAAAAATAAAAATTAAGGGAGAAAAAAAAGTAAGAGTTTCATACTCAATTTTGAAATAAAAATGCAAAAACTGCTTAAAATAATTCACTGGGAATATCTAATTTTAATGGGAAAAAATTGTACAACAAATTCTTTGGGAAAAATTGGGATTCTTTCTGAAGAAATGAATCATTTTTTATAAATGGGAATAATTTGTTACCATAAAGCAGGGCTGATTGCAGCATGGACAAACCGGGCTGTTTCTATGCGCCTTTAGCTTTACGGGCCCTCAAATTTGGTATGCAATATCCATAAAGCTGACATTTTAAATTTGTTTTGATCTTATACTTATTTTAACAAATATTTTGTATTTTTAGAGCATGATTAGGTTAAAGAAAAAGATATATTTATCCAAATATGTATTGATAGCATCGAGTAGGCTTAATTTTTATTTTTATTTATTTATTTTTTTTTTTTTTGTAACAGTATATCAAAGCTGTGGGGACAGGCGCGAATGAATATTAGGTCTTTGAAAGTTCGCACTAAAAGTAATAAACATTTTGGATGCCGTAAGGCATATATGATATCCCATAGATACATATTTAGGTGAAAATATATAGATATTAGCCTATTCTAAAACTACAAAATACTGATTACAATCATCATAAGGTCAAAAATGATTTGAAATATCAGCTTTATGAAAACTTCGTACCGAAGCATCCCAGTTTTACCACGCTGCAATCAGCTCTGCTTTAGGCTAATGTCAGACGGGCGTCTTTTTGCACGCTTTTATCCTTACGTATTATCCCTACACAATGCTAGCGGCATTGTGTAGGGATAATACGCAAGGAAAAAAGCGTGCAAAAAGACGTCCGTCTGACATTAGCCTTATGGTAACAAATTATTCCCATTTATAAAAAAATGATTCAATGTGGTCAAATATGGCTGCGTATATGGCTTAGAATGAAAAGTGGTCAAAGATGGCTTCACATTGTTGAAAAAAAGGCTCAAAGATGCCCGGAATTAAGACATTTGAAATGTCTGAAATTCAGACACAAGAAGTGTCTAAAAATTTTAAGACATTTTAAAACGTCGGAAAATCGAACACTCCTGTTTCAGACACTTAAGTGTCTGAAATTCAGACGCAAGAAGTGTCTTAAAATTTTCAGACATTTTAAAACGTCTGAAAATTGAACACTACGTTTCAGACACTTAAGTGTCTGAATTTCAGACATTTCAGTTTACAGTGTTGTGGTTGCATTTTAAAAATAGTTCTAAATTGTGATTTTTCTGATACTGAAGGGGCTAGCAACGTGAAATTTGGCATGATAATTACTTATGAGATATAAATACTCTCTGAGAAGAGTTCCTTAAATGTTTTTAATTTAAAAGGGGTGAAAATGAACGAAAAGCGTTCTAAAAACGTTCTAAATAGCGATTTCTACGCAATCTTAGGAAATATAAACTGATTTCAAAAGTAATGCTTTCAAATTGATGGTGACAGTCCCCGCTCCAACATAGCTTATATTGTACGTTGTTGTCACTACCACCTGAGGGTTACAGGAGCAAAAAAATGTTCTAAATTGAGTTTTTTGTGTTACTGAGGAGTCTAACATTTTAAATTTGGAATGCTAATTAATTCAAAGATGCAAATGCTTTCTAAGAATTGTCGAAAGAAAATTCCAAATTTAAAAGAATGAAGTGAGCGAAATGCGTTCTATAAACGTTCTAAATTACGATTTTTATTCAATCGTATAAAATGTCAAACCGATTTAAGCATAATGTTTGCAAATTGATGGTGATAGAACCTGCTCAAACATAAGCTATATTTTATGTCGACGGTTGCAGGAGCAAAAAACTTTCTAAATTGCGCTTTCTGCAGTACTGAAGAGACTAGAAACTTTAAATATAGCACAATAGTTACTTATAAAATATAAATGTCCTCTAAGAACAGTCGAAAATAAATTCGAAATTAAAAAGGGGCGAAGGGAAGGGAAGGAGTGAAAAGCATCCTGAAAGTGTCCTAAATTAAGATTTCTATGGAATCTCAGGAAATAATAAACCGATTACAGAAGTTATTGGTTGCGAATCAAGAGTGATAGTTCCTGATCCTATACGGGCTATATTTTATGCCGGTGTCACTATCACCTGGTTGGCAGGAACTACAAGAAAACCTATAAAAAAATCTAAATTCCGTTTTCTAGAGAATATTAGGAAATACCAACCGATTTCAAGGTTAATGTTGGCTAATTAATGGTGACAGTCTCTGTTTAAACATTTTTCGATACATTCTATTTCACCTCTGTTTCGACTTTTATGTTGGTGCTACTAACACCAGAGAGGTGGTAGACTCTTAGACAAGAAGAGTTTCACATCGTGGTTAATTTTAAGATGTAAATGTGTTAAGATGGTTTCTAAAAAAATTCAAAACTTCAAATGAATACTGAAATCATCTTATGAAATGAGTATAAAAGTCTCAAAATAGTTTCTAAATTATCATTCAATTGGAATTACTTTTATTTCTTATTATTAACCCGGGAATACTCGCGCATATCCAGGATATGAACGATTAACACTTTGCCACCAATAAATTCAAACAAAAATCGTCATTTTATTTAATTGTTGCCATTGCTCACAAAAATAATTTGACGATTACTTTTCGAAAATTTGTGGTGAGAAATGTAATAACCGTGCCCAGCCTGGGTATGACATACACTGCTCGAGTAATCCCGGGATAATTAAAATATCATTTCTGTCTATTGCACTTTTATAATGAACTTTAGTCAAACTGTGGCTTAATTTGTAATTTTTGAATTATTTCAAAAAGTGTTCTTCTAATAAAAAATAGTTTTGTAAATATCACTTGGCATATTTCAACTATTACGCGAGCAAAGCCGTGGGGTTTGCTAGTTAGTTATAATGGTGCTGAATTAGCTACTGCTATAATGGTTTAAGAAGTATGTTATCATTTAGGCATTAGCCATAAACCACTTTTTAACCTCAGAGAATCCAGTAACTATAAAAAATATAGATTTTGATTCTTTTTTCACATTTTAATTGGAGAAAAAATACTAACTGAAGCGAAACGCTGTCACCGATATGTGTCGCACTGAAAATTGAACAATACAGGATAAATTACGTATAAGATATGTTTACGAAAATACGATGACATATGCTATTTCTGCTGATTAACATTCAAAGTTTTCGAGGGACAACTTTGAGCAGAAATTGCGTGATGATTTCTATTTCATAATTTTGTAAAGATGATTTCCTTCCTTCTACCGCCCCTGATCCTTTATGATTCTTGTAAACCCTACTTTGTATACTATTGCCAAAATAAATAATACTTCTACCCTCATAGAAAACTATGTTTTAAGCGCTTATACCCCTAATGTATGAAAAGAAGCAGGCTAATCCTATCAAATGCGTGACAGAGCTAGAGCAGTATAAAAGATTAATAAAGAAAAGACTTGGAATGGAATTGGTTTTAACCAACGATGTCGAAGGAAGCGACTAAAAAGGATTTAATTTTCATGTTAATCACACAAGAAGATGAAATTCATTTGGAATGTGAAATATGAGTTCTGAAGATACTTCATAAATGTTGAGGGATAAATAGTAAAATGTCAACTTAAGCTCAGTTTTTAGGTCTAACTAATTTCAATAGTCTTAAATCTGTTGTTTAAAAGTTTTCAATATTGATAAGTAACGTTTTTCTGTTATAAACTGTTTAAATTTTAAAATATAAAATTAAACTGTATCATATTATAAATGTTTATTTACCTCCTTTTTTATGTTGAAGATCATGTTACTTTATATGAGGACGTGATCTTTAAATACCGCCTTATCCAAAATTTTAAAATTCGCGTTATTTTTCTTCAGTCTACTCCATTGATGAAACTGCATCGAAAAGAAAAAACAAGCTTCAAAAAACTAGTTTTATCGTGTATTTATCGCATTGTAAATCATTGGTTTATAATGAAAACAAATGAAAGCAGTCAGAGGTTTTTCGCGATTTCACAAAATTTTAGTTTCTGGATAAGGATAATTTTGAAACATACGTCCTCATATATAGTACTCCTGATTGTAATTATTTGTAAAGTTTTCGAAATAATGGATCATCCTAATTTTTAAAAGTGTCCTTCATGACATTAAGTCTTATAAAAAATTGCTATCTTCAGCTGCGTATGTTTTGTTTATAAAATCTTAAAAGGAAATGCTGTCCGATTATATTAATTAAAATATAAAAGCAAGCTATATACTAAAAACTGATAATATATGATGAAATGTTTTCTATGCTCCCGTAGTAATATTTCTATTTCTCTCAAAATATATATTTATAGCCAATCATAGATAAACTATTATCTTAATAGTGAAACACATTACATTATACATATTCTAATATTTTTTAAGATAACAATAGTAATATACAGTTCGACTATTTGTTACATTTTATGAGAACCTGTTCTAATTTGTATTAGAAAAAAATATATTTTCAACATGACTTTTCAAGAGAATATTGATTTGCGGTCGTACTTCAGCAATATATTTCTGCAATTGTGCTATTAAATATTTAAACAACGAGAGTGAGTACATTTTGCAGGTATAAAATGAATTTTCGAAAATCAATTAATATGATACGTTTATTATAAAATAATTTACAGATTGAAATATTTTACAGTAGAAACATGTAAAATGAGGATGTACTCCTGATGAAGTGGTGAACACTTTTACATATGGGACAATAGTCAAATGTAAAATTGTCTTCTATAAAATAATGTACATGGAACATAATTAGAGGAAAATGTTATAACATTATGCGCCTAAATGTCAGGTATTGAAGATATTTAACACTTCCTAGGACTAAATAAATGTGTTTTATACCTCATGAAAAAATAGAAAGAATTTTATATTATTATGTAAAAAACAACTTCTTCTCTCTCAGTAGCACTGCCATCATAATGTATAGCAATTTCACGATGTCTTTGCGATATAAAAACAGAAAAATATGATAAATATGACATTTCATTACATGTAGACATGTACACACACCCATACACGCACACACACATACATACATTTATATATATATATCATCATCATCATCAACCGTTTTCAATCCACTGCTGGATGTAGGTCTCCCCCAGATTTTTCCAATGTTTCCTCTCTAGTGCTTTAGTCATCCAATTTACACCGGCTACTTTTCTGATTTCATCACTCCATCTTACTTGAGGTCGTCTTCTTGGCCGTTTTACATCTCTGGGATACCACAGTACGGTGTTTGTGCTCCATCTATTGTCTTGTCTTCTTGCAATGTGCCCAGCCCATTTCCTTTTTAGCCGTTTAATTCTTTCAATGATGTCAAAAACTTTCGTCTGACTTCTTATCCAGGTTATTCTTTTTCTGTCTCTTCGAGTTATACCTAGCATACATCTTTCCATACTTCTCTGTGTTGTTTGTAATCTTTGTACCATCCGTTTTGTTAGCGTCCATGTTTCTGCTCCATAAGTTAGGACAGGCAAAACACATTGGTTAAATACCTTTCTTTTCACACAAAGGGGCATGCTACTCTTCAGAATAATATTGTTCTTCCCAAAAGCACTCCATCCATTTCTTATTCTTCTATTGATTTCATTCATGATACTATTATCCGATGATATTTCTTGCCCAAGGTACACATAACTTTGCACTTCTTTAATTTCAGTGTTGTTGTAGACGATTTTCTTTTTTGATGCAAATGAATTGAACATCACCTTAGTCTTTTCCAAGTTTATTTTTAATCCCACATTAATGCTAGCTTCTGCCAAATCTTTTAGCATATTTTCCAATTCTTCAGGACTGTTACTGAAAATTAAAATGTATATATATATATATATATATATATATATATATATATATATATATATATATATATATATATATATATATATATATATATATATATATATATATATAATTAATTTTGGAAATAAGTTTATTTAATTTTGACTGAATAGATTTATTCTATTTTCCTTTAAATTGAAATGTCATTCTTTAAATTTTATATGCTGCTGACAAAATTTTACGTAACTTATTTAAACATCTTATGTTAATAAACGCTGCTTTCCATTGTAAATCTATAGACTAAATTTGAAGGGCTTTAAATGAGAATAAATTTGGGAATTCGTGTACAACACTGATAATTTTTCTGTCCTTTTTTCACGTGCGCTTTATTTTGTGAAATAAATGGATTTCAGTTTTGCTTTTAATTAAAAGATTTCAAATCAACATCAAACTTACTATTAGGAAATACTTTCTCTATTAGAAACTTCATGTAATCGTAAATAGCTTGTAGGAAATTATTGTTAAACAAACTTTTCGGAAAATAGTTTTATAATTAGTTTGGAATTATAATCTCAGCATATTAAAATATACTTGGATTCAAATATTTTACTTTTTTTATATTTTAAATATTTTTATGAAATTTATTTTAAAAACCGTTTCAAATCTTCTTTTTAAAATAAGTCGTGTACCATTTTTCGATTGAAAAATTATTCCTTTCTATTAAGCAACAGACTCAACAGATTCAAAATCACACACACACACATATATATATATTATTGGACTTGAAGAATGCTCTAAAAAGTGCTAGTGAGAATTTAAACATCCCATGCATAAAACAAGTGTTAGAGACTTTTGTGACCCCCAGGTGCAAAAATAAATAAGGATAAATCGGGAATGAATGCACGACAACATTGTGTTATATAAGAAATAGGTCGTTCTATAAGGATATAATAGAAGGAGTTGATACATCGGTGTTCTCCAGCGGAAAGTTTTGAAGCCAACAAACGACTTCTTAATGCCTCCTCCTGCGTTTAACATGTTTGAATTTGAGGATATATGTGATTATTCTGCAGTGCAAAATGCGTTACGAGCATGTAGTGCGAAATATATAATTGAGGCAGAAAGATAAGGACGACTTCAAGAGACACCATATGTGGCGTCACCTAATATTCTATCCACCTATGTGTTGTTACAATACCGAAGATTAACCAATAAGAAAACTCTTGAACATTTAAGAAAATCTCAGGAAAAATAATTGCTGCCCGATGCAGAATTTTACTGAATAATGCGACATGAAGATTTAATAGCCTGACGGCCTAAAACGAATTATCGTTACAGTTAACTATCGTAAATTACTGTTTTTAAAAAATAAATATCGATATTTTACAACTTCGATTTATCTCTATTACAGTTTGGTAAGTAACAAATTAGTATTTATCTTAAATTATTATTATTATTATTATTATTGAAATTCTGATTTTTATTTATTTATTTATGTATTTTAACCAGCGCTTAGATCTGAGTTCCCATGTTTTTTTTTTTTTTTTTTTTTTTTTTTTTTTTTCATCCTATTTTTTTACGCTGCTTCTTAAACATGATCTATAGGTATTTTACAAATTAATATAGCTATCCGAAAACATTAAACGTAACTTAATATAAAACAATTCACAGATATATGTGTTTATTAATACATATTTTTGATGGAACACAAGATTATAGAAAATATTTTCTTACATAACACTAGATTTTAGTTTTATTGAAATCTCGTTATAAAAATTTAATAACATGTATCAGCTGTATGAATGTCCATGTTATAAAAAACTATACCTATCATATCTATGTTAGTTTGTATGTTTTCTGCCATTAGTTTTATAAAAAACTAGCCTAATTTTGAAGTATCAGTCAGATCAGACATAAAATTGTCTATTATAATGTCATTGTAAGGTCTTGGCTTAGTTAAAAAATTGATTAACAGAACTTTGCTGTACCAAGACTTCACGAACCTGACTAGGTTCTTACGGGTAAAAATCCATTCATCTTGAAGGTACAAAAGAGAATATTTCGAGGGGACTGAGGTGCAATATTTCCTGACATTAACAATTATTCAAGGTTCATGCCTTATAGATCATTTTCTCCTTCAAGCACTGACCTCGGGGAGAAAGTTTCAGCCTCTCGGAGACGCGAGATGGCAACGGCGACAAGGGAGAAACAAAGAGGCTCCTATGAAAACGTCGGGACTGAGCCGATCGGAGGATGAAGATCCAGTGCGGTTTGAGGGCGGAGAGAAGATGGGGATGAGGTGAACGGATTTGGAGAGTGGAGAGGAGTCTGAGTTTGGATCGCATACAGAGAGGCCGGGAATAATTCCCATGCGGAGAACTTAGACTGCGGACTTGGTGGAGGAGACTCGCAGATAGCCTAGGCTAGCGATTATCCTTGGAGAACCATCAGTCTCTGTGGAACTTAGTGAATCGATAGAAACTGCCTTCGAGATATGCCCGTCTCATATGTCAAAAGACGTTTATTCACCAATAGACTGTGTGGCAAAAGCCCTTTCTTATTATAATTTGATCACGAACCCGAAAACTATTTTGTACATATTCTTAAGTATGCAAGAATAAATATTCAAAGGTTAGATAAAAGGGTTTTCCAGTCCCTACCGCTACCATATTAAACAGAAGACAGTGAAAACTTTACACTGTGAATTTATACAAATAATATTATCTTGTTACCTTAAAGACATATTTAAAATCACAATAGTAATATTCCATATGTTTTGTACGTATATGTTAACATGAATAAATACACTGATAACGGTTGATAAATGAATAATGAGATCTTTGTGTTCAATTTAATGTTTTATGATTTAAATACTGTTACTGTAATGGACAACAGTTATTTTAATAATACAATGTTATTAATCTATATTGATTCTCGTATTGAACTGAAACTGAATTCGCAATGTCGTCTTGAGCCGTGCCAAATACGCCGTGCCAAAACGCGCAAAATAATATCGGGATTGATTCTTAATTTTTCTCATTTTATTTACATGATTGTAAATTTAGGATATCTCTAATTTGTTTGCTTGAAAAAAGTTGTTCTATTCTTAATAAGATTGTGTTGTTTTTATTTTTTCTACTTATTTTCCAAAGAATTGGGTTCCGAACTTTTTTTGGTAAATTATAATTTTTTTTCATAATTTAATTAAATATGTTGCTCTCTAATTTCATGTAGCAATGTTTTTGAAGATTCTTGTTGTATAGAAAATTATTTAGATGACCGGAGTACCATAAGTCGAAATTAAACGTATAAACTGTGAACGGGATTTCATTTATGTAATTACACATTAAAAAAGTCATTCCGGCCAGTGCCGGGAGGAAGAGGAAACTTTCACATTCCTTATTTTTAAAAGGCCAGCTTATAATATTCAGACACACGTAGCTCAATTTAGTGGAATCCGATTATAGAAGATTCAATACTAATTTGTATCAATACTAAATCATTATGAATGAGAATTTCGCGAAATTAGTCAGCTTTATCCAAGCTGCTTTTATTTAAAATAACTTATATTTGCTGCCAAATTCAGCGATATCTTGAAGTGTCTGCCATTATGAGGCTAACCAGTGAACTTGGTCGAGACTTTCGTAATTCCTGTGCACATGCTCACTCACATCGGAATCGGTCTATATACAGGTGTGCTGCCGCAGGTAAAAAATCAGATTTTTCAAAAGAAATTCAAACTGCTATATCTGAGCCAGTTTTTAAGATAAAGACAAAACAAAAAATTCTCCGGAATCCTTATATCAATGTCAAATACCTAAGAAAGAAACTTTTTTCAATTTCTAATTTTTTTGCACCTCACTTTAAATATATATATATATATATATATATATATATATTTATTTATTTAATTGCAGTCCTTTTGAAACAAGATGGCGAATGAAGCTGGCCAACGAACTCGGTCGAGAGATTGCTATGTACTATGTACACTCCAAGTTACATCCAAATCGGTTCATAAATACGCCTGTTATCACGTGACAAAAATCAGTTCGTTTCAAAATGTCAGCCACAATAGAAATTCAGAGTGCTATATCTCAGCCATTTTTTTAAATATAGACAAAACAAAAACTGTTCTGGAATCTTTCTATTAAGGTCAAACACATAAGTAAAGAAAGGTATTTCATTTTCCAATGTTTTGGTACTTGATTTTTAATTTTTTTTTTTTTTTTTTTTTTTTTTTTTTTTTTTTAATGACGGATAAATCTGGCCAACTAACTTTGTCGAGGCATTGGTATGTACTATGTACACACAAAGGTACATCCAAATCGGTTCATAAATACACCTGTTATCGCGTGACAAAAATCAGGTCGTTTCAGTCACTCTAGAAATTCAAAGTACTATAACTCAGCCATTTTTAAGATATAGACGAAACAGAAACAGCTCCTGAATCTTTGTATCAAGGTGAAATACATAAGAAGAAAATATTTTTCAATTTTAAATTTTTTGGTACCACATTTTAAATTTTAATTAAAAAAATTTAATGGCCACCATTTTTAAACAAGATGGCGGATGAAGCTGGCCAACAAACTCGGTCGAGACATCTGTATGTACTATGTACACACGAAGTTACATCCAAATCGGTTCATAAATACCAGAGTTACAGTGTGACAAAGATTATATATATATATATATATATATATATATATATATATATATATATATATATATATATATATATATATATATATATATATATATATATATATATATATATATATATGTATATATGTAGATATGTATGTATATATGTATATCTTTTAAAGATTATACAAATTTAGTTATAATAATAATTGGTTATACAAATTTATTTATAATTTAATATATCTTTAATAAATAAAATAAAAACATCATATGCGTATATATTTAAAAAATGTCAGCATTTAAAAAATATTTAATATAGTTAAAAAAAATTATTATTTATTTATTTTCAGCTACAAGAATCTGACCGATTCCATGTGCAATCATAACAGTATCTATTTACTCTACTAGAATATAAGGCATCTGAAATGCATGTTTTTGTGGTTCTCCTGTTCTGATATTGAATTTATATCGTGCATTATTTATACGACTTCCTTTGGCCTTCTTAATCAGGCCATAGAATTTTATAGAAGTCGATTACTTACTCCAGAAGACATGGAAGAACAAGCATATATTTCATATAATTTATCTTTGACTTATATTCTGGAATTATATATACATATATACATATTATTTATGCATGATAAAATGATAAAAGTGGAGAATTATACTTGATTAGACATTGTTTTGAGAAACACTAATATTTCAGCTTTTTTCAGTATAAAACATACATGAATATATAATTTAAAACTGAATCCGGTCAATCAAATTTTGTAATCAAAAAGTATGTTATTTGGTAAATTCTTTAAAATATTTAAATAAAGTATTAAAATATTATTAATCATATTATAAACTTGAATAATAAAGTAACAATTCAAATCATTATGTAATGTTATTTTTTATCTTTAAATGTATTTATTATTATCAAGTGTAACTTTTAAATCGCTGTGAAATGTAAGATTTTATTTTTTTATGCATTGTCTCGACGATTTTATAATAATACATAAACGAATATAAAGATGTTATTACAGTATACCGCCCCATTAATTGTATATGTAAATGATGCAAATGGATTTAAGTCTGAATATTACTGCGATATATAGTATTTAATTTAATTTATTTTTGATAAGGTATTACAAACAAACAAAGTAATATAATTTGTGTAAAAAGTAAAAGCAACATTTATATGACACATGCACACTGTAATCTGATTTTATGCCATTTTTATCCACTGTAATCCAATTTCGTCTGATAACATATACATTTAATAAGGTTTATATATTCCTAATCGTGTTCTAGGAGTTCCCATTTATATTTAAAAAACCACTTTTTCTGCTTGATTGAAAATAATAATACCTATTACGTTTATTTTATTTTGCCACGACATAATACCTTAAAATGTATTATAAGCGTTAGTTTAGTTGGCTAATAGCGATTTTCGAGTAACCGTGCATTAAGAAATACAAATTTACAATTTTTGTATTCATAATATCACTTATTATATATAACCTTGACATTTAAATGAAAAAAAAAAGTTAGAAAAGCAATTGAAATAAAATAATAAGATCTGTTTAAAGATTGAATATTTTCTTTTAACATCGGTTTTCACAATAACTTTTTACAAGTCTTTCATTGATATAGTATTCTTATTCTTTTTATATTGTAAAAATATTAACCTTTACTCTAAAATATTAGTCCTGTGATTTGATGTTATTATATTAATAAAAAAGATGAAATAAATTTAAAGAACAAAGAAAATGTAACGTGGAGTCGCTTGAAGAATTACTGTTCGGAAAACAATTATTTCGGTAACACGTTTCTCATGTCCTTGTCGTAACGTTGCATGAAGACTTTAAGCTTAAAGCTTCTGTAAGAAATTTGCACCTTTACTGCTTCAGGATAATTTTCATAGTACTCCATACATACTTTTTCAGTACAAATATATTAAAGCGTTTACATTCCATATGCAAACGGAGTAGACATTAATAATAAATCCTATCTTTAAAAGGTCTTTGATTTGTATTTATTATATTATAATTTATACATCTTCCTTTCAGAATCACATAACACTTTGAAGTTCATAAGTTATTGCCAAATTTTCAGTTCATATCCGATAGACCAATGTGGAATGTTACAAAAGGCTATTTTATTAAAATTACGTTAAATATGATAAACCAGCTATAAAGTACATTTAAGTTCTTTAATAAATACACAATAAACATTTCGGTTTCATACACATGTTCATCAAAATAATACCATATGAATGTATTATTTTATTATACTAAAATAAACTTCAAAATATACATTTATTGTAGAATATCATAAAAAACATTACATTGTTATCATTTTACATTATTTTTATTGTTTTCAACATATTCATTAATCGCTATACTGGTTTAATAAAAGAAGTTTAACAGATTCACGATATTAATGCATTCATCTTTACAAATATACTTGTAATTTGCACTTCGAAAAAAGTTTCCAACTTGAAAAAGAGTATATATTCAAACTTTCTACTTACATAATAATAATTTTGAGAAATCCCCTGTTGAATTGAATTTGTAATTCATACAAGAATAGAAAAACATTAAATAAGTTTTCTCGAAACTCCTTTGAATTTGAAAATGTGTAAAGTAGAAGAATCTTTGTAACAAAAGCCGGAAATGTTTCTATTTAGAGTTCCGACTATTTAAGTATAAATATATTTCTAAAAGGTGAATTTATTGTTGCTTAAAATACTTTGAATATTCTTATGCAGTTACAAACTTTTTTTTTTTTTTTTATTTAAACTAGCAGGCCCGCCCGGCATTTCCCGGGGTTTGTAAATAATAACCTTAAACGAAACTTAACTATGTATGATTTTATATCTTTGGAAATTCTTTTAAATGAACCTAATTTCGATGGCCCCATTGCCTTCTGCAGCGTCTAGGGTGTTCCCATAGAACTTCTTTCCGAACGAACATGTTATCTAGATACCCACTACATATGGCAGGATTTAACGGCAGTGCCCGCACGTGCCGGAGACAATCGAAAGCCAAGTTGAGTGACCCAAACATCGTAGGAATCAACCCTACATAATCCAAAAAAATAGAATGCACCATTAATGTTAGAAAATGTTGGTAACTAAAGTCTAAGATAAAATTTCATAATACATAAAATAGCTGAAATATCATCTAAGTTGAAGGAAGCAAATCCCGATGAAATTGTCCCCTTAAACCCGAGGAAATAACGCGCCACCAAGCGGAGCAAGATGCCCCCTCACCTTGTAAATTTTATGAATTACTGTTTGCATTAACACGATATTTAATAAACTGATGAAGTCCCATATCTAAAGTTACCTTTAAAGTAACGCGATTTTTAAATTAAGCTGTAATGAGTAGACGTAAGTTGATGCTGAAAAAGGAGATCAATGTTCGAAAAAGTTACTAGCTGAGGTATAAAGAAAGACCAAGCCCTTTGGGCTAGGGTCTTAACTAGAATGTAATTGGGTATAAGACATTTTTTAGGCTTTTAATGTAGCTGGAAGACGTTAAAACTATGTTACAGAAAATTGCAATAGAATAGGATAGTTTTTAAAAGTGCTACAAATAAGGCCACAAGCAGACGATTAATATTCAAAATTAGTGGTAGCTGAAGTCTGCAATTTTTTTTTTTTTTTTTTTTGTCGTTCATGTAGTATCTGGAGAACCTAAGAAGTTGTTAGAAAAAAAAAAGTTCGTGAATCTAACGATTTTTAAGGCAGCTATGACATGTGGTCCAAAAGGGTCCAACTGTTAGTTCAGAGCAGGGCCCTAACATGAAAATGTTTTAGTACTTAGCGTTTCTGATCTTCAATTAGTCAAAATTAATCATAGGGTATGAAATAATCATTAGAATAATATTTTAAACAAACGCGCAAAACGGGGTAAAAGCTTAAAAAGGGGCCCTAGAGCCTCAATTAAAATATGAGGGTGTTGGTCTTGGGTGAAGAGTCCAAGACTCTATTTTAAAATTAAGCAATGAGCAGGTGAGAAAATTAGGGTGTAAAAAATGCATAGCACACTAAAAGTTCAAGGGGCCTGGTATCGGTCCCTAAAGAACCCTAAGGTGCCCCAGGATTTTAACTGGAATATAGCAACTGGACAATAAATAAATCGAAAAATGGTTCCACAAATGAACATCGGATTAAGAGGGGAAATTTAGTAATAATTTATGGTGCAAAAGCTTCAAGGGTCCTTATACTGGTCCCCAAGGGGGAAGAGACTTAAGTGGCATGTAGTTTGGTACAAATACACTTTTTTTGTAGTTTTTAATGTAATACGAGGACGCTAGAACAATTGTAAAGAAAACTGCAAGGAATTCGGCTAATTTTTAAAGAAGATACATCAAGGGCCCCAAGAAGACGATTTATATTCAAAATTGGTGGTAGTTGAAGTCTGAAATATTTTTCTGTCGTTCATGTAATAGCTGGAGAAACTAAGATGTTGTTAGAAAAAAAAGCTAGAGAATTATTTAGCATATTTTTAAGGGAGTTATAATAGGGGACCAAAAGTGGTCAACTGATAGTTGAGAACAGGGCCCAAACATGTAAACATGTTAAAACGTTTTAGTACTTAGCGTTTTAGATCTTCTATTATTCAAGATTAAGCATAGAGCATGAATTGAGCATTAATATAATTTGAAAGAAATGTGCATAAAATTACGGAAATGCTTAAAAATGGGCCCTGGGGCCTCAATAAAAATATGCGAGTGTTTGTCTAAGGAGAAGAGTTCAAGAGTCAACTTTAAAATTATGCACCGGGAAGGTGAAAAAATTAGGGTGTGAAAAATGTATGGCACACGAAAAAATTGGGGCCATGGACGGGGCCCTACGGGACCCTAGACGGGCCCATGATCTTAACTGGAATGTAGAAACTGGAGAGTAACTAAATGAACTATGTATCCCTAAAATGAAGATCGGATAAAAAATAAAAAATATATAGTGCACTAAAACTTCAAGGAGCCCTGTACCGAGCCCCTTTCAAGAGTGCCAGGGTCTTAATTGAAATGTAGAAATGGGGTAAATACTGAAAGGAGAATTCACCATAAAAACGAAGAAGATCGGATACAAAAGAAGCATGTTATTAAAAATTCAGTGCACTAAACTTCAAGGGGCCCTGTACCGGGCCCCTTGCAATTGCGCCAGGGTCTTAACTGAAATGCAGAAATGGGACAGAAACTGAAAGGAGAAATCACCCCCCAAAACTACGAAGATCGGATAAAAAGGAGGCAAGTTATTAGCAATTTAGTGCATAAAAATTTAAAGGGGCCTCAGATGCCCCGGACCTTAAAAAATTAAAAATCTGAGCCTCAGGTGCATCAGGACCTGTCTTGGACTGAGCACTCCTGAATTTTCAGACTTCTACGTGCGCTAGATTCGCAATATTTTATTAGGAGGGGAGACCGGCGTTAGTAGGCACAGTTTTTAGTTATTGATTTTTATTATTTTCTTGTTTACGTTTTTATGAAACTTTAACTGTACTTTTAAAGAACTGGTATTGGGCTATAAATACCTGGAGTCTTGAGTTTGTAGCTTTTGTAGTTTGTGTTTAGCGGAAGCCTAGAGTAAAAGGAAAAATGTGCGCCGACCTACCCCTTCACGGGGCAAGTTGCCGATACCTATGGGGTAAGTTGTAACACGCTTTATAAAAATTTCAATGAAACTCAAATAATACACGCAGTTAAGAGAAGTCAATTTCATTATTACCAGTAAGTTTACACAAAGGCGTTATCGCCGTACAATGTAAATTTTAAATTATACAGACATAAAAATAATGAATAAAACATTAACATTAAATAGCTTCTATCCTACTCGATATCATCATCAGATTTACAGTTGTCACAAATAAAAAATCGAGTGTCTCCGTTTGGTCAAGCCTCTTGGTCCCAAAATGTTGCAATGCAACCGCTTTTCTAGATATTTGCTGTTTTTCAAGCTACCAGCAAACACCAATCAACGAGCCAACTTGCCCCCGTGTTCAGTGCGCCTACTAGCCCCATAATAAATTTCTTCTCAAAAGGGCACGTAAACATCTATGCATAAATAATTCAAGTAAACCACATATGGGGTACGTACAGTTAATCTTACAATAAAAAAACTGCACAAGTTAAATTGCAGTAATTAAGATACGTATTAGAAATTAGAAACAGAGTGAAACAACAAAAAATTACTTATGAGTGCAAAAAACAGAAAATTCCTAATAAATGTCAACTGCACATAGGTGACGCTACAAAACTACAATGATGATTTTAAAAAGTAAGAAGAAATGTACTCTGTGACTGGTTGCACAATCTATCCACAAACAGACGATTTATGAGGACTGCGCCTACTTACCCCTGAAGCCAACTAGCCCCGGTCTCCCCTATAGATATCAGACAAAAATCAAACAAACATGAAAACATCAGCACAGATTTTATCTTTAGGATTCCACTTTTGTACATTTAATTAAATGGTTGTATTAAATATTAAAGGAATCAGTTTCTTTTTTATATTTCATCTTACTCAGCATAAGAATAAATTTAAATATATTTATTTATTCATTGTAGTTTAAACGTATTTTCACCAAGAAACTTTTTAACTCACTATAGTATGATCTACATATATATATATATATATATATGTGTGTGTGTGTGTGTGTGTGTGTTTAACTTTCATTCCTAAAATATGTATAACCGAAGAATGATTTTTACGAGTATTAAAATATATAATTAATTCGAATTAAATAGTAGACGACATGAAAACGAATTACATAGCATTACATTAAACAAGCTATCTTCCTGTATTTATAATTTGTCAATATGTCGTTCTTCGTCTTATCAGAATGTGTCTTTATGATACCGAATTTTGTACATCTTATTAAATGCTTACACTTAACATTGAATTATTCAGACTACTTTTTATTTCATATTACTCATCAGAAGTATAAATTTAATTATATTTATTTGTTCATTTTACTTTTAATGTATTTTCACCACAAAAATTTTTAACGTTGTATTCTATTAATAAATTGCCCCTATTAATCAGATCTTCATTTTTGGAATCATTTTTCCATTTAGTTATCCTCCAGTTTCTATACGAAAATTTTTAACGTTGTATAGTGTAATTTTCATTACGTTAAAGTACTTATATTAATAAATTGCCCCTCTTAATCAGATCTTCATTTTTGGAACATTTTTTCCATTTAGTTATCCTCCAGTTTCTATATTCCAGTTAAATTCCTGGGGCACCTTAGAATCCTGTAGGTCCCGATCCAGGGCCCTTTCAACATTCTGTGTGCTATGCATTTTTTACACCCTAATTTTCTCACCTTCTCATTGCATAATTTTAAAATTTAGTCTTGGACCCTTCCTCCTAGACCAACACCTTCATTTTTTTTTTTTTTTTTTTTGGGGGGGGGGTGTCTTGGGCGCCTTTTTAAGCATTTACCCCACATCTTTGCGCATTTCTTTAAAATATTATTCTAATGATATTTCATACCCTATTATTA
The DNA here is from genome assembly GCA_963932465.1 of Maratus speciosus. Taxonomy (NCBI): domain Eukaryota; kingdom Metazoa; phylum Arthropoda; class Arachnida; order Araneae; family Salticidae; genus Maratus; species Maratus speciosus. The sequence continues at coordinate 303,744,175 of OZ010795.1, forward strand.
ATTTGGTCTAATTGAAGATCTAAAAAGCTAAGTACTAAAACATTTAAACATGTTTTCATGTTAGGGCCCAGCTCTCAACTATCAGTTGGGCCTTTTTGGGCCCCCTGTGGGTGTGTTTGGGCTGGTGTGTTTGCCCCTGCGTGTGTTTGGGCTCCCTTAAAAATGGTCCAATTCGCGAACTTTTTTTTCTAACAACTTCTCAAATTCTCCAGCTACTACATAAACAAAAAACAAAAAAAAAACAAACAAAAAAAATGCAGACATTAGCTACCACCAAGTTTGAATAATAATTGTTTTCTTGTGGCCTTTGCTGCAGCTTCTTTAAAAACTCCTATTCCATTGCAATTTTCTTTAACGTAGTTTTAGCGTCTTCCATCTACTTTAAGACACTTAAAAATTTGTTTTGTACCCAATTACATTACATATAAGACCCTGGCCCCCGGAGACCGTTCTTTTTTAATCCTCAGCCAACAACTTTTTCGAACATTGATCTCCTTTTTCAGCATCAACTTACGTCTACTCACTACAGACGTAAATTAAAAATCGCGTTACTTTAAAGGCAACTTTAGATAAGGGATTTCATCCGTTTATTAAATATCGTGTTGATGGTAACAGTAATTCGTGAATTTACAAGATGAGAATGCATCTTGCACCGCTAGGTGGCGTGTTATTTCCTCGGGTTTAAGGGACCAATTTCAACTGGATTTTCTGCCTTCAACTTAGATTACAATTCATCTACGTTCTGCATTATGAAATTTTATCTTAAACTTTACTTACCAACATTTTCTAACATTAATGGTGCATTCATTTTTTTTATTATGTGGGTTTGATTCCTACGAGGTTTGAGTCACTCAACATGGTTTTCGATTGTCTCCGGCACGTGCAGGCACTTCCGGTAAATACTGCCATAGTTAGTGGGGATCCAGATAACATGTTCGTTCGGAAATAAAGTTTGATGGGAACACATTAGATGCTGCGGAAGTCAACGGGGCCTCCGAATTTAGTTCCATTTAAAAGAATTTCCAAAGATATGAACTCATATGAACTTAAGTTTTGTTTAAGGGTATTATTTACAATCCCCGGGCATCGTCGGGCGGGCCTGCTAGTATACACTATATGGCCATTAATGACCGTTAACTTTCAATTTTAAATATTTTGTCCAATATTAAGGAATATACTTAATAGATTCTTCTGGAATTTCAGGATTAAAAAGAACAGGTATGACCTCATATTTAGTAATGTCGATTTGATAAGGGTGGCAATTAGGTGGCCAACAAAAAATCAAAGATAAAAATAATTCTTGGGATCACCCTGTAAAATAGAATGCACGAAATTATCTATCGTTGCCTAATATAAATAAACAAACCTTGTGCAATATGTGTATTCTTTTGTGTAAGAATAGCACGTATATTAATGCAGATATAGCGATTTATTTTCAAACATTAAAAAATTCTTGCATATGTTTTGCTTACAACATGCATGGTTTTCAACCTAATTTAACTCCGGTTTCAGAAAAATTTACAACATATAGAAGAAACAATATAGTGCATTTGGAATATAAATATATTAAATATTTTAGGAAATAAGAGCAGTTGTATGAAATAATTTTTATCTGCGCATGCGCAAACGATAACAAGGATTATTTTACATAATTTAATAGTCAACTCTATGGAGCAACTTATTAAAGAAAATTTAGTAAAATATCGTAAAAATTCAGAAATATATCGGCGTTAGAGTGAGCAAATTATTAGCTGTTCTCTTTTATCAGCTGAATGATAAAGGATTTTCCACAAATTGTCATTTATAATTTTCAATTTTCAATTTTTATTGATGCTTTCGTTCTTCTTGGATAACCATCAGAACGAGCCTATACCATGATCAAAAGAGGTATCAAAATCGAAGTATTTTTTCAAAATCTACTCGTTGATAGTCAATAAATACTAACTTTTTTCTGAAAGTCAATTAATAAAAAATGACAATTTCTGTGAAATCCCTTATCATTCAGCTGCTTTTAGAGAACAAATAAAAATTTGCTCATCTATCGCCGATATCTTTCTGAATTTTTACGATATTTGACTATTTTTTTAATAAGTTGCTCCATACAGTTGACTATTAAGTTATGTAAAATAATCCTTGTTATCGTTCTCTCATGCGTAGATAAAAATTATTTCATACAACTGCTCATATTTCCTAAAATATTTAATATATTTATATTCCAATTGCACTATATTGTTTCTACTATATTTTGTCAGTGTTTTCTGTAACCGGCGTTAAATTTGGTTGAAAACCCTGCATATTATTATAAGCAAAAAACATGCAAGAATTTTTTTTAAATAAATTGCTATATCTCTATTAATGTACGTGCTATTCTTACACAGAAGAATGCACATATTGCACAATGTCTGTTTAGTTATATTCGGTAGCGATAGATGATTTCGTGCATTTTATTTTACAGGGTTATCCCAAGAATTATTTTTTCTTTGATTTTTTGTTGGCCCCCTAATTGCATCCCTTATCAAATCGACATTGCTAATTATGACGTCATACCTGTTCTTTTTAATCCTGAAATTCCAGAAGAATCTGTCAAGTATACTTCCAAATATTCGACAAAATGGCTAAAATTGAATGCTGGCGGTCATTAATGGCCATATAGTGTGTATATATTTTAACTTCCATTCCTAAAGTATGTATAACCGAAGAATGATTTTTACGAGAATTAAAAGATATAAATGTAACTTATCAAAACTACCAGTAAGTATGCGAACTAACAAATAGTAGACGACATGAAAACGTATTACATAGCATTACATTAAACAAGCTATCTTCCTGTATTTATAATCTGCCAATATTTCGTTCTTAGTCTTATCTGAAAATGTCTTTACGATACCGAATCTTATACATTTTATTAAATGCTTATATTTAACATTAAATGATTCAGACCACTTCTTATTTCTTATTACTCATCAGAAGTAGAAATTTAATTATATTTATTTGTTCATTTTACTTTTAATGTATTTTCACAACGAAAATTTACAACGTTGTATAGTGTAATTTTCATTACTTTTAAGTACTTCATTCTCAAAATATGTATAAACGAAATGTGATTGTTACGAGTATTAAATATATATATATATATATGTAACTTTTCATAAAGACCAGTAAGTAAATGAATTAACATACAACGGACGATATGAAAATCATATTTACATATTTACATACATATGAAATACATTTTTAAAGGAATCATTGTTTAATGCAAGTAGAACGAAACAAACTTGTTTTAATTTACATATTCAAATTCAAATTAAACATAATACAATTAACGAGTTTAACATTAATATGAAGAGAGTTGACTTCACTATACTACTTAGATTGGCATGTTTTTTGTCTGAAATTTAAAAAAACAAACAGACAAATAAGGACGCTACATCTAGTAGCAGCCAGAACTGTAAAACCTGCATGTACAACAGACGAGATTTCCACAGTTTAAAATGTTCGTCCCTTATGACTGCTCAATAGAATGTCTTTTTTTACAGCTGACCATTTCTTAATTACTTTGTTACACGCTATCAATATTCTCTATGATATATATGGTATTCCATGGCATATACAGGAACATAAATATACGTGTGTGTGACATAAAACAAATCGCCCCGTAATGTAGGATATAAAAATGTCAAAATCGAGCATCAAATTTAGATAGATTTAAACATCAATAAATCTCGAAACAATTACAACTAGTAACTTCCAGAAAGCAGTTGTAAGAACATTATTAACAAATACGTTTATCTCACAATTTGTATGTATATGCGGTTTCCTTTTCGTGTTGACCCTATCCATTTCAATGTCATCGGCTAAAATATTGTAGCCGGAGTATGCATTCTCCTGTAAACAATGTACATAATCGCTATGACTATTCATATAAAGTGACGAAAAAAAGATTAACTTTCATGTTTCGGGTAGCATTAATTCAGGTTTGCATGCCCTTCAAGAGGAATAAGGTATATTCTCTACGCGTTTATTAAGTGGAGGCATCCTAATGGTTTTTGCTTCTTTTTCCCAGTTTAGAATTGCTTTTTTAGAAGCACGAAAAAATACGTATACCTATATTTACATATTATAAAGTAATTTTTTGTAACCAGGATGAAGAAAATGCTGGTCTTAACTATATGTTTCTATAAGATAATGATTCAATTTACTCTACAACAGACAAAACTAAGTTGTTTGAAGATGATTGCATTTCTGCACATTATTTACGGGGAATAGCCCGGACCTGAATTCCATGAATAACGTTTGGGATATTATAGTATGCAATGACAACAAAATGGTCAAACGGCGCAGAATACTTCGAAAGCAGAATAAAAATCATTCATTTTTGAAGCATAGAGTGTATTGAATCTTCGTAAGTTTCGAAACCTTGTAAACTTTATGCCACAACGCTGGATTGAAATTATTATACACAAAAGAAGCACAATTGGCATGTAATATTTTGAAAATATAAAACAATCTGTTCAATGCTTATCAATTTGCTCCTATTTGCTTATCCAATGAAAATGCATTTTAATATATTGTAATAATAATTATTATTTTACAATATTTTCTTTGTGTTTATATTACTTTGTTATATAAAATCAATTTATATGGTTTATATGTAGATTAAATGGATTTTTTTTATTATATAGTCAATTAAATTATCGTTACTATAATTTTGCACCCCGTAAAAATAAGGAGCTATTATAGTACTCCTACATGATAAACATTTGCTTATTTCTAGCAAAATTTTAATGTTGTATATTAAGGTGGGCCGAAAAAAACATTTTTTCGATTTTCGATGATGGGTAGTTTGGAAAAGTTGCCACTGGTGGCACTAAGATCACACAAAAAATTTGAGATTTTTTGGAAAATTCCTTGATTTGACGCAAATGGCTTAAAATTTTGCTCAAATGCTGATTTTTGAACTTTTTTAGCAAAACTTTAAAAAATGTTAAATTAATTTTATTTTAGCCGAATTTACTTGAAATGTCATGCATATTGTCGAAATGTGTAAATATGTTCTAATTATGCGTTACTTAATAGTTGATTGTATTTTGAATTAGGCGATTTTTATAGTCATTTCGCGTAAAAGTGAGAAAAATTCTAAGTATTGTTTGGTTCGTTCTTCGGTTTCTCTCTGTTGTTTTGATTATGTTACTCGCTCTTCCTTCTGTTTTTCAATGAATTCAGAGTAAGATATTTGGATAGCAGACTACAGCATGTCTTGACAGCCATTCTGGAAGGAAAGTAGAATGTGGGCAGAAAACGCAATCAGTCTTAATGAGGATGAGGGAGGAAATAGCAGAAGGGAGAAACTGCGAAATTAAAACTGCGAAACTGGGATGTTAATTATTTTTCTGCTCTAAAATACATAAATTCTCAGAGCATTCAAATAGTGGGATAAATTTGATGCAAGCATTTCGTCTGAATCAGAATTTGAAGAAGGGTCCTTCAAAAGCTGACACTCCCAAACGCATATTTCTTTCTCACATACCGTTCTCAGATTGTAGAACTGGCATATAATATAGGTAAATTGCGATAAGAACTTCACATAAGCCTCAGGATGAAGGAATTGTGACAACATGGAATAAGGATCTCGTTATCGATAAAGATATTTTCAAGAGACATAAAACGAAACTTGGAAAGAAGATACAGGAGGAGGAAGACCTTGGAGGAAGAAAAATTACAAGCATATTCTTCGTTGGTAGAAAAGATAAAATAATCTTCATAGAAAACTAGTCGGATGTACCAATCCCAAAACTTTCTTCTATCTCATACATGTTAATACTTCAAAATTCGCTATCACACTGCCAAAATTAAATGGCAATCTATGCATCTCATGAGGATTCTAAAGATATGAAATTCCGTGCATTAGTTCTTGAGATATGACTATCACTGAAATCGTCTAAATCCAACAAAATGCTGCCTATCAGCGCCATCTATTAGATGATTTATACCAAATCCTAATCAGCAACAATTTATGTCAGCGTCTGACTGAATCTGAAGTTTGGAGAAAATCCGTGCATTAGTTTTTGAGATAGAGCTATAGCGAAAATCGTGAAAATTCCTGCATAGCAGCGCCACCTATTGGGTGATTAACACCAAAACCTAATTAACAACAACTTGTGTCAACATACAAGTAAATCTGAAGTTAGATGAAAATGCGGCCATTAGTTCTATAGATAGAGCTATTGAGGCAATCGAGAAAAATGCAGCACAGAAGCGCCACCTGCTGGGCGATTTACACCAACACATAATCAGTAGCAAGTCATATCAAGGACTAACTGAATCGGAAGTTTGATGAAAATCCTTGCGTTAGTTCTTAAGATAGAGCTATTGGGGAAATCGTGTAAATCCTATAAAATTCATCATAACAGCGCCACCTGTTGGGCGATTTACACCAAAACGTAATCAGCATCAATTCATATCAAGGACTAACTAAATCTGAAGTTTGATCAAAATCCGTGCATTAGTTCTTGAGATAGAGGTATTGCAAAAATCGTGAAAAATGCAGCATAGCAGCGCCACCTTTGAGCGATTTACACCAAAAACTAATCAGCATCAATTTGTATTAGGAACTCACTGAATATGAATTTTTATTAAATTCCGTGCATTAGTTCTTGAGATAGAGCGCCCACAAAATTTGTGTCACATACACACAGACAGACAGACAGACTCACAGAGTCACAGACAGACATTTTGTAAAAACATGTTTTTTGGAATCTCTGACCCCTAAAACGTGTAAATCCGTCGAAAACCGGAATTCGAAAATTTTCATGAATCCAATACTTTCTTCTTGTAAAGATAGAAGAAAGTAAAAAAAAAGAGAAAGCGGCACATCGAAAGAAAGATGAAGTGCTGATCAATATCACTAATGGAGAGCGAAAATGTACGTGTCGCTTTCTATGAGCCGATTCCTGTTTCATAGATATCATAAATGCAAAAGAATGACGATATGAGTACTCTATTAATCTAGCTTCGATTGGGATGGTAAAGGTCTTAGTTCAAGTGGTCCTACCATCTAGTTTAATCCGTTGATATTGGTGTCGAAGTGGAATCTCGTTCATATGAAGATACATATCAAATGTTGCAGTTCACTTCTTATTTTTTTCCAAAGCAGGCTTTATTCTGGTTTGAAAAATTATATAATGATGAAGGAGGTGTCAAGTGACCGAAATATTCCGAACTACGTTCGACAACATTTTGATAATTTTATTTTTTTCTACTATCAAAACTTGTATTTGCCTTTCTCTAAAATCTTTCTCCTACTATATCTTCCAAAAAAATTCTTTTTCTGTCTCCTGATCTTGTCTTTTCGATGACGAGATCCTTAATCCCTCTTGTCACAATTTCTGTATACTGAAGCACATAGAAAGCTCTTAATGCAATTTGCTATATAATATATCAGTTCTCAATTCGGCGAAAGCTGTTTGAGAAAGGGATATGCGTATAGGAGTATCTGATTTTGAAGGCCCAGGTTCAAATTCTAATTCAGACGAAATATCTGCTTCAAAGTTCCCACTATTTCAATGTTCTGAGAATATCTATATTTTAGAGCAGAAAAATAATTAACATTACATCTCGCAGATTCTTCCATCTCTTATTTCCTTTCTCTTGATTGCGTTTTCATTGGTTTCTGCTCCACACTCTCCACTCTCCTCTCCTTTCAGAATTGCTTTCGAGACATGCTGTGGTCCGTCATACAAATATGTGACTTTGAACGCATTGAAAACAGAAAGAAGGACTACGAACATAATCAAAACAAAAGAGAGAAACCGACGAACATTCAAACAATACTTAAAATTTTTACTCACTTTAACGCAAAAGGGCTATAAAAATCTTATTCAAAATGCATACAATAGCGCACAATCAGAGCTCATTTAAGCATTTCGTACATTAATCATGGCATTTAAAGTAAATTCAGCTAAAATTTATTTAACATTTGTAAAATTTTTATTAAAAAAGTCCAGAATTCAGTACTTGAGCAAAACTTCAAATCATTTGCAGCAAATCAAAAATAGTCCAAAAAATCTCAAACTTTTTGTATGAACTTAGTGCCACAAGTGACAACTTTTTCTCACTACCCATCGTTAAAAATCGAAAAAAAGGTTTTTCCGGCCCACCCTATTGTATATTATGCTGTAGATATAAAATCTGCAGGTGAATACTGGGCTTCACAAAAAACCTTAATTCCTTAAAACTTAATTCGGTAAAGCCTTATTTTTTATGAAGTAATTTTCCAATTGAAGATAATTTAATTATTATTTGTTGTGAGATGTGCTTGAAGCATGAATTGGAAACGTGGATGTCATGCATTCTATGAGTAGTTATTTTTTATTGTAATTTTAATGAATTTTTAAATTTATAAATTAGGAATTTAATAAAAATTGAAGAGAAAGTAAGGAAGAAGAAAAGTTAAGGAAAAGTTAATTCTTAAAGAAAAGTTTTTCTTTTTTTTAGATTTGTAAAAATTTTGCAATAATTACAATAAAGTGTCTACGGAAGCCAATATATATATACATATATATGCACACATACGTTTGTATATATATATATATATATATATATATATATACTCGTAATTAAAGAAAAATTCGCATAATGCCTAAAACGTGCACGACTAAAGCGTGAGTACCTTTAAAATGAGCAATCTGTACGCTCAGAGTTTCATTATTTTAACCACATTAAGATTTACACACTTTTTTCGAGCTAATAATGGAAGATATCTTCCAAAGTAAGCGAAACGCCTTTTCTTTTCAATGGTATTTTTCGTCGAAATACAGGGTAGAATCAGGAGATAAATCACTTTCCCTGAATTAATATTCACTCTCAAAGTAAATACTTTATATTTCATCTGTCGGTCAAAATGATGGAGAACCTCACTTCAACGAGACTCCAACACAAGAAAATTCAAAGGAATGCCATGAGGCCTTGAAAGCATGAAAGGGGGGGGGGGGGTAAAAAAGATATTACTACATTATAAATACCGCCTCTTTGTAACGTTTACAACAGAGACGTGCAAGAAAATCCTTATTTGTTTATTTCTTTCTTTCCAAATTCTAGACCGTATTAGCCTGTCTTTTCATGTACCTTATTACACTGTTAATACCGAAAGGATACGTGAAAGTTAAAAAATAGCAGAATATATTTAAAAAAGCAAATGAACAGTTGCGTTACTGTGTGTAGTTTATTTATTATATAGTGTGTAGTTTATTTCCTCTTAGTAATTCATTAGAGGCTTGACTTCGTTGCAGTCGTTTTGTCTGACAAAAACACAGGTCTAAAGAAAATGACACTCACAAATTTAAGACTGAATATTTTGCGATATGAAGTTAATTTTAGAGTTAAGATTATAAGAAAATTTCATAGTAGTAGTAAGTGCAATTACGTGTGGGTGTTATCATTTTTATTATCGTCATAGGTATTATGAATAACGGCATACGTTATTTTTTTTATTCCCTTGCTCCTCAAATTAGCCGAGTTCGACTGTATATATATATATATATATATATATATATATATATATATATACATATGTATAATATTTTCATCTTATTAAAAATCAAATTAAATGGAAAAGTCCTCTGAAGGAATTTTTATTATTATATATATGAAACGATAAATGCTAAGCTCCTTTTCAAAATTTAAAATCCCCTTTTTGCCCCTTTTAAAATTTGAAATCTCCGTTTTAAGAAACAGAAATTTAAATTTAGAAATTAAAATTAAAACTTTAAAAATGCTTTAGTAATTGTGTCTCAGTTGATTGAAAGCCTTTGCCCCTGGTAAATTAGTTTTTCAGCATCGCAGCTTATAACTTTCAAATATCGTTTTGGCACATCTCAAAAGAATACTTTTGCTGAATAAGTGCAATTTGTAAGTCTTTCTGCACTCAATCGGCCGAACTCCAGCCACCGCCTTTAACCCGGGCAGTCAATCATTCAGCTAACGACCAATTATAGTTTAAAGACGCCTCCTTTGACTTCAACGGCCCCTAGCAGGAATAATGTAAAATACAGTATACTTATACTGCGGCATGGGTCAGAGGACAGAGCTTTTGACCAACTAAAGTATGCCTTAAGTCCACGCTACTTTGCTTTCCAAGTATCGCTTTGCGATACCCTTAACTCCCAGGCCAGATGTCTATAAAGAAGTAACTGAACAGCTCTCAAGCCAAAAGGGGCCTGATTTCTCCAAAGGATTAATAAATCAGGTCCCCGAAAACACTGTGTCTTTCTTTAAGCAGAGACTCGCATGAACTTTCATTAATTCTCGGATACCACTCACGGCGACTACCTAACGATGCTAGAAGCTCAGAGGGAACGATCCTACGTCGGCCCGATCTACACCGAAACAACTTAGTAGCGCCGATTCATTGCATTGAAAAGTCGGCAGTACGGTGCATTTAAGCGGGTCAAATCCCAAAGTTCCAGCAAAAATATCAGAAGTTGTGCAACGAAGTCCTAAAAAATGACGAATCTACAGTTTTACAGAAAAAATGACGAGAAGAAATTTCTAAAAAAGACCGTTTTGTCGCTTTCTCCGAGCCCTGTGTATAAAAAAAAAAAGAAAACGGGAAAAAACGTTCATTTGCCGTAGTTAGTAATAACAAGAAAAAAAAGAGTTATCTATTCCTGAAATCAGTTCTTTTCCAACCAAAGGATGATTAAATGAAAACTCAATCTTTTCAAGTAAGGAAAAGAAAACTCCTTCTACCCATCCCTGCCTCGGACATTATCGAAATGAAGAACATTATCAGCTGAGATATTGGGTCAAGTTTGCGATCATCGATGATTCACCCAGGACTGATTATCTTATCTAGGTCAAGTTCACGAGGATTCATCCTCAATTCTTGCTGTTGTCTTTCCAGTGTACAACTGTTTGAAGATGCGTTTGAATTTTGTTGAAGAAGAAAAAAGAAAAGACATAGTGAGACTGTTTTACGTTCAATCAAGATACCGGATTTTATAGACAGGTGTTGCGTGTATGATGTTTGTTAGCGCACGATTAGTTTTATTTTGAACGTGTAAAATGACAACAGGTAAGCGCTTTCTTTTATTAATTAAAGAAAAGAAAGAGAAAAAGAAAAGAGTTAGTTTTAAAAAGGTAAATTTTTTAATTGGTTGTTATTTTAATAGCAAAAAATAGAATAAGACAATTTATTTTATTTATTTTTGTTATAAGAGAGTAATTTTCTGAAATTTAGAATGTATTTAAATCTTTGGAATTTTAAAATATTATTTCAAAGCTCGTTTTCTCTAATCTCAATTAAAAAAAAAAAAAAATAGTAAATTCCCTACCGAAACAGAAAGGTAGAATAAGAAGAAATGTGTTTGTTGTTATTAGTATTATAGTGTATTTTACTTTTATTTTATCTCAGTGTGAAAATCCAGTATCTTTAGAAATGCAAATTTTCCATATTGCATTTTGGTAGCCAATATATTTGTGTTGATAATATTAAAACATATTTTCTATTTTTGAACATTTTATATTATGAACATTTTATATTTTTGAAGATTTTGTAGTATTGAATATTTTATATTTTTGAATATTGTGTATTAAGAATATTTTATATTTCTGAATATCCTGTATTTTTGAATATTGTTTACATTTGAATATGTTGTATAGTTTTCAGTATGTTTATCTTTGAATATTTTAGTAGACTATATACTTTTTGGTTGCAAATTTGCAATTAACCACAAAAAGGATGCTTCCCAACGAACTATACCAAAAACATTAAAACAAAAACTGGAAAGAAAAGGAAATATCAAAAACGCTGTTGTTTTATGACATTTTTTTTTTTTTTTTATAATCCAGATATGTCTCGAGATATATTGTTTTGCTGCAGCACCATTGAAAGAATTCCAATGTTTTAGTGTAACCAATATTTTTATGTAAACTTGATATATGAATGTAAAAATATGTCCACTTAACTTGAGAGCTGGAGCAAATAAAAATCGGGAAAAAAACCTGGGTTAAATTCACGTGATAAGACCCACAGGTCTTGCAGGCGAGACCTGTGGCTCTTGTTTTAGTGGGGTGGGATATGAAACGATAAATGCTAAGCCCCTTTTTAAAATTTAAAATCCCCTTTTTGCCCCTTTTAAATTTTGAAATCGCAGTTTTAAGAAACAGAAATATAAATTTAGAAATTAAAATTTAAACTTTAAAAATGCTTTAGTAATTATGTCTCAGTTGATTGAACGCCTGTGCCCCTGGTAAATTAGTTTTTCAGCATAGCAGCTTATAACTTTCAAATATCGTTTTGGCACATCTCATAAGAATACTTTTGCTGAATAAGTGCAATTTGTAAGTCTTGCTGCACTCAATCGGCCGAACTCGAGCCACCACCTTTATCCCGGGCAGTCAATCATTCAGCTAACGACCAATTATAGTTTAAAGACGCCTCCTTTGACTTAAACGGCCACTAGCAGGAAAAATGCAAAATGCAGCATACTTATACTGCGGCACGTGTCACAGGACAGAGCTTTTGACCAACTAAAGAATGCCTTAAGTCCACGCAACTTTGCTTTCCATCGCTTTGCGATACCCTTAACTCCCAAGTCAGATGTCCATGAAGAAGTAACTGAACAGCTCCCAAGCCAAAAGGGGCCTGATTTCTCCAAAGGATTAATAAATCAGGTCCCCGGAAACACTGTGTCTTTCTTTAAGCAGAGACTCGCATAAACTTTCATTAATTCTCGGATACCACTCACGGCGACTACCTAACGATGCTAGAAGCTCAGAGGGAGCGATCCTACGTCGGCCCGATCTACACCGAAACAACGGGAGTAGCGCTGATTCATTGCATATATAATAGCGCTAATTGTATAACAGTTCATGAGTGAACTCCTCCGGACCCCAATCGCGCTCATCCTCGGAAAAGTAATATCGTGGCCGTGTTAGGCTTAAGCATTCCCCGTGAATAAGGCAATTGGTCAGATTATAGTAATCCACGTTGTATGACATCTATTCTTCTTCATTTTCTCTATAATCTTAGAACAAACTATACAAATATAATGATTTAAGATGTAATTTAAAAATACCTAGCTACCAACAACAGATTGTCGATATAAACAAGCGAAAATCGTTGCTATTCATAAGCATATATTCCAAATCTAGAAACAAGTAAACGAGTCTTTGATGCTTTCATAAAAAAATACCGTTTAACATCCGATTCTGCGCTTAAAATAGTCTTAAATGCATATTAAAGCTTTTAAATATTTTGAAATGCGCTTTCCACTTTTACATACCGACGTATGTTTTGTGAAAAAACAGGGTTAATTATTTTATACAAACAAAACGGCAGTGCATGAAGCGCTTTATTTCACCATTGTTTTGGCGCCTTCTCTCGGCAACCAATATAAATGATGGAACGTTTGACTGAAATTATAGTTTTTTATTTTAAAAAATATATATAGGACGTTACGATGTAATTCGAGGTCATTTTTAAAATGTTTTCGTTATGTAATTTTAAAATTTCGTTCAATAAAAATAAAATGATTTTTTTTGTATGATACCTTTGGTAAAATTTAAATTTTGTTTTATTAGGGATTGTATTTTGTTTTATTTTTTCGTTTTAAGAGGTTAACATTTATCCGCTTTTTTAAAGATTTTGGTTTGCATTATAAATAAAATGAGTTTTTTTTCTTTTCACGGGTGTAATGAAATATAAGATGTTATCATGATTGCATAAGTATGAGTGTGGTAACTTTACCATATTTCATTTTTTATTTCCTTCTGTTAGTTGCTTAAGCCATTTTAATTCATTTTAGATTAATTCATTTTCTGTTTTTCTGCCTTCCTTTTTCTGTAACTCTTTTTACTTTGATTCCCTTCTAACACAGTGATCGTTTTTTTTTCTTTTAATTCATTTTTCTACGTTTTTATTTAGCCCGATGGCTTCAAACATTATTTCAGTTCGGTTATTTCAATTTTGTCTTTACATGACGTCACCGATTTTGGTATCAAATCAGATTTAAGATATATTTGTCAACTTAATTTAAATTACTTAGTTTCTCTCGTTTGCATCCTGTTATCCCTTGTTAGCATCCCGATATTTTGCTGTCTTTACAAACTGTTACACTCTCTGGTGTTGGTTCGGTGTCATCCGTATTCTGTTTGGCGAATTTTTCATAGTCCGGCAACCCTTTTCCCTCGCCAAGTGCCAGTGGTTTTCCTTTTTTATTTGATGAATCAATAAACAGTTTTATACGTGATTTTTTGTCCTTTTTCTATTTACACATGTGATGTGTAGCTTATTTGGGTACGGCAGTCATTATCTTTTACATTTTTGGAGATATTAAGTATAATGAGGCACCAAAAGTTGTTACTTTGTGTGTGTGTGTGTGAGCATTAATTCCTCTAAGGAATAAAAAAAAAGTATTTTATTCTTAGCTCACAATTTGATTGAATTATAGGTTAGAAGAAAGGTCTCGGTTATAATTCTGAATGCAGTTTATTTTTGTATTTAAAGGTTCCTGAAATGCTGATAAAATATTAATTTTAATAAGAATAATTCAGCTTATTTCATCTACATCATATTTTACTACAATGAGAAAATTATTTTTTCACATTCTCTTATCAGATTATACTTTTGTTTTCACTTCAAGGTTATATTCAAATTTTACAATGTTAAAAATCAAAATTGTATCTGCATTCATGTAATTAATATATGTAGTACATGGCATTGTATATTTCTTACATATTAATTACATTTGATAAGAAATATAAATTTTACTTTCAATGCAAACAAATTTCTAATGGATATAAGCTAAGTTCTTGAACGTTGATAAATTTAAATTAAAATTTTACGAAATGTATAATAATAATAATAATTTTGATTTTATCACTTTCTACAATACAAACCCTTTGATAATAAAATCTTCCTTCTGTTTGTTTGTATGACATCTTATGAAAATTAAACGCAGATTAACATTCCGTCATATTTGACGGGGGTTATATACTAGTAATATTATAATGTATAATATGCAGATGATTTGTCATTCAACTCAGTCGATAATCATATTTTTCATATGTATATTTTTTAAATTTAATTATGTTTATTGTACCGCTTTCTACTTTTTTGCTTAACTGTCAACTGAAATGTGATTCGGTGTTTCAGTACTTTTAAATAAGATCTTAATAATTTACAATTTATGGCTTTAAAAATAAAAAGAGAAACACATGAATATTTAAATATATTATGAAATATGAAACTTACCTAGAGTATTTTCAAATATTTTAAGTAAATACAGTAAAATATACAGTAAATATCCAAAATATGAATTATATTATAAAATTTACACATTTCATTGATTAATGTGTAATTTTAAAATACGTTTACTACTAAATTTCTAATAATGTTACATAGAAAACTTTTTTTAATAAATACAATTTTCTACGATAAACATTTTTATAAATTATGCAACCAATTTGCATATAAAGTTTGTAATTCAGCATGTTTCATTTAGGAAAGTAATATAATTATTCCTAATCTCAGAAGGGACAAATTATTTCTTCATGGTTCAGCCACAACTGAATTTAATTTGCATTAACTTGTTCACTGTTTTATAATGTGCAAGTTTTAAAAGAGAATGTTTAATTAAAGCGGTATTTTAATATTAATTCAATTGGATTTATTGCATGAATTCTTTAATTTAAAACATAGTATTCTCTAAGGACAAGAGAACTCTGCAGGAAAACAAATAAAGATATCATTAATATGTTTAAAAATATGAACAGACAAAACAATATATTAATTTTATTTAAATAAATGTATGTACAGTACAGTCATGTCCAAAATAAAGGTCATAAACATAAAATCTGGTAAAACTGATGAACTCACTTTGTACCCACGAATTTTGGCACAGAGGTATATAAGAATGGGACAAATAATATAGATACATAACAATGCGTAAAAGAGTTTAATCGTGAATTACGAAACAGTGTATATCAAAAAGTGTTAAATCATGAATCAGAGATAAAGTATTTATCTCCGAAAAAGTCTGTCTAATATGGAATGTGACCACTATGCACTTGTATGGCACACCATAACAACCACACATAGGTTTCAATGACTTCATCTCTAACGCCTTGCGTCTTGCCGAGTGTGTTCCTTTCACTGCAACCAACACGAGAGCCCGGCTGTTGTGGAGACGACGAAATCAGTCTTGGACATAACAAGAAAGAGGGCGTGATTTTTTCATCAATGAGTCGATGTTTACCAGGCAGATTGATTTTCATCGAATCTTGATCTGGAGAGAACGTGGAGCTCGCTATCAACCCTCCTACATAAAAGAAATCGACATATTAGGATGCAAAGGAATCCTTGTCTAGGGCGGCATAATTTTTGGCAGTCGTATACCAATATATGTCTTCGATGCGTCACGTTATGATGTCAACGTTATTTCGTTACATCGGTATATGGATGAGGTCTTTGAATCGTATGTGAGGCTGTTCAGGGGTACTATTAGGTCCGGCCTTCATGCTTATGGACGATAATACGAAGCCACACAGGGCTCACATTGTTGATGATTTTCTTGAATAAGAGCATATTAGATGCAAAATATATTGCGGTATTTCTGTAATAATATGGAAATAATAATGTATAATGCAAATTATTATATGGTATGCATAAACACAAAAGAAATTTTCCAATACTTTCTAATTATGCATTTAGTGGCAGTTTGAGTCAGTAGAGTAAGGAGTAAAATACACTCTCAACAGTTTCCAATGGCTAATTATTTAACCGTTAGTCATAGACATGTAGTTCTAATTAAAAAAAAATTGTTTTAAATGAGGTAAAAAAATATTTTAAAAGCTATATGAATCAATAAAAACATTTCTTAAAAAAAAAATACGAAATTTAAATTTTTATACGGTCCCCCGGTTCTATAAGTTATATTTAGTAAAATTTTCCTTTTACACTGAAAATTAATACAAAAAAAAATCCCGTCATTCTACGATTAAAATTAACCGAGTAATAGCTGTTTAAAGTTGGAGCATATTTTTTGCTGAAAATTGGGGGTCATTCACAAATTTAGTCGAAATAAAATTTCGCCAGATATATTAAAAAAATGGATGAGAGTAAAATTAGCATTGCAATATAAATTTGAAACCTTTAATCATTCTGACATATTAATGTGAAATATACAATTTGTAATAAACATTTAAGAAGAAAGAAAAAAACAGAATTTTTGTTAAATGAAATGATGTTAAATTAACAACCTCAATGCTTTACAAAATGATACATATTTTATAATACTATTAGATTGCACTAGCCTGTAAAAGTTGTATTATGTCATGTTTTTTTAGCTTTTGATAATTGATTCGTATGTATTCTGTACAGCTTAATCCGAAATTTACCTTCATTTTTTACCGTCATATAACTATTTCTACGTAAATTTTAAAGTTAAAAAAAGAAAAATTGCGAAAATTTGAAACTATAAAATAGATGTGATTGTTCTGTTTTTAATTTTTAATGATTGATTTTTATGTATTTTTTACCGCTGAATCCGAAATTATATTAATTTTTAGCCATCACATCAGGATTTTTCGCAAATTGCAAATTTCAAAATTAAAATTGAACCTTCTCCTCCATCTCATCCAACCACTCAGCTGATTAGATGTAATAATCCCAGAATAAGCAAAAATATTGAATAAATTATTTAATAAAATAAAATAAAAACAGTTTTTCATATGTTTTTCTTGTATGAGATTATCGCTATATTTTAACTTACACATTAACGATTTGCAAAAAAATTCTAACCTGATGGTTAAAAATGAAAGTCATTTTCAGATTCAGTGCTAAAAAGTACGTAAAAATCAAAAGTTAAAAAACACAGCCATCTCCTCTACTTTATAGTATCCGATTTTTGTTATTCTTAACTTTGACAATTTGTGATTTGCGAAATATCCTGACATGATCGTTAAATGTCCGTGGCATCATCCAAAAATTAAGGTAATTATTGGATTCAGTGCTAAAAAATACATAAAATTTGAAAAACCCAACAATCTCAGTCTTGTATTATCTAATCTAAGACTTTTTCTTAAACTTCTTGGCGGTAATCTATCAGAAATTTTTTTGTGTTATCCTGAAAAATAAATATAAATCATAACCACCGAAAATCATAATAGTATTAGATTGTTATCGGATTTGAACCAGTATGTAAAATGTAATCTCAATCGGATATTTGAAAGTGAGTTAAAATTCTAGTGCAAATTTTGAACTGGAAAAACGTACATACGATCGTTGAATTATCGTAAAATCTTATAAAAATAATATAATTTTTGTTAAAAGAAATCATAAGAGAAACCGTCTCAAATCCTGACAAAATAAAACCAATGCTATTTTAACCAATCTGAAACTTAATAAATGTTAACTTAATAGTAATTCTTGTACGATTTTTTTCAAAACTCAGATACACATAAAATAAGACCTTCGAATGCTTTAAGCTTTTGGTATTTTGCCCCTCAAAGCTATCTTGAACTCATTTGTTTTCTGAGCAGAAAGTGGCATGCAAGTTTCATAACTCGCTCAATTTCAGTGTTATATGAATGGGACTTTTTTTTTGTCTTACTTGTCAGTGTAATAGTAAAATTTTACTAAATATAACTTATAGGACTGGGGGACCACATAACAAATTAAACTTCGTAATTTTTCAAAAAATGTTTTTATTGACCCAAATCGCTTTTAGGATATTTCTCCAGCTGATATAAAACATTTTTGTATTTGGAACTATATGTCTATGACTGACGGATTAGGAATTAGCTATTGGACACCGTTGAGAGCGGGCACACTGTATAATGTAAACATTTAATTAAAATGTTCCCCTTAAAAGTTCCAAAATAGTAAATTTGTTATTGTAATCGAAATTAAAATTTAAAGATTTTACCTTGAAATTAATTTAATTGAAGATTCTGTTCATTTACAATTTTCAGTTTAGCCTCAAACAGCGGTAAGCCTGATCTTAGGTTAATATCTTATTTTTATTTTTTTTCCTATGTAATCAATAGTCGATTCTTGTAACCCTTGTTTTGTTGTCGCTGTCGTTGTTGTTGTTGCGCGGTAGTGTCCAAAATGATAGTATGATTTTTGAAAAGATGAACTTGTGACGTTTGGTGGTTCATAAACGACTGTCTCTTTAAGTATATTTTTGGACATATTGTTATTAACATGGATGTCAAATTTATCTTTTTTAACCCTCTAAGTGTTTGGGGCGTAATATTCCGTTCACTAAGCTCCAGGTTTCACAGCAATACAAGCAATATTTAAGATAATATAATTCTATAGATTTAATGAATTTTAAATACATTGAAGAATGTTTAATACTCTCAAGGATTACATTCATATTTATAATTGAGTTTTTTTTATAATGTTGAAAGAATCATATTTTCTTAGCATTTAAAACAAAATGCAAAGAAAACAACATTACAATTTTGCCCTTTTGCAAGACGCTCGGAGGGTTAATTATTAATGTACATTTACTAAAGATAGATTGTGGTATGAGAAAAAGCAAATGGAAATCTTAATTAATTTTCCATTAAAATTAGATACATTTTTAATATTTTAGAAATCAATACAAGCACTTTGTTTATAATTTTAGTTTCATATTATAATATTCATGAGTTCGTGGTTCAGTAAAATTTAAAATTTCTATGTTTTATTTTGGAAAATACAATAACACTTTAATGGCGAAGAAACGTGAATAAAAGCATTTGCTATTAATTTTAAAGATTAAATTATATACGTGATATAAATTTATAGAGGAGAGATTTTAAATAAATATCTGAAAATAGCTATATGCAGCTCTTTGCGCTATCGATGAGATCTTTAAATGAAAAGAATCTCACTGAGAACATGAGTAAAATAGACCGCAATTTAACAATCAAAAAGCTCCTGAAAACAAAAGAAATATCATCATAATAGAATTAATCTTTTATCATAATTTCTATTTACATAACATGCTATTTATTCATTATTAACATTTTACCAGTATAGATTTGATATTATTTTAAACAATCTTTATAAATTTGTTTTAATCACGTACAGTCATTCAGGATAACTTTGATCCGCATTTTCTCTATTTTCATATGCCACACTCTTATTTTAAGAATATTGTTGCATCTAGGGGTATAAAAGAGAAGAAATAATCCTAAATTATTGTTTGAATATCAAAAATTAAGGAATGATAAGGATAAAAGCAATAAAAAATGAATTTCTAGCCTGGTTCAAAGTTACCAAGCCATTTAGGGTAACTTTGCACCATATGATAAATATTATCTAAAATAAGTCATTCTAAAAAAAGTATTATAGTTAGGACAACGTTAAACACCCAAAAATGTTTTCAGATGTGTAAAGACTCCGAATTTACATTTCCCAACATCACAAGATTTGTATAAATTATGATATTACAAAAAATATCAGGCATAAGAAAAGTGGAAGAAGAGAACTATGATCATTTAGAAAAAAAAAAAAAAAAAACATGTTTATTGTTCATATGAAACATAAAAATGCAGTGGAAAACAATTTTCAATGTTTTATCTCAATAATATATCCATAGTTACAGTAATACATACTAGTACTAGTATTATTCAAACAAGAAAAAAAAAATGTCGAATGTATGAAATGTCAAATTTGAGTAGCTAAACCCCGAAATACGCCTTTAAATGAATTGTATGTATTTTACACATATTTGTAAAAATATTTATATGTTATATCTAATGTTCACTTTCTGCATTTATATAAAATATACGAGCAAATATGGGAAATTTTTGATAGTAGTACCTATAATCAGTAAATTATGAACATCAGTATAACTTTGAGTCGGCTCAAAGTTACCCTGAACATCTGATAAAATGTTTACTAACTAATAAATAATTAAAAATATTATCACATTTACAACATTTAGACAATAATATGTCTGATAAATGAGTATATTGTTACTTACTAAGAAAATTTAATTGGATTACAACAACTTCAAAACAGCATTCAAAATTAGCTTGAAAACAGAACTTCACAAACATGGTTAGATGATACAATTAATAGCGCATAACGTTGCTAATTTATTTTCTAAAATAAAGAGTAGAAATACCAGTTTAGAACCTTGCCAATAGAGCTCAGTTCTGGAGTTTATTTAGTCTTTTGGAGTCAAAAATATTGAAAAATAGGAGGTAGTGCAAAGTTACACCCCATGGTTCAAAGTTACCCTGAATGACTGTACTGAAATTTGCAAATATGACTTAGATATTTTAAGCATAAAAGGAATATTTATTAATCCGAAAAATGTACATCAGTATTACATAATGTTTTGTGTTGAAATTTACAGTTTTAATTGATAGAATTAAGGACAATACAAAATGTAAATGTTTAGATAAATTTGTTGATTAAAAGTTTAAAAGGTTTTTCTTCATAATCAAATTATTTAAATTTGATGAGGAATATTCTTTATGTTACATAGCATGTATTTACAAAAAATGAGGAATGTGTTTTTTATATAAATTTGAAAAATTACACCCACAAACATTTATGTATGTACGGTAATTACGCGAGAGATGGGTCACAGAGTGAGATGGTCAAATCAAATACTTCATTAGTGTCGCACTGATGGCGCAGTTATCCAATTCAGACTGTATCTCGTGCAAATGTTTGTTTCTCAAAAAACGTAATATATATATATATATATTTATTAAAGATCATTATTGCTCTTTGTAAGTAAAATATATTTTTTTTTATGTTTACAGGGTGACAACGCCAGTAGTTGATGAAATAAAGTCAGTACTACGGGGTTTTCATTATATTCCTTCCTTCTAAGTTTTAGAAGTAAAATAACATGATTACTAGAACACTTAATGAATGGCCTATAATGGATAAAATGAAATACGCTGAAATTAATAGCAACAAAGTTATAAATAAACTTGCCCAATAGTCTGTGTGACCTAGCCCAATAGTCTTCTCGTGCCGGAAAATGGTAACATTGAAAATTTTGTCAAAATCGTTAGAGCCGTTTTTAAGATAATATTTACACACACGCACACACATACATACACTCACAATTTTTGCTCGCATTATAATATAAGATGAATAAAGACATGGATAACGTTTGACAAATAAAAGAAGAATTATATGTTTAAGTTCAAATTTGATATTTTTTTATTTAAAATCTATTACCGAAATGAAAAATAATTACTTTAATAATACAATACATTTAATCCATATTGAAGCGCATATCGAACAGAAACTGAATTTGCGATGTCATACTGAGCATTGACCAATGTTACAATGTGCAAAATAGTATCAGAATTGATTTTTAAGTTAACTGCTCTCATTTTATTTACACGATTTTAAATATTTCTCTGTAAAAATATATTTAGAAAAAAAATTATTTAAATTCAATTTTTTACTAAAAATACTCATTTTTAATTTAGTATTTATCTATTTTGTTCATTTGAAAAAGTCGCTATATTCATAGAAATTGTGTATTACCTTTATTTTATTCAGTTCTTATCCAAATAATTGCATTCTGAAATTTTAATGTATTAAAAGTACACCATAAAGTTATTTTTTATATTTTAAATATCTTCTGTTGTAATTTCATACAGCATTTTTTAAAGTTCAATTTTACATAGAAAAATGCATAGATTAATGTACGTATATATATTTGTAGATTTAAAAAAAGTTCAGCATTTAAAAATTATTTTAAAAAGTTCAGCATTTAAAAATTATTTAATACAGTTTTAAAATTGATGTTACGTTTTAATTTTCTGTTACAGTCATTTGAATGCATTTACAACAGCAAAATCATTTATTTACATAACTAGAATAAAGGAATCCCAAATACATGTTTTTGTATAAAATAAATTTTTCTGTTCTGATATTGAATTTATCGCTTGCATAATTTATACGTCATCCTTTGGCCTTCTTATGCAGACCATAGCATTGTCTAGAAGTCGATTATTTACGCACCGGAGGCATGCAAGAAAAAGCATCTATTTCGTATAATTAAACTTTTACGTCAACGATATTCTTGAAATATTTATACATACATAATATTTATAGATGACAAATTATAGAATTATAAATGATTTGATATTGTTTTAAGAATCTTTAATATTTTCGTTTTTTCAACATATAACATTTATGAATATTCAATTAATAACTGAATCCGGTTAATGAAGTTATGTTAGTGAACAATGTATCACTTTATATATACTTTGAAATATTTAAATATTGTGTCCAAATATTTTTAAGTACCGTATTTACTCGTGTATAAGGCGCACGTATGTACAACGCTCACCCCTTACTTTACAAGAAAAAATGACGATTTTTTTATCTCGTATATAACGCGCGCCATACATTTGACATGCAAATGCATGAATGATTAAATAAATTTCAATAATAAAAGTGGAAACAAATGTTACATCAGGCCAGGAAAGTACTCGGAAATCCATTTTTAAACTTCGGGAAGGGAGTGAGTGTGGTGGAAAATCTATTTTTAGACTTCGGATAGGTAGTGAGTGTGAGGCAGGGTTGCCTCTACTTTAATGAAAATAAATTCGAATTCACAAAGGTATTTCATAAAGAAGAATTTTTACTGTCATTAAATAAAGAGTAGAATTTACATTAGAGAGCCGATTATTGGAAATCCATTTAACCGAACTTCCAATTATCCGAACAAGCTGTTTCTCTTTAAAAAATTAAATAAAATAAATAACCGAACTTTTAATTTACTTTTGCTTGAATTGTAATTTTTGACGTTCAGAAAATGGTAAGAAGAAAAAAAAATTACAAACAGTGAAACATACATTACATACAAGTGAAAACAAATTTTAAACACGCCAGCAATAACTGGCGCTTCCAGTCCTAAGCCTGGATAAAGATAAAGTGCGAAGGTTTTAGGTCAGGAAGATCCATTAAATTGTCAGTCCATTTATCCGAACTTTTGCTTATCCTGGATCGGTCCCGACTTGTTCGGATCATTGGCGCTCTACTGCAATATGTAATTTTTGGTGTGAATGCGAAATTTTGAAGTAAAAAAAAAAAACCGCCAAATTGGCAGCCTTCGTTTAATAGGGAATGAGTGATGAGGGTAGGAGTGAGTGACGTATCATGCTGTGATGACGTCACTCGCTTAACGAGATACTTGAGAACGTCATTTGACAGCCTCTGAGTAAGATGGAGAATTGATATCTTTATACTACGACATTTTTGTTGAAAATAGTTCAGTGTGCAAAAGAAAATGGTAACCGTGCTTCAAGTCGGAAGTTCGGCGTTGGTGATTCAGGTGTGCGGTAGTGGAGGAATAGGGAAGAAAAACTGAAAAAAGCACTATCCAAAAAGCGTGCTTTTCGGGGTAAATAGTGTAAATATCTACAAGTGGAGCAGCAGATTTTAACTCATGTAACAGATATGCGACGCTCGGGGTACTCAGTCTCAAAGGAAATGTTGATTTTCGAGGCCTGTAAAATAGCTAGTAAAATGAATATTTCAAGAGAAGATTACAAGGGGAATTATGACTGGGTGCAACGCTTTATGATCCGTAACAGTCTCTCTATCAGGAGAAGAACAATGGTATTTCAAAATCTGCGGGAAGAATACGAAGTAAAGCGTACAAAGTTCTTGCAGTACGTTATAAGGCTACGAAAACAAAAGGTACATCAGATGTCGCAAATCGGCAATGCAGATCAAACTCCGTTGTGGTTTGATACGCTGGAAGCCAGAACCGTCCATCCCATTGGATATCGAAGCATTCAAGTGCGCACAACAGGAGCAGACAAGCAACGATGCACACTTATGCTGACCATTACGGCTGACGGTCGCAAGTTGACACCATATGTGATTTTTAAACGTAAAACTATCCCAAAAGAATCGTTTCCTGTCCGCATAATTGTAAGAGCACAGGAAAAAAGGGTGGATGATGGATGAGCTCATGAAAGCTTGGACTAACTTTGTTTGGGAACGTCGGCAATTTGCTTTACGTCAGACATCGATGCTGGTCCTGGATGGCTTCCGTGGACACACAACGCCTGGAGTAAAAGCGAAAATTCGTCGTTCAAGTGATTTGATTGTGATGTCAGGTGGGCTGACGAAAGTGCTGCAGCAATTAGATGTTGCCATAAACCGACCGTTTAAAGTTGTATTTCGGCATGCATACAATCGGTAGATGACGACAACAGATCACAACTTCACTCCAAACGGGAGAATGAACCTTGGGTCACTCCCAACTGTATGTGAGTGGATATTTGAAGCTTGGAATTCTATCCCAACCGAGCGCCCCACCAGTGGCCGAGAGGTTCTGCTCTTGAAGCTGGTAGTCGGGAGGTGCTGGGTTCGAACCCAATCGCGACCGTCGCACAGCCGGGCAAAATCCTGAAAAGCTGGACAAAATATAAAAACGTTATTTAAGTGCCACGAAGTTTTACACAGGTGTTTTTCAGGATGCTGATCTCGATTCTAAAATTAAAATTGCAAAATACAAAATGGCGGATCCATTATGGCGGAATTAAATTTAAAATGCTTTGAAAGTTATTCCATTTCTATGAAATTTCGTATACAGGTACATTTGAGCATGCTAAGTACGATTCAAAAATTAAATTTTACAAAATGTCGAATAAAAAATAAAAACAAATAGATTTAAATAAAATATTTCGAGTTTCGAAATTAAAATGTTTCGAGGCTAAACGTACAAGGTGTTTTCAAGGAACTAAGATATTTTTATTCGAAATTAAACGATGAATATTTATTTATGAAATACAATTAGGTAATTATGAAATACAATTAGGTTAGACAAGATAATTCTTCTAATTACGATAGAATACACAAAATTATTAGCTATAAAGGTAAGAAAATGTATTTCTATTGTATCGATGATAGAGAAGTCTTTTCATTTTTTTTTTCACTAATCTTGCTTATCAAATTCCTTTATGCTTATTAATATAATACTTATTTGTAATATAATACATAATAATCTATCACAAAACTGAATAATCTAAAAATTTCAAAACTGTTTGTCAGCTAAATTATTGTGAAAAGTAATAAATTTCATATCTTTTGAAGCGACTAAACAAATGATATTTTTACTTGTGGTTGCAAAAACATACACGAAATGCAGAATGGCAGTTTTTGGCTGCTAATTTTTCATGATTCATTAGACAATAGTTCAGGCTATTGTTCCCATTATATGCCGTTGCGGAACACCGTGGAACTTATAAACTTTTTGATGTTTGAGAAAAAAAAATATATTTTTAAAAGAAAGTTATCATAAATAGTCATGAAATTATTAAATGTTATATACTTAATATAATTTTTGTAACATGGGCAAAAAAAGTACACACTATCTTCGTGTGAATCCATTTTAAAGCATTAAATTCGGATGATATGGAAAAAAATGTAGCAGGTGTTTAGAAAAACCTTTGTTTTGCTATTTTTGTTCGCCTCAGATGATAATCCTCCAAGCGTCACTTTTGAAATGATACAGGTTGCCAAAGCAAAACGAAAGCATTTTTATAAATATAGATTCTGACCCTCCAAATATTATTCTATCCATTTGTATGTCAAAGATTCCTAAATAGTAACTTTATTTTTCGACTTTCGGCCAGCTTTTTGGGATTTTGCCTGGCTTTACAAACGGGGCTTTACAAAAAAATAGCAATATGTTAATCTGTAAGTACTTTTATTTCTTAAAGTACTTTTTCCATTTGAACTTAATTTAATTATTACGCATTGTGAGAT
Organism: Maratus speciosus; assembly: GCA_963932465.1. NCBI lineage: Eukaryota > Metazoa > Arthropoda > Arachnida > Araneae > Salticidae > Maratus > Maratus speciosus. The sequence continues at coordinate 303,770,936 of OZ010795.1, forward strand.
GTGGTAAATTCCAATTTCTTATAGAATGTTTTTTTCTTTTTTTTTTTTTAACGCCGGGCACTTGGCAACTAGGCGATTCCCAACAGCAAGACCGGAAGTGCTGGCCTTTTATTTGGGGGAAATTGGAGGGCGGCGATCGATAATTTAGTTGATCTCATAATGTAATACCTTGATCAGGTGACAAGATCTTCACCTTGCTTAGCACCTCCAGAGGTATAATTCATCGAAAACTTGGAGGACTTTGCATATTTTACATGCACCAGGTGCCATTAAATCTCACGTAGATGAATTGGAAAAAAATCATCAATGAGTAGTGATTTTTTATATGCATTTTCAATAACTTTATACATTTATAAATTAAAAATTTCATAAAAATTGAACCATAGAAAATGGGATTTTTTACGTCCTTACGATTTGTCTACGAAAGACAATATATATAGTATAAGTTGCCTAATGCCAAATACGTGCACGGCTAAAACGTGAGTACCATTAAAACGTGTAATTTGCATGCTTAGTGATTCATTATTTAAATTGCACTAAGATTTTAACGCTTTCCCAGTTGTACAAAGGCATGATTTCGGCTAAAGTGAGTAAAAAATCATTCATTTTCAATAGTATTATCGGTGATATATATGGTAGAATTATGACATAAATTCCCTTCATTAAATTTCTGTTCGCTCTCAAGGACAATATACTACATTACAACTGTCTGTTAAACTGGATGTGTACTTTACTTTAACAAGAATCCCATTCAAGAAAATTGAATGGAATGCCCTGATGTCTTGGAAGAAGAGCAGAAGGAATAAAGAAATTTGGACGTTATAAATTCCGCTCCTTCGTAATGTTTACAACTGAGCCATAGAAGAACATCTTTATTTGTTTCATTCTTTCTTTGTAAACTATATACCATAATTAACAGTAATTTCATGTTTTTTACTGCGCTGTAAATAACCGAAAGGACATAAGAAAGGAATTTTTCGAAAATTGCAGAATGTATTTTAAAAATGAAGTGATCAAATGTGTTACTGTATGAAGTTCCTTTCCTTTAAAATTTTTAATTCATTAGAGACCTCTACTCTGTTGCTGTCATTTTTTCTGACGAAATGACACTCACAAATTTAAGTCTGAATATTGTATAATACGAAGTTAATTTTAATGTGGAGAAAAAAGTATATTTTCTAGTAGTAATTAGTGTAAATAATTGTGGGCGTTTATATAATTTTGATGTATAATATACACATGATTTGTCCTTCTAATCAATCGATGATCATATCTTTTTTTATTATTTATATATTTTTATTGTTCGGTTTGCTACATTCTGCTGAACTGTCAACTGAAACGTAATTCGGGGTTTCAGTTCATAAAAATAGAAACTCTTGCATCTTTAAAATATTTTAAAATGTGAAGATTACTTATAGTATCTCAATTATTTTAACAACAGTAAAAGTACAAATTATGAGTGATATTACAAAATTTACACATTTTGTTGGTTAATCTGTAATTTTAAGTTACTTTTAACACTAAATCTCTAACATTTTAATATAGAAAAGTATTTTAATAAATACGATATTCTTCGATAATCATTTTTGAAAATTATCCATTCAATTTACTTATAAATTTTCTAATTCAGCATGTTTCATTTAGGAAAGTAATTTAATAATCCCTAATCTCAGAAGGGACAAATTAGTTTTCATTGTTCAACTGCATCTGAATTTAATTTGCATATAGCGTTTACTGTTTTAGAATGTGGAACTTTTAAAACTGTAAAAAGGGTAATTAAAGTTGTATTTTAATATTATCTCGATTGGATTTATTGCATAACTTCTTTAAATGAAAACACGATATGCTTTAAGAACAGAAGAACTTAGCTTGATAAAAAATAGCGATTTCATTAATATGATTAAATTTATAAAGATACAAAACCACATTCTTAATTTTATTTAAATATTTGTATGTATTTAAGAAACGCTTAAAAATTAAAATCACACAATTTATTTAAATTGTAAATTTCAAATGCCTATTAGATGCAATATGTTGTATTTATGTAATTAAATACGGAAATAATAATGAATAATGCAAATTGATATCTAGGATGCATAAATACGAATGAAATTTTCCACGATTTTCTAATTATGCATTTACTGGTTGTTTGTGTTCGTAGAGTAAACAGTAATGCATAATGTCAGCATTAAATTAAATTGTAATTCTTGAAAATATTAAATTTTGAGGTTATTCTAATCCAAATTATCTTCTAATTTACCTTAAATTAACGTAAATGAAGATGTCACGTCTCACTTACAAATTTTAGTTTAGCCACTAACGGCTGTATCATTCATTATTCTGATATTAGGTTAATATGTTATTTTTTTTATTTTTTTTTCCTGTGTAATAAATATCAAGATATAGTAACACTTATTTTTTTTAATTTCTCGATATTTTTAAAAATGATAGGAAACTTTTGGAAAAGATGTACTTTTGAAATTTGGTGATTCATAAAATCACTTTCTCTAGTTGCTCTCTTTTCAGTGTTAAGTGAAACAATAAAGTTATACACGATTGGAAAGAGAATTTAATCAAAAATGTTATTATACATCTTTAATTAGGGAATGTTTATTAGAACAGATGTCTCATTACTGAAAACTAAAAAAAAATCGAAAAAAATGAGAAATACAAAATTTATTTCAGTGTCAATAAATACGTAGTTAGGTGAAATTTACTGGTAGTAATAGCCTTATACCAACTTTCCATTCAGTGATACTTTATCTTCTTAGTTCGAAGCTGTTATAATATGATATAGACATTCAAATATTGTTCCTATTAATTGAATTTTGCTGCTTCATTGCTTCTGAGCAAAATGTCTCTTTAGTAGACATTAAACAATTTCGACATTTTTTGATATACAAAGTCCTTGTCGATTCCCGAACATCTCCAACTCTTGAATACAATTAATTAAAAACTTTTTTTTACAAACTTAAGCAACATGACATAGATCTGAATCCTGTCGATATATGAATGCTCCATTATCTTTGAAACGATCACGTACGGAAATCTTCTATTGGGATTGATGTATCACATTTATGTAATTTTGATCATTCATATTCCCAAATAAAACCTCATGCTAAACACCAACTAATACAGCTGTTCGAATCAAATAAAGGAGATCAGCGTGAAGAGGTTAGTTTTATCAAATATGAAGAATTATCAGGAATTGTTACAGCTGAGAAAAGAAAAAATCTACTGGGAAAACCATTGGTTGTACATTCTGACGAGAAAATATGAGTTTGGGATAGAATGGAATCACCAGTCGTTGAAGACTCTATCAGATGTATCCATCCAGACAATATGAATGAATTTAGGGACCTACCAAAAGTTTTACTTAGTCTAATAACCCCAGAAGAGTCCGATCTCGAAAAATCAGGTAATAGATTACAATTGTTGTTTAGTACCGAGATCTTTTAACAATGTTTAAATATATGTTTTTATATTTTTTATAGTGGATGCTAAAATAATAATATAAAAAATATTGCTCTTGAAGCTCTATTGAGGTTTTTACGAAATCAAATATTTTTTTTTTTTCAAGAAAATCTATCCTATTCTCTCTTGCGTGTCTTACTGTCACAGTGAAAATTATACGACATTGTTTGTTAATTATTTTCAAAATAACTACACAAAACAGCACAACCCAGTGCAAATCAAAAGCAAATAATTAATGGTATTTTGCTAAATATTGCTTTATAAAATAATAAAGAAAATTAATTGGGGAAAATTCTTAATAGCATGTATATATTAAAATTCATAATTTATAATGGGTATATAAACATATATATATGTGTTTATTGGTATCATTTCGTTTGTAAACATATAAGGATTGCGAATATCTAATGTGTTTTGAAATATGGCCAATATTTAAAAAATTTGGAATTTTTATATGTATGTAAACAATGTGATAAAAACTCACAAATACTTCAGACAAAAATAAGGCAATAAAAGGCAATAAAATGCACATGGACGCAATATGGAGACAAGTGAAGAATAGCATCAGTCACAAATATTTATGACCTCTTAACACAAAATTTACGTCTGGCAGGGATAAAAATTATTGGTCCTCATCGTATGTGGTAGGTATCCGACGCTACTATGTGACGACATAACCACTGGAGTCATAACGAAAAAATTAGCTATGCGACGGGCAAGTGAGAAAACGCCCCAAAAGTGGATGAGAAAAACGAATCAGATTCAAGTGATCCAGCGTACCAATAGGAAAGAAGCTTCAAGCAACGAATGAAAAAAATCATACTGTCTAAATGAAATCCTCCCCACATCTAATTTTTTTGAAGAAGATTTTTTCAAGTAAAGAGAATGCCACGTTTGGCCTCTCTCCAGAAGGATGCTCCAATACTAGTCTTGTCACTTTGCCAGATATGTGGACCGCAGAAGTCAAGAAGTCTGCGTAAACCTTGACCACACCTATCTCGTGATGATTTCTACACCCTGAATTGATGGAGACTATGTTCTTTTTAAGAGAAAAGTAATAATGAGAAGGCCTCATGAATCTAAAATTACAGAAGTGCAGAAGGACCGGTAGAAGAAATTCACAGATTGTAAAATGTTTTGATGGAAAGAGGGAAGATAATCCTGAAAGCCGGACGCACACCTAAGAGAGTCGAATCGCATTTATGAGCGAGTGATCATTTCTGATGACCTTAAGTGTGATATCGTTTGATATCACATATATTATTCTTTAAAGGTAATTCATATGATCCCTAGATAGTTAAAATTTAATATTAACTATCAATATAAAAATCCCCTTTCTATTTCTTTTTGTATATCTAAGTTTAAATTAATCTACTTTCCTTTTCACATTACTTTAACGTTCCCAGAAAACTCTCTCTCTGCTCTTTTATCTATGTAAATAAAATAAAAAAAAAAAGAATATTATTCACAGCCATTTCATTTCGAAAGAGTCATTCTTTTCGCGTTGCATCTGCCTATAAAATTTCTCTCTGTCAGATTTTTAATTCGATCCTTTACTAAGAGATAGTCAAAACTTTGGTTAAACCAGCGGTTAGATAATAATATCCAGATGTACTTTTAAACTTAAGTCGCCTTTCAAGTTACCGCACTCATTCCAATGCTATTGACTGCTTTCGGATTTTTTCTTACTTTCTCACGGGCTAACGCTAGGCTAATTATCGTCTATTAGGCTTTTCATCTAAATTAAACTACCCCATGTATTCCAATGTAACGGTCACCCCTTGGCAAGATCTGTGTCTTACCCAATATCTATATATCGCCAAAACTTTACGAATGAAAATGTGAAACTGATCACTCTTTGCCTGCTTCTCAGAATGTAAAGATTAAGTTTTAATTGTGTGTAAGTGGGGTCACTCCCAAGGCACTTATGTGTCTCTTCAAATTTTCATTAAAGTTTCCTTATTTCGCTACAAGTATTAGTTTGAATCTTCTGGATCTGAGTTTATTGTGTTGTTTGAGCATTCGTACTCCACTACGGAAAATCTTAAATTTCATTTAAAATAATTCAAAAGATATTGCCATCTACTTATTTTATAGCCGAAGTTCTTTTATAAAAGATGAACAACCCCGCAACGAGAGACAATCTCTCTTTCACACTTAAGAGGCTGTGATAGAAAGCTAGACTAAAAAGAATCACTGATATCAGAAGAAGACAACTTCCAGGCATCACTGTGACTGATTGAACTGCTAAGCCCAAAGAGACTATCAAAAACTTTAAGGTGCTAAGCCAAAGTAACAATATAAAAACTGTGATTTGTGGGCTAAAATTATGTGCATTTAAGGACTAATAGTGATTGCCAAGGATGAGTCCCCACCCCATTTCACTGAAGTATATGGTGAAAATTAATTCTGTTATTTTAATGTTTGGCCATTTTATTCTGTACTTTATAATGCGTGAATTTAGAATTTTAGTTGGCTAGTATGTTGTATACTTAATTTTAAAGCAGATATATTAGTTTTAAAGCTTAATTTTAAAGCAGATAATATTTTGGCAAAGTAATCTGTTCTGTGAGAAATTTATATGAGAATTATTTTAAAATCAATATCCACAATAATGAAGCTTATAAAGAGTAGTTTTTTTTTTAGATTTATTGAAATGAAAATGATATAAGACTTATATTGAAAAAAAATGATATTTGGAATATGAAATTTAAGTGATTGAAAATAAAATTTGATTGTATATGTATATTTTTTCTGTCTTTTTTTGAATCATTTTCTTATTCTTTTCTTTCAGACGCCATTTAAATTTATGTGTCTTAAGAATTTAAATTTAGTAAATATTAAATTGGAGATTTATCAGTGCAACCTTCCAGTCCTAAATTTGCATTTCATGACGGCAAATAAGTCGTTCTTGAGTTATTTACAGCTTTAATTTATTCAAAATCTCTTCTCCCTCCATTTTATTAATTAATATTATCCCCTAAGATCTTTTCACAACGCGGATCGGGATAATAATTTTCTATTTGTGCACTATCCATTACATTGCCACATGAGCTTATGTGTCGGTGCAGATCGTCACCACACTTATACCTTTTAATGTCATACAACGTCATATCATAACAGTGAAGAGATGCATCATGGTGTGTTTATTTATTGGTTTAATGAGCACATACATCTGGCTTGTGCGCTTGACATCAAGTGACCAATTATATGCTTATATTCCACCGTCGATATTACTAGGTGTGCATAGACACAAGGAGATGAACAAAATCTGAAAATTTCATCCGGGAAATTCTCAAAGAGCAGAGGCGGATTACTCATTAGGTTGAGTAGACTGAAGCCTAGGCTACTGGAAGAAAAAGGGATCCTGTACTAAGATTTTCTTTTGCGTTATTTATTCATATTGTGCTAATATTTAATCCAAAAAATGATGTGCAATATAATTTGTTGCCGTCATTTACAGAATTTTTAAATTTATTAATTCGTAAATTTTATTCGAAACGCTGCTTCATTTGCATTACTTCTATTTCTATAAAATGTCTTTAACGTTTTCGGCATGCAATTTGTGATAGGTTTACACAGAGCCATAGCAGGCAGGTCAATATTTTGTAAGTAACTCTACGAATAATATCTTTTAAATTGTTTAATCTAGCATTTTTGTCTATTTTCGCCACTTTGTTTTTCTAACACTGGTCGGTCACCTGTTGGAACGATTTCTGTCTGTGTTAAATGTTTGTGAATGCTACTATATAGAATCCATAATAGAACATTTTTATTTAGTTATAACCAGTCTAATGGTTAGTGGTTAGACACTGATATTTATTAAATTTTGCTGTTAATACACAGGAAAAGGAATTCATGTCAGGAAGAAAGAAGTCTTCGAGGTAAATTGGAATTCCTGATGTGCGCGATATTTTATGTAATTTGAAATACAATATTAAAGCGAATTATTTACACAGGTTTGAAATTTAAGAATTCGGAACTTGATTTAAATGTATGTTGAAATTACTTATATCTTTATTTCAATACTCTTTGGAAGTTTGAACCTATATTTCGTTTAAAGATTTTGCAGTATTAGACAAAAAATCACAATCTAGCATTTCTTCAATAAGAACAACAACAACAACAAAAAGTAAATCTACCAGTAAATTTATGTGCTACAGTGGAAATACTGGAAAAATTAAATTCAAACATCCTAAAAACTTAGGAATAAATTTTTATACAAAGATTTGGATAATTTCTTGATACAAATAAACGGATGATAGAATGAAAATCTTTATGCACTTTGTTTATAGATTTCTTTACCATCTTTTTTATATGAATATAGAGAAAGAGGAATAAGCTGTAACCAAAAAAATACACTGGTGTCTTCGATGATTCAATTTCTGAAAAAAATATCATATTTTCAGAAATATACCTAATGAGAAGCATGGGGTTAAGGTTTATGGGTGTTTTTTGTATTTTAGCACAAAGCAAACTTTTTTTTTCTGCCGTAAAAAGTACCAAGACATATTTACACTTAAAAATAAGTGACAGAAAACTAAAAATTCTAGAATTAATGTACACTGACTCTGCAAAATTAAAGCAAAGTTGCCGTTAAGGTGGTTCTCAAATTCTTTGCCCAACAACGCGAAATTTTCTGACACATTTTCGAATTCCTTTTTAAACGTAAATTATAAAAATGGCAAACATGATTATTGAAGCGATTTCCGATCGATTGGCATTTTCCTTTTTTTTATAATTAAATTACTTATGTGGTTAAAAAAAAAATATTTATGATGTGACGATCAGTTTTTCTAATTTCCCGAGGTGTCGTGTATGGAAATTTCTCTTCAAAGCGTCAATTATGACAATGTTTTCTGAAATACTTTCTATCTTTACCAAAAAGTGGAAAAGGTCATTCGATTGCACAGTTTCTTAATAAGAACACCTTCCAGTTTGATGCGGTTCACGGCAAAAAAATGAATTCGGATATGCGTCAGAAAATGAATCCTTTTGATTTGAGTACAGCCTATGAATAAACTAAAAAGTTCTTTTCTGGTTAGAAATTCCACATATATGTTTAATATGGAAAGGCATTAATTTGTAAACTTTTCTCGCGTTATATTCATCCGAAAAGAAAGAGTATGATAAAAATTAAAAATATTCTTTGAATTGTATTATACTGGTTGATTAAAAATAGGGAGTTTCTCGCTTATTTTTTCCATACACGATGTAGAAACATAACACTAATTAATAAAAAATGCACGGATCAAGTACAGATTTTAAATATACCTATATACATAGTAACATAATGGATTTAATTTTTTATATGATCCCTCGTTGCTAAAATCGGTTATCTTCCATCTAATAAGGCCATTAAAAATTTTCCCGTACTTTTAGTATGAAAACTTACCGAATTATATTTTGGATTTTATTAAATTTCAATTTCTATTTGCACTAACACTGCTTCTTTCTGTTTTAGTGCCTGCAAACAAGGAAGCTACATAAAAGTCACAATTTGATAAGATTTGGACGTAAAAGTTTTTTTAATGTCCTCCTTCGATAAAGGACATTTTTCTAAATGTAATTTGCAAGACACTGAAACCCTGTGAAAATTAAATTTCTTGTTTTAATATGTATACAGTTCCTTGTAAAACAAATGCCATGCATAAAAGCTGTACTTAATTTCTACACTTTTTGTATGTTTCTATTATCACTGATTTATCAGATATTTGGGAACACATATATTTTGAATCAACTGATATATATCTTTAAAAGAGGGGAGGGTGTCGGCAAAAAAATCAAGGCTACGGGCCCAGGTGGTAGTTAATCAGCTTCTGATAATGAGTATGCAAACTGTTAGCATTGTGATTTCAAGAAAACTGGTATAGAATGAAGAAGTATAAAAACATATTTAAGTATGGTGTTAGAGTTTAACATAGCAGCCTACTTTGTGTGATACTGTTAAATAACAGCGAATGACACTCGTATGATATTTTGGAACACATTGTTGTAACCTTGGATATATGATTTATCTTTGTTAACCCTTAAATGCCTGAGTTTTCTAAAATCATTTTAAAAAGTTTTTTGGCTTTCTTTTTTTAAATAAATAATGGGAAAAATACTTAAAAAAATCCTATTTTGTTTTAAGTATGGTTTACGGCTAAAAACTGTTTGTTACTAATCGACAATACTGGTGTTTAATTGAAAAAATAATTTTCCTTGATACAATTCTATAATATTAAACTCACAAGAATTTTGAGAACTATGATAAGAAATAAATTTCACTTGCTAACTGCAGAACAAAATAGGGTATTTCGCAAGCTTCCACACAAAACGAAAAGAACATGTATCAACAATTGAAAAAATAAATCTATCTTTATTCTTAAACAACACAAGTGTTGCCATCTAAATGTTGACAATCGATTTAATAATATATTCAGAATGTATTTTATTGACAACATTAGACTTTATAGCTTCAATATTATTCTAATAGTATTTATAAGCCTAAATTGGGTATGTTGGCAAAAGGCAACACCCGGCATTTAAGGGTTAATTATCCTTGAATAGTATATATTAATATTAATATGTGTATATTAATATATACTATTAATATACATATTAATATATTAAATTATATATTATATATTAAATATATATATTAATATGTGTGATTTAATGTTGTGAAGTGGTGCTGTAAAAATAAAACATGAAAAGTCCTTCAAGATTAATCATTTAACAACAATCACCAATGGATACAACGAAATATTTTGTTCACGAAATCATTTTATTACTACGAATGATATTTTTCGATAATTTCGATAGGGAACTTATTTCAGTTACAATGCCGCCTTGGTCCGAACCGCTTATTTGTAAAAAAATAATTAAATAAATAAATAAATAAATAATATATCGTCTAATTACCGACAAATTATTTAGAAAATTTTTATGAACAAGCCTTGTATAACTTCTCGTCAATAAGTACGTTGTTCGCCCCTCATTTCCCAGGAATTTCAATAGGCATCCACACCACACTGTTGCAGCTCTCATGGAAGCCGTTCTGTATTTGATGGCAGACGTTCCCAATACACATCTGAATTTTCCCTGCGGTTGGATTCGACATCTTGTAGAAGCTATTATTTTGGCTGACTGTGATTTGAGTGAATGTTGCCATCCATATTGTATGTGGTCACCTGTTCAAAACTTTAAAATGTTAAAAATTATCTATCTCTAGTGTTTTGTCAGGTTTGAAAACAGCCGTTATTCAATTCCGACTATTAGTACACACTATCCCTATACTTATTTATTTATATATCTTGTTAAAATTTTTAATCGTTAATAAAATACTTATTAGTCATCCTATCAAGTTGAAATACATATTTTTAAACTTGTACTGGATGGAAATTGATGTTAATACAGATTTTTCAAATGTTAATTCATTAATTAAATTTTAATTAATTAATTTTATTTTTATATGGGAAACAAAATGGCGGCCATTGGTTATTAAACAGTATTTAAGGCATCTTCATATCTATAAGGGGGGTTACCATAGGGGGGACCCGGATCTGTAGCCAAATACCGCCAAGTTTGTCGCCAACTTGGCGATATATATTGCCAAATTTGGCGACCAAAGTGAGTCGCCAAAAGTGACGCTAACTTAGCGATATCGCTAATATTTCGCCAAATTCCTTTAGACTTCCATTGTAAACCTAATTACTTATAGAAAATCAACAAATTGAGATATTTTAATGCAACAAAAACTAATGTTATATCTTAAGGGATTATATTAAATTTTTCTTTGATGACCTAAGTAGGAATTGACTTTAAAAACAAAATTTTTATTTTACTTTTTTTTTTTTTATTATTAAATACTTGCCGCACCGTGTACTTGACTTGAGCTGCAATGTGAGATACGCATATTTCAAGCTACTAAAAGTAAATTTCTGTAAACAAATGATAGTATTATTTTGAAAAATTAACTTCAAAATATCTATATCTTCAATATATATATATAGTATATGTATATATATATATATATACAGAAATTATTTATTAACTGATATTGAACAGCAATGTTTTCTTACAAATTCAGAAATTGCATTCTTGGATTTTAATCATGGATTTCCAGCAATGTCATATCTATCGAATTGTATTGCAAGGATGATCATTTACAAAAATATTTATTATTATTTCTCAATTACACTTTTTTATTCCTAAACGCATTTAAAATACACTATGACGCAAAAGTTTAGACAATGAAGAAATTCTTACATACTTTGAAAAATATTTATTCAATTTTCAAATCACTGCTTGAAATTAATGTGCTGTACATATAAACAATATTTATAACAAAGAAAAGTGGAATTGTGCATATTGCAATAAATTAAATGGTAACAAAAATAAACTGCTGTCTCAAAAGTTTAGGCACAAATTAATTAAAATCGAAATAAACAATTTTTAAAACCTGGTTGCGCATCCATGCTTATGTATTACGTCATATACACGAGATTGCATGGAAGAAACTAAATCTTGCATAGTTTGTGGATCGATATCGTACCATGCATTCTCAATAGATGTCTTAAGTTCCTTTTCAGAAGAGTATTGTCTAGCGTTGCTATAAACTTTGCGACACATGATGCTCCAAAGGTTTTCTATAGGGTTAAGATCTGGGCTACATGCTGGCCAGTCGAGAACTCTTATATTATGGGAATTAAACCAAGATTTTGAATGTTTTGCAGTGTGAATTGAAGCATTGTCTTGCTGAAATTCCCACTGAGGACCCCCTAGAAGCTCAGCAAATGGCAGTAGGTTTTCTTCTAATGTCTGTGTATAATGCTGTGAAGTTTGACGACCACTGGTGAAGGTCAGAGATACTTGTCCATTATAGCAAAAGGCTGCCCAAACCATCACCGAGCCCCCTCCTTGTCTGCGACTAAAAAAACGTCGAGGTTCCTTCCGCAAGTCATGCCAATACGATAAACAACCATCTGGACCATCCAGATTCCACTTTTTTTCATCGCTAAATATGACTGACTGCCATTTCTCTCCATATGACATATGCTTTCGAGCCCACATAAGTCTTTGTAACTTATGATATGGTTTCAGAGCTGGTTTCTTCTGCATTTTGCTATAAACGATTGTTCCTTTTTCCAAAATTCGTCTACGAATCGTATCCTTTGATACAGAGAGTCCCGATGAGCTTTGAACTCCACGTACGCTCATTTGTTGAGTACTCGCTAGTCTTGTATCAGGCGATCCTCTCGTACATTTGTCACACGTGGCCTCCCAGACCGACATTTTGCTTTATATTCGAACCACTCGATAAAACTCGTTAAATAGATTTTTTTGACCTATTAATAATAGCAGAAATTTCAGAAACGCTCTTCCCTTCACCTTTCAACTGCCAAATCCTTGAAACCTCATTCACTTGAATTTCTTTAGCTCTCGGCATGTCGACTATGAAGCGCAATCGTTTGCAGAACTTAAGTACTCCAAATTTGTGACATCATCGATTCTAAATTTGCATATGCCAGCGAATATTCAAAGAAATTTAGAATAGTGTCTAAACTTTTGCGACAAGCACATTTGAATTTTTATGAAAAAAATTAGTATTATAGCAAATAAAACGACTGTCTTTTGTACATAGCATTTTAAATCAGTTTTTGAATATATTTACAGGTTTTTGTAATTCTGACGTCATAATTCTACATTTTAAAGCTGAATGACGTCATTGTCTAAACTTTTGCGTCATAGTGTATTGTTATGGTAATCGAAATACAAAATACCATATGTAAAATCTCAGAGAATCCGATTTAAATGGAGATTGTTTTCTAGTTTCTCGCTTTGATTTCGGGGTTTATCAAGATGAAGAAATGCATTATTGAAAAAAATTGCAGAATGGTAATTAAATAAAATCTTTCAACTATATTTAACACATTTTAACGTACCAAACACCGAAAGTAATTATGATTAAACATATAAATAAATAATATCAGGGCCGAAACTAAGGGGGGGCAGAGGGGGCACGTGCCCCGGGCGCCGCTTTAACAGAAGGTGAAGGGGGCGCCAGAATGAAGATTTTGTTTGACGTTTGATACAAAAATGTATATATATACGAAATTTGTACAAAAATGTCTCGCAGCCGGAAAATTTAAAGGGAAACTTAATCAAATGCATTAAACTTTACAAATAGATAAAAATATTCATCTACAATACAAAATTGCAAATGAATAAGAAAAAAGGCTTTTTTCATTCTCCCATTCCAAAAGTATCATATCTATGCCTTTCGCCTTTTCCTTCTATCTTTCACTTCCTGCGTAGGAAAATCACTATCATTTTTCAAGGTCAATCTCTATTGTCGGACACTGTCCACTACTGATAACTACCAAGTGCGAAGGGACCCCTCACAGTCTGAGTTTGCTATTAGATAAAAAAAAATCCATGAAAGCTGTTTGTTGTTTTTCCGCTGAGCAGCGTTGAGTTTCTTTTCTTTTTTTTTTTTTCGTCTTGCTATGGGCGATGACTGCCCGGACAATAAAATCAAACAGGAGGGGAAATGCACAAAGTAAAATTCTTAGTAAAACCGTTTTTTTTAAGAGTACAGCATTTGTAGTAGCACAGTAAAAAATCTTGCACAGAGCGTCATATCTAGTAAAGCAAAGCCCCCCTCCTTTATCGCCCAAAATGATTTTTTTTCTCATCTTTCTGGCATTTCTAGGCGTTTTGCCACCCTACAGTGGCGTATCTAGACTCATCATTTCTGAGGGGGCTGGGGTGTAGTAAAAGTTTCTAAGAGGGAATCATCGGAAAAAATTCCGCTTTAAACATTTTTTATCATAGCAGGTAATACATCTATTACACAATAAACCTACTATGATGAAAATACAAACGTACAGCAAGATGTCGACCTCATTTAGGCCTATACAAAAAAAAAAAAAAAAAAAAAAAAAAAAAAAAAAAATCCTTTTAATTCCGTTTTCAAGGTTTTAATGAATCAATGTTTGGCAAAGCTGATTACGTAGTTCAGTTTTATATATTTTAAATTTAAAAGTAAGTTGTCTATTAGATTCGTAGTAGAATTGTTTTTGTAAATTTACTTTGTAGTGGAGGGGGGGGGGGGTGCCAAAATCCATGCTTGCCCCGGGCGCCAAAAAGGCTAGTTTCGGCCCTGAATAATATGAATATGTTGCACAATAATTAAAAATGCTACACAGACAGTATTTAAGATAAACAAGATTAAATGTATAACATAATTATACTTGATATTTTAGAAAATAGATATTAGTAAAGTCCATTACAAAAAGTAACAGTTCACAAATCATTCTTCTTGAGGAAATGATTATTGTGGCCCAATAAAATAATTATGTATTATCTAATAATTATTTTTCAGTGCGAATTTACTTACATAGAACTGGTTCGAATACATACTTTTCAAAAAGACTGAAATAGTATAGCTCCATAAAAATGCACGTGAAATTATTTCGTTAAACCGACAAAAAACAAATTTTGTCTAACTCAGTAAAATAAAAACAAAGGGTTTTTATGCTTTTTTTTTTATTTTTGGACAAATTTTACTAAATCTATACAGCAGATTAATGTTTCATAATTATATTTGCATATTTACCAAAGTCAGAGTGATACACATGAGTAAGCAAAAGGAAAACGTAAATATATTTCAGTTACATCAATTCGTATCAGTAACATTATACTATAAATTACAACAATATTTTATATAAATTTTCTTTTTTGTTAAAAGATTCAGGAGATACTGTATGTATTATCAGAAATGTTTCAAATTTATATGTTGTATTTAGGAAAATTATGTTTTTATAAAATTTGTTTTTCATTTCTGAAATATAGTTACATACAGTAGGTGCATTTGACATTTATTTTAAATAACGATTACAAAAATATTTTATCTGATAGTAATTATTTTTAGACGTAAATCTGAAATTCGTTCTGTTTTACACAAATTTTATTTATCAGATCTTTAAAGGGAAACAGTTTATCTCTGGGCATGATTACAATACACAGCATTTTAGATTCATTAAGCCAAATCCAGTGGAAACAAAAGACGTCACATCAGAATAACATCGTTTATCATCCATTCAGTTTCCACAGCAAACTGAATATTCAAAATTTATCCTTTGGCAAAATAGCTTTGATTTCGGTTTAAACGTATTCATTGAAACTATCTTTGTGAATTCGCAGCGCTCTCATATGCGAGCTTACAAATATAGCTTTGATAGTTTGAACTTCAAATGTATTATCTCCGTTATTCATTATTATCTCCATTATTCATATGTGAACAAATACATATTGGAATATCCTAAAGTTTTCTATGTAATTATAGGATGTTTTTTCTTTTTATTATTATTATAATTGAGAGAAATATACATTTAAATATTCATTTATTTTGTACTTCTTATTACTATACGTTTCACAATTTGTTTTACTAAATGACCGACTCAGAGTTTCCGCGTCATTTTCTTATTACTATACGTTTCACAATTTGTATTACTAAATGACCGACTCAGAGTTTCCGCGTCATTTTGAATATTATATATCCAATAATATGTAGCATTAGCGTAGCATATAGTATATTTGGTTAAATAAATGAAACAATGTGTAATTATCATATTACCGAGTGAAACATTTCGTGTTTGAAACCGAGCGACCCCCCCACCCAATAAAAAGGAATAAAACAAAATTCCTAATTTTTCTATTTACTATCCTCCCCCACCCCCCCCCCCCCACCTCCACCCACCTCTATAAGGAAATTTTACTGAGAAAACGCCTGTCGCACAGTAGGCAAACCTTTCCTTAACAAGTTCCATCATTCCAAAAGTGATGCTCGGCCGATCGGAACCAGAGTCCAACAAAATTTCAGTTCATTTAAACAGGTGCTACATTTTAACATATAATTATATATGTTAAAAAAAGATTAAATGGATTTATGCGATAATGGTAACTAGATTAATTACATACATTAAAAATATATTAGCTACATATAAATTAGTAATTACGCATTAATATTTGAAAAAAAATATTTTTTTTTGCTTTCAGACATCAAAATATTTATATGCTACTCAATGAAATTTAAGGAGTTAAGAGCCTGAAGTATTATCTAATGAATAATAATTAATAAAAAAGACTGTTAAAAACTGCTAATGTAAATTCAGGGCAGGTTTTTGAAACAATAAGAAGAAACGTAACTTTTTTAGTCGATTGAATTTTTTTAAAATTGACCACCATATTTACAGATTATTGCAAATTCACAAATATGTTTAGTAAAAATGTTGAGTTGTTAATTAAATTATTTGAAAAAAAATATTTTCTTTGTATATAGTGTGGGGTAACCTGTGTAAGCTGTCGTAACGCTGAACTCAATTTAGATTTCTTTTAAGTTTAGGTATTACATTTTCAGAGATTTCTTCGTAAATGTAGTGCAACAATATGTTCACCCCCACCTCGCGTCTATTTCCGAATCTACTGAAACTAAAATTATGAAAAAATTAGAGGTAGTAGACTTTCATGTAAGCCTTCAAGTAAATTACAGCGATTACCCTAGTTCACACAGTTTTACAAAAAGCGCATTTTTCCGTTGCACACAAATTTCGATTTGCTGGCTTTCAGCAAAGGTGTTGAGGAGCGCAGGAGGTACCTATCGTAGCAGAAGTATAAAACGTAATTGATAATGATTTTCGACGAAAATCATTGATTAATAGCCGATATATTAAACCTTAAAAACACGGCCGGTTTGGACATACATATGATAGTGGCGGCGTACTCCATATACCATCGGATTTTAAAGCCTAGATAACATCTTTTAATGCTACATTTGTGTAATACAATGCCCAGTAGCAATATAAAAGCAATAAAAGTCAAATTGTTAAAAACAGACTAATTTAATTAAAATCATATTACTATGGGATAAATATCATAAAATCATATTACTATGGGATAAATATCATAAAATCATATTACTATGGGATAAATATCATAAAATCATATTATTATGGGATTCGCTGCCAGTTTCATTGAATGAATCTCTGAATACGCCTTCCTTGTCTTTAAACATTAATTTAAAAACCTATCTGGAAAAACGCGGCACAGGCCAAGGTGGCGTTGAAATTTTGCGTTAAAATTTTGCGACCTCCTTTCGAAGCGCGCTTAGCACAATAGCAGGTTTAAACTTTGAAAAAGAGTTTGTTTCAGCTACACTGTCAAAAGAAAATATTATTACTACTCTAAACTTAGTTTTACGAAAGGTCAAATGGAAGATTATCAATACTTGGATGGATATCATTACTTTTATTGTTAGTACCGAATTAAGTTCATCATTAGCAGATTAAGATAAGATTAAAAAAAGAGTTATACACAATTTAAATATTTGATATTATTTAGGCTGCATATCTCTTTGAACTTTTATGGTATAACCATTCATACTGTTCTAGAATACACAGCTATACACAACCCTACGTTGTACAAAGTTTTTTACAAAGTCTTATTATTCATTTAACAATGATTATTTTAATAATACAGTTAATAATTTATATATTTTTTGTACGGAACCATGTGAGCGCGAGTTATACTCGCACTTGACCGTTTATTTATTTGTTTATATTTGTCTGTTAATTCGAAAACATTTTTTTAATATGTAAATTCCAAAACAAAAACTTTTTAGTGTTAGCGTAGACATTTAATTAAAAAAGTTATATATATATATATATATATATATATAACTATATAAATATATATATAAATATATATATATATATATATATATATATATATATATATATATATATTTAAATCTCTATATTTTGCTGAATGCATTTTCATTTAAACTTAACATATTGTTGAGACTATAATAAAAAGTCTGACTATTCTGGAAATATATGTGCAGGAAGATTAGCAATGTACGGTTGTTTTGTAAATATTTAATTTTATACATTGAAAAACAATTTTTAATGTAACATACAATAGATTATTACAAATGCTCCTTAGTCCTTAGATGCAATTTTTTTTATTGCTATGCGATAACAGGATTAGTCATTTCCTTTTGTTTAAAACTGTTCAAGAGCGGTTCAAAAGTAACTAAAAAAGGGAAAAATCGATTGTGGCATGACCATGGTCCACAGGTATTATTGGGTATTATAATCAAATTATTACTGGTATTTTCTTTTATCTACTGTTTTCAAATATTATATTTGTAACAGTAACGTCTCGAAATGTGCCATGTCATGATTATGTTCATCACTAAAGAACAATTTTATTTCAGTAAATAAGAACCAAAACTAATATAATTTTTTTTTAAATTTGGCACAAAATTCACAGAAGAGATAGTACTGACAATTTTAGATCTACTTTCTTAAAAACCGTTAACATGCTGGTTATATATAGTTTTTATAATGACATATTTTTGTTGAATGTACATCTTGTTCTTTTATAGCGGTAATGATGTGAAGGAGATGCAGGATGTTTTTCACTGAAAGATATTAATTAACAAATCTAATTTTATCGCTTTTTTTTCTGTAAATTACAATCACACATAAAATAGTTTTACTCAGTGTTAGACCTCCAAGTTTCACAGTGACTATTTTAAAGTCAATTGAGACATATTGAAAGTCAATTGAGTCAATTGATGAATATCAACTGAGAGTGCAGAAATCTATGACGTTACAAGAATTTTGTAGGAAACTAG
The DNA here is from genome assembly GCA_963932465.1 of Maratus speciosus. NCBI lineage: Eukaryota > Metazoa > Arthropoda > Arachnida > Araneae > Salticidae > Maratus > Maratus speciosus. The sequence goes on from OZ010795.1 coordinate 303,790,098, forward strand.
GATGCGTACAACTGTTTATGTAACAAAAAAAAAATCATGTAATTATCCCTGCTTAACGATAAAATTTTAGTAAGCATGCAGATTTCTGTAGCTTTACAAAAATTAGTTTTGTAGATTTACACATTTTCCTAGTTCTCAGATAAATCACTATGACGATTTTTTTCTATGACTGCCCATGATATTCTCATTTCAATCACACTTTTGATTTTACACTGAACTCTTATATCTGGACAGTTTTTGAAGATTTCTTTCGAAAACCTCAAACACTTTTTTTTAAATATTGTTCATTTTATTAAATTATCATACACGTACAAAAATATAACATTTTGTATTTGCTACAGAGCATATATTCAAATCTTCATTTCTTATAATTTCTGAATTAGTTCTAATAAAGCATTTATTTTGTTAATGAATGTGCACTATTGTTAATTATTTTAGAATGAAGTCCACAACATAAAAATTAGCAAATTTTGATACTAAAATAAACATTTTTGAACTAAAAAAATATAAGAACTTTTTCAATATGAAATTTAAACAAAACATCCAATTACTAATAAAATAATAAGGTACTTGTACATTAATTCCTCCAACATCCGGTCAGAGAATACATAACGACAAAAGTTATAATTATTAAACCATTATCAAATACGGGCCTGAAACTGCCTAAAACATTAAATTATTTTATTTATCGCCCCCCCCCCCCCCCCTCCGTTCCGTACGAATTAAAATTGGTTTCACCGATTTTCAATGCTGTTTTGTATGCCTTTGATAAATAATTCGTATGTTTTCGATATATATGTACGATAAAACAACCTGGATTAAATTAGATTATATTACGTGAACAAAAGCGGAAATGCTGTACGTTGTAACTGTTATTTCTAAAATAAAATTTCCGAAAAATGTAGAAGATTAAATTAGATCACCCTTTTTAAATAATAATTCATTTTTAATAATGCAGAACTTTTACGATATATTTTACAACAGATTTTCTATCTTTGTTTTATTGTTTTAAAAAATGGATGTTACATATTTTTATAAAAAAAAATATAGTTTCTATATTAATAATTGCAACTCTCTTTTTTATTACGTATATTTATGGATAATATTTTTTGTGCATGTATTTGTCATTAAAATTTAATATTCTCTAATTATACACAAAAAATCTATATTTTACATTTTATTAGTATTATCAGTTATTTTGCATATCTATAATCTATACAATAAATAAATAAATAAATAAATAAATAAATAAATAAAATAAGCACTTGGGCGAAGAAAGTACTGAGCAAACGCCTTCGTCGAGAATTTTTAGCATGTCCGCTAAAGCAGAATGTCCCGAATAAATTTATGGATATAAAAATAGTCTTATATATACTTATAAAGAGTAAGGATTTCAACTACATGAATGAATTATTATAAGAAATTTGCATATAAGAAGTCATACTGTATTCGAAAATCCATATAAAGCAATGCTTTTCAATGTATATCTCTTAAAAATAAATACCTCTGTAGATGGTAACAAATAATTTATTTTATATTTCAAACAGTTTTAAAACTTTTATTTACCATTTTACACTTATAATATTTTAATAATCTATTATTATGCATACAGAATATTATGGAAACATTTCTTGTAAATATTCATTGAATTTAATACTCTAGGGGAATTTTTCAACGTGCCAGAATAAATGCATTCAAACTATCTAGGAGTATAATAAGAACATTTAAAAATCTCCGCCTGAATTAAATTTTTAAAGTATACAAGAATCGAAAAAAACTTATACTTGTTTTCGTGTAACTTCATTAAATTTGAATAAATGTACCAAGTACAAAGATATGTCTGTAAAAACTCAGAAAAATTTACTTGTTAAATATTGTGATTTTTAACTAAAGTATACTTTTAAATTGTGATTTTTTCCCTAAAATTATTGTAAAAATACTAAAGAAGTTTCAAAAGTAATGTAGGAGCACATAAATATAATATATATACCTATATAGCTATACCTATGTAATATTTTGTAATAATTAGTAATGTAATAATTTTAAATCAAATATCATGTTGTTTATACAGTATGATTAATAAATATCGAAACAATAGGCTATCTCTTTAAATATTGCCTATAGGTGCATACTTCCAATTGCAAAGTTTCATAAAAATGATGCAAAATTTTATGAGAAAATTTAAACTCCATGGAGAGTCTATTTGAGAAAATGCAAAAAATTAAAATTTTATACAGGCCCAATTGTATAAAATTTCCAGTTAGGGAAATTTTCCTTAACCCTTCCTGAATTAAACACAAAAAATTCCATTCTCATATCTGCAAAATTAACAGAGATATGCCCGTTTAAAAAATTCGTCAGATTTTAAGGGATTATACACAAATTAAGATGCGTGCAATAAAAGAAACAATGTTACTTTAAAAGTTCTAGGAAATATGTAAAAAATATATTTATTGAGTTAAAATGTTGATTTTTTTTCTTTGCGATGTTTAACCATATAATTTGCAAACAAAATCACATCCTAAAATTACTCATAAATTTTTACAAAGATTTGTAAATGATTATTATTTTATTAAGTGGTGTAATTTAAGATTATTATTACTCGAAACATTAATTGTAGAGTTTTATATTTTTTCGCCTAATTAAAGCTGAAAATTTAATTTAAATTTTGTTTCAGGATTTTTTTCAATATTAATTTTAAGAAGATTAAAAATACAGATATAAAAAAATTATGTAACTTATTTAAAAAAATTCATATCTTCAAAAGTAAATATTTTTTTCAAATTTGTCGAAACAAAATTTATGTAAATTGATAAAAAAAAAAAAAAAAAAAAATGTTCCAATTTTGCACCTTTTTTCTTTAACTATTCTTGAATTACAAGAACTTAAAGATGAAAAATGGTGAAAAAAAAGAAAAAAAACGCTTTTAAAGTTTGAAACAAAGTTTGGCTCCTAATAAAATGTTTAAATGCTTCTTTCAAAAGATGCAGGTGAATAAGTAACTCCTTACTGAAGCTTAAACATACGATTCAGTTCAACTTTAGCTCTTTCCACCCCCTTTCTGTACTATTTAATTGTCCGTCAGTTGATTTTAAACAATGTTTTTTTCTAACATGCCGATTAAGAGCTTAACTTTAGCTCCAACAACTTCACCTTTTATATCGTTCCGGTGAGGCCATTAAAGAATGTATGTATTCTGGGGACGCGCGAGGCCCGGACATTATTTTCTCTGATGTTTCGGCCGGAACGGACTTAACGTATTTTTTCATACAGAACTGGGATTGGCATCCTTAATCCTAGGTCAGCATGTGGCGAAATTTTCAGTTCCGGTCTCGTTCCAACTCGTATTAACATCATTGTCCATGACTGACCTGATCCGTGCAAAAATCCGTAAAATTTGGCTCAGTTCAATTTAAAAAAAAAAAAAAAAAAAAAAAAAAAAAAAAAAAAAAAAAAAAACCATACATTTTTTAATTCCATTATTATACAATTAAACTTTAAAATTCATTTTTTTAAGGACAATAGATTTAAATGAAAAAAAAAATTAAAATACAGTAAAACCAGTGAAAAAGAACCTGCCTATTTCGAAATCATGTCTCAAACGGAAAATGCGTTGATCCATGCAATATGAATATTATAATACCTGAGAAAAGAACCTATTGCACCTCCTAAGAAAGGAACTTGTATATAACGCGTTTTTTCCTTTCATATGTAAATCCGCCTTTGTAGATTTTACTGTATAACATTTTTCAATCTCTCCAATACATGGAAAATGGAATAAACATATTAAATGATAAGTTAAACATTTCCCAAGTGGAGTGAAAATTTAGCCTGGCTCTGGCTAATTTTTCACCCCATTTGGGTTTATTATATTTATTGTGTGTATGTCTGTATAATATTTATATATACCATCAAGAGCTACGTTGTCCGTTTCAGTTACCTAACCAGTTAAACTAAAGAAATGGCGACCAGTGTCCGGTTTAGAATTTGAAGTGGACTACGCATTTAGGAGAGTTTGTTTTCAGCCTGTGCCTAATAGCGACTTTCATATTTATGTAAATGCGGCGAAACATTTAGAAGATTAACGAAGAAGTTTATATGGGATTTTTTATACAGTAAACTCTGTGTAAGGCGGACTCTGTATAAGACGAAAATCTGTCTAACTCGGAAAGATTTTCAAGTCCCTACGAATCCATAGACATAGAGTAAAATTTGTCTAAGGCGGAATTTTGTCTACCACGGAAATTTTTCTCGGTCCCGATCGATTCCGCCTTAGACAGAGTTTACTGTATATTGTGTTAAAATTATATTTAAGCCAAATTTTATGTTTAATTAAGCTGTTTGAGTCAGTATAATCCTCCATTAATGTTTTTCATTAACCAGGTGTTTAAATATGTGTTTAAGACGATAAAAAAAGAAAAATACGCTTCTTTAAAATTTTTAATATAAAAAGGTGTAAGAAACGCAGTGGCTATTCCAGTAACATACTATAGACATGTGATTAATCAATTTGAAATAATTTTACATAATAAAAATTCTGGAAAATCTTGTGTAAATTGAAAACAATTTATGTTTATTTTAATGCGGTTAAGTAAGTTAATTTTACCACATTATTCCCTTCGGTAGCTTAAATGCTGTCTCCAAATAAAATGTGATGCAATTGAGTTATTGCCTGGTTTAGGAGTCATAATTTTTGTTAGCACTTTTATATAATCTGATATTTTAATACTGTTTTCACTTGTAATCGTTATAATCGATATTTTCTACTTTTAAATTAGTAAAAGATAAAAAATAAATTAAACCATGCTTATTTAAATGAATATTTATTTCCATATACGTATTTTTTAAGTACAGAAAATGTTAAATTTTGTGAAAGTGCAAGAAAAATGAAGAGGGGCGTGGGTGCAACAGACTATCAGGCACAGAGCTTGTGTTTGGCTTAATCAGAATTATTAATAATATTGTACGATTCTGTCTATTTCTAAGGGTGTTATATTCATCATGTGACATTTTATAATAAAGTTATATGTTACAAATAGTCTGGTTAACAATATTATAAATATCTTTTAAATACTCTTTTAACACGTGAGCTCCACACTGTGAATTCCCACCGACAGAAATGTCGGAGTCTTTAATTCATTCGCATTTTTCCTATACAAAATAAGAATTTTGATAAAATCAAATATTTCATTTGGATTCCTAACTCAAGTTCGTATACAGATCATGTAGTTATATTTCATTATCACCAAACTGCCAGCAAAATTATGCGGAGTTGAATTTACGGAAACCCATATCGCACTGGTGTATAAATTATGGGTTAACATTGACGCGCGAATTTTGCGAATTTTAAACGATGTTTCGTTTCACAATCCTTTCATTTCACAATCATTTAATTGTGCTTATGGCCATAGCTCCTTTCAAAAAGGGATGTGAGGTTTTTTTTTTTTTTTTTTTTTTTTTTTAGGGAACGCATTTATTTATTTGAGGGTTAATTATATTAGGCATTATACGCAGCATTCAAATAACTTTTGCATATTAGCAGTGACAAACAGCACGGTGCTGCGCCATGATATACATTTTAAGAATAATATTGAAAAGTTTAATTATAATAGTCCTGTATTTCAATTTTAGTACAGAACCGCCGTGGCGAGCGTCCCATCTTCGTCCGCAGCCCTTTACTCTTCTACTCTAGTCCGACTCTTTTGCGGAAACAAGATTCGTAGGTCCTCAGCCACGTCCCGAGTGAAAGACTCTCTAGCGAAAGCAGCTTTGAAAAATAAATAATGATTATCCTAATAATGCTGCTAATAATGATTTTGAGAGTTCTATTAATAATGCCGACCGCCTAATATCTAAAACCGCCGCGGCGAGCGGCCCATATTCGTCCGCAGGCCTTTACTCTTCCACTCTAGTCCGACTCTTTTGCCGAAACAAGATTCGTAGATCCCCAGACACGTCCCGAGTGAAACACTCTCTGGCGAAAGCAACGTTGAAAAAAAAATATGATTATGCTAATAATCCTGCTAATAATGATTTTGCGAGTTCTATTAATAATGCCGACCGCCTAATATCTAAAACCGCCGCGGCGAGCGGTCCATCTTCGTCCGCAGCCCTTTATCTCTCTACTCTAGTCCAACTCTTTTGCGGAAACAAGATTCGTAGGTCCCCAGCCACGTCACGAGTGAAAGACTCTCTAGCGAAAGCAACGTTGAAAAAAATTAATGATTATGCTAATAATGCTGCTTATAATGATTTTGCGAGTTCTATTAATAATGTCGACCGCCTAATATCTAAAAAGCCGCGGCGAGCGGCCCATCTTCGTCCGCAGCCCTTTAATCTTCTACTCTAGTCCGACTCTTTTGCGGAAGCAAGATTCGTAGGTCCCCAGCCACGTCCCGAGTGAAAGACTCTCTAGCGAAAGCGAGATTGAAAAAAAAAAATCAAAAATTGAAACCGGACAAATTTAAAAAGGAAATTACTCAAATTAAAGACACCGAAAAGCGGGAAGGGTTCGGCTCGGGGCGATGAAGCTACCGAACGACTCCTAGCTACTTCGAGCCCATTACTAGCCCTGTGAGTTAATGAAGACTTTCATTCATCTTTTAATCAAGTGGTTTCGGAGATAGCTCACAGTAGTTATGCAACAATTCCTGTCACAACAGTTAAGGGTTAATTAATTCAAAAAACAATTACACTTAACCCTTAATTGCTGTTAGAGCTGCTTTTTTTATATTTTCACAGTTTAACTTGTAATTTCCTGTTTAACTATCGATACAGCGAAATTTTACTGCATTAGAAGCGTAGTACTTCTGTTTGAAATGTTAAAATTCGAAATTTTATTAGACATAGTACTGCACAAACAGTTTAGTGCAAAAACAGTATTTTTGAGTTAATCGTGCATTTTATTCATCTGTCAATCGAATGATTTCGCATATCGCTCATAGTAGTAATGTCACAGCAGTTAATCGTTAAATGAACTTTTTCAGATAAATTGTCATGTATAAAATGATTATCACATTTAGGACTATGAGCGCCTCATTTAGGTTTTAGCTGCCACAAAAGTGACAATCCTATATTGTGGTTTTATACTACAGATAATTATTAAATTTCTAAAAAAACTAGTTAGTTTTAAACTAAAGGTATATTCCGTAATTTTTTGCTTAATAAAATATACATTTATATAATAAAATCCCAAATATATCCTAAACGCGACAAAACTACGGGGAATCGTGTCTCATTTAGGCAGTATATCAAGACCTTATACCAAGTTATGTTGAATTGTCATAAAAAAATAAGGAGGACATAATGATGTCGGAATTTACGTCAGCAATATTATTAATATGTAAAATCCAATACTTTAAAACAAGGAAAAAACAATTTTCAGAATTATGTATCAGTAGGTTAAACAAATCTCACCAACACACATAATTTTTATTATGTGTTTATGAAAATTTAAATGCAAAAGCTGTTTCGGGCTTATGTTGACTCCACAAATAAATTCTTTCAGAATAATTTATTATTTATGAAATGCACGCTTCGTATTTAAGAAGGTACTTCCTTACTTCTCGAGACATAACGCTCAATTAAATTAATTCAAAATTACGTGTGTAGCTTTAAAATCACTTTCGTACATCCTTTTTACGATGTCAGTTCTTGGTAAGAGCAACAAATTCAAATGTTGGTTTTAATTAAAATAATTTGTAACAAAAAGATCTCAAGCTTCCATTCTCATCCTTTTTTGTTTTGGTAAACTTATTCTTGAAAAATATTTATATTTAGGAAAAATGTCAGTGTTAGTCAAGGGACGTACATATAAAATTCAATTAAATGCAAAAAAAAAAAAAAAAAAAAAAAAAAGATTTGTTTGTGTGAAATTTTGTATCTACTAAAAAACAACTTTTCAAAAGTAAAAAAAAAAAAGCCAAGCAAAAAAAAAAAAAAAAAAAAAAAAAAAAAAAAAAAAAAAAAAAAAGGGGGAGAAAGTTGTGGCTAAAAAATAGTGTGATATCAAATTTCCAAGCTAATATTATGCTACTTATTTAACATTTTTTATTAAAAATTTACCATATGTAAGTCGAGTACCTAAGTATGCGTTGATAGAAAGCCTTTTCTCCTTTACTAAATACATCATAACGTGTTTCTGAAAATTAATTTTTTTTAATTATGCATGATGGGCTTGGCGGCCATCTTTCCATATTTTACACAATTTTTTAAGCACACAAGTACATTGTTAAGATCGGAAATTCGAAATTGTTGCTAAAGCAAACATTTTATGCTTTTAATTTATGGAAATGAGTGCCTTGAAAGTTGTGTCTTAAAATAAAGTTGAAGTAACTTCAGGTTTCATCTGATGATTCTCTTTTTTCGGAGGGGGTTAATTAATCAGTTAAAGCAGTAAAAATCAATTTGTTTTTTTTTTCTTCAAAATAAAAGACTTTCTTAATTTATCTGTCTGTAGCCAAAACTAGAAGTTCAAAATTCTTAATAATGCAAACATATTACGAGCTTGTCTGCTTAGAAATCTGTGTAAAATATGGAAAGATGGCCGCCAAGCCCATCATGCATAATTAAAAAAAAATTAATTTTCAGAAACACGTTATGATGTATTTAGTAAAGGAGAAAAGGCTTTCTATCAACGCATACTTAGGTACTCGACTTACATATGGTAAATTTTTAATAAAAAATGTTAAATAAGTAGCATAATATTAGCTTGGAAATTTGATATCACACTATTTTTTAGCCACAACTTTCTCCCCTTTTTTTTTTTTGCTTGGCTTTTTTTTTTACTTTTGAAAAGTTGTTTTTTAGTAGACATCAGTTCTTTTTTTAAACAGATTATATATAATTGAAATAATTCTTCTCGCTAAAATTAGTCCTCGTATAGCCTTTATAAGCAGGGAACAAACACAATAGTATACACTTTGTTTACCTATCATTCATTTTTTAGAGTAATTAATAATTTAAAAGTAACGAAAGTCAATTTCTTCTTTCAAAGTATCAGTCTTTCTCAATTTATATCGCCTTAAAATTTTCTATGAAGGATGAAAATTTTGTAAAAATCAAATAGAGTCAAATTAAAATATATATTTACAGTTAGTCTGTCAGTTAATTGTTTGTTCTAACTTTTTTTGCTGACGGTTTTGCAAAATAAATTTATCTTTACAAATACCTACGGAAAATCCGAGAATGAAGCCCCGCAGGCATCTAAAGAATCGAAGATCTGTCTAAAGAAGTAAATCTAGCAATTCTAGACATGATGATGAAACATTTTTGATAAAAAAAATGTAAAAATTTAAAGATATAATCTGTACATATAACTTCATCTTCATTTAGATCGTGTTATAGAGAAGAAAGAATAAATATGTAATTTTACTCAAGTCTGTTTATCCATACCTATTTGCATAAATGTGAGAATATAATTTCGTATAAAAATTCCCGTAAATTGATTATATTTAATAGTCTATTATTAAAGCCGCATAAACATTAGAATAAAATTTTTTTGCAGTTAAAAATTGCCTGAAATCTATAGGCTTATCGTTCGTCAAATTTGTTATATGTTTTTTTTTAATACCCAGACACCTTTTCTAAACTCTGACAAAAGATCACAGAAATACTGAAATTATCCAAATACTTATACCTTTCTATCGTATTTCTTTTTTTGAGTGGGGGGAGGGGTGAGGAACGGCGCTTAAGAACTTCGTTTTGTTCTTAGAATTCTGAATTGATCATTGAAAAGATCTACCTACATAAATCTTGTTGCAGAATTTTCATTAGGTAAGAGTTGCATCAACTTATACATCATGTGAATATATTAAATTACTTTTGTAAAATACTAGATGGGAGCCATTGATATTTTCAGAGCATTTACCTACATTTTAAACTTAAATCATTTACAACTATTCATTAATTTTCTATACGAATTAAAGAAGTCGTTGTTTCCATGGCAACTGTACCTTTCACTATTGCTTGTTTGTTTGTTTGTTTTATTGAACACATATATATCAGATCACGTGGGGATCACGGCGGGATTCGAACCCGCCCCCACCTACGTTCTCAAGCGATTAGCGGCGTGGTGTCTTATCCACTCAGTCACGGTGGGCCACTATTGCTTTATCTAATACCCATATACTCAAATTTAATCAGCTGCGCTTAGAATCATGCTCATAACAGAGTACATTTATATGTAAGAGTGGTGACACATATGCACAAGTCGTGTACTCATATTCAAGTTTTTGTCCGAAGAACAGTAACTCAGTTTTCATTAAAAGACGTGGAAGATTTCGATTAAACTAACCAAAAAAGTTTAAAAACATTGGCTTTCTGATTTGATTTTATTCAAAATCGTCTTAACCAACCAAAGTTAATGTCCGGGATACAGAGTGTTTACTGCAAACATAAAAAAGTTTTCAAAAATGCAGGCTTCTGATTGATCAATCTCATCGCGCTAATAGCGTAAAATCTATCTTGATCCCGGCCTATTCAACGTCCTTTAAATATTCGAGAAAGCCTTGACAAGTGAGGAAAATATCACACAAAGCAGGCAAAACAAAGAAGAAAAATCATTCATTGGCTCGTTCATATCCACGAGCCAATGAATGATTTTGTTCCTTTGCTTTGCCTGCTTTGTGTGATGTTTTTGTGACGCGTGTCAAGACTTTCTCAAATATTTAGGGGGTGTTTGTTTATTTCACCACCATGAAGCTATGAAAGGAGAGGAGCAGACATGTCAATCTTCCCGTGTGAAAAACTACATTAAAAAACGAGTTCTTCCCCCTCTTTTGCCCTTTTCTCTTGATTTTGACAGATAGCAGCCCATTTAGCAGTCTCCAGTGCAAGATGCAGCTATATATGGCGGACGCAAGGGGGAGGGTGTTAGCGTGACCAATGACATAATAGGCCAGTTCATGACGTTTAAAAGTCACACGGAGTTGGATCATCTTTACACGATGATTAGTACAAAGCGGTGCGCCGATTTTTTTTGTGTCCATTGCCGTGTACAGATAATCAACTCCGTGTGACGTGGTGAGCTGGCCACACTTAGGAACAGCTTCAAATGACGTCATCTACTTCGAGGCAAACGAAAAAGGACAGGCTACAGCGGCGCTACAGCGTCTAGAATATATAGTGTGGAAATCCAATCAGTCGATCACAGCGATATCTGCAGGATATTCCCCAAAACTCCAAGACAATTTGGTCTAGACGCTGTAACATTTTTTTTAAACGTTTTATTAACTTACATTTGACCTGTGTGCTTGGCGTCAAACCCGCTGTAATAATACGATGTTTACTTTGAAATTTGAAAATATATAGCAGATGTCGCTGCGATCATCTCCCTGGATTTCAGCGTCAGTGCACATTTAAGGGATACACTTTTTAGCGGTTCTTGGATAGCAAATTTACACATTATGTATTCTATACGCTGTAGCGGTGCATTACATATGTCTCTTTCTTCTTTAAAAAATATCCTGCAGATGTCGATGCAAATAACTGTTTGGAATTCGACATCGTTGTACATTTAAGGGGTTCAATACTTACGCGCTTTTTTAAGTATTGCTGGGATAGTCGATTTCTACAACATATAATCTAGACGCTATAACGGAGCTATAGTTTCTAGAAGATATAGTTTAAAAATCGGCTTATTAAAAAAGTGCTAAAATTTTTATCCCATAAATGTTGAACGAGGCTGAACGACGAATGTCGATTACAGCGACATATGGTAATTCCAACATAACTATTTCAAAAGAAAATGTTTCGCTCAGAGAAGATCTAGAAAATGTTGCTCCTATCGACATTTGTCATTCAGTATTTTTCAATATTTATGGGATTCAATTTTTAGCACTTTTTAAAGAATTACTGGAATAGCCGGTTTCCACACTATAACCGTGATCTAGGTAGATTTGTCTGTGTTATCGTAACGAGATTGACCAATCAGAAGCCAGAATTTTTGCTAACTTTTCACTGTTTGCAAAATTGCACCTGGATCCCGGCCTATATTTCTAGACGCTATAACTGAGCTCAGGAATAGTACAGAAAGCAAACTCTAATTAGGAACAAGTGTGTCTTCATAACGAAGTAGCGACATACGGCCAATAAATGTTTATTGGTAAAAGTTATAAAAACAAATCGTTAAAGTTCTTTGCGAGCATGCCATTATCGTCAGGTTAATGCATGCTGAATTATTTCCCTAGTCTAATAGAGATCGTCCATGCGCGTATCTTCTAATGGAGGATATTCCAAATATGGGTTCGAGGCTGAAAAAGTCACGTGGTACCGGTAATTTACCGAAAGAATTTCTAACTGATAAGAAGGGAAACAGGAAACTACACTGTTAAAAATATCGTGAAAAATTACCTCGGTTCTTACAGGTTCTCTATTTTCTGACCAATGAGAACGCTACATAAACGCCTATGAAGCGTTCTCATTGATCTGAATACAGATAGCCTTTAAAAACAGAGGTAATTTTTCACGATATTTTTAACAGTGTACTACTGCTTTCTCCCATGAACTGTTTCATTGTCTAGCGGGGATTTACATTACGTAGACGGAGCCTTCCCTTCTTTACGCTAGACGTTCTTGCCTTGACCATGTGATCATAACGTAGATTGAATATCCTCTATTCAAGAAAGCGGATTGCCGTACTTTCGACAAAAGCTTGAAATGAGCATGCCTTCTGTGCATATATCACCACTCTTATGTATAAAGGCTCTCTGTTATGGTGTTGTTTCTGATACAGCGCCTAGAATACCTAGTGTGGAAATATGCTATCCAAACAGTTCGAAAAATTTGTATCCCTTAAATGTGCGACGATACTGCTAAAATTTCAAGTGTCGATCGCAGCGACATCTGTGGGATTTTCGTATTACTATTATTACATTGTATAGACTGGCAATTTCTTGCAGTTGTAGAAAATATCCTGCAAATGTTGCTTCGATCTGCATATTGCAGCAGTATCATTGCACATTTAAGGGATACAATATTTTAGCGCTTTTTTAAGTATTACAGGGTTAGCCGATTTCAACACTATATATTCTAGGCGCTATAGTTTCTGAGCGCTGTTGGTTAAATTTCGATATTCGTGTTTTAGAGTGAGCAATAGAGAAAAGTACTAAAACTATTGAAACAACAACTTCTTTAATATTGAAATGTATAGCAAAGGAGTTCAGAATCAATGCCTTAAATAGTTTCGAATACGCACTGTTGTTATGACATCAATACCCTTCCTGGATGTGGAAATACAAAATTGTGTTCAACATAATTGGCCGCAATCTAGATAGATTTTTCGCTGTTAGCGAAATGAGATTCATCAATCAGAAGCCTTCATTTTTGTGAACTTTTCGCTGTTTGCAGCAATGCAGGCTATTGATTGGTGAATCTCGTTTCGCTAACAGCGAAAAATCCATCTGGATCCCAGCCTAAATTTCTGTAAACATTGCACTTCATCCATGGCATTAAGAAAATGACTCAAAACTTTTATGACATAGGCCGGGATCCAGAAGCAGCAAAAATTCTCAAACATTCTGGCTTCTGATTGGTCAAACTCATTTCGCTAACAGCGAAAAATCTATCTGGATCTCGGCCATAGTTTTCTTCGATGAAATCAATGCAAAAGGATAATATAAAAAAAATTTAAAAGACTTCTAAAATTATTTGGCGGGTTTATCGCTGTTTGGCATAATTTATAAACTTTAGAATTAATTAACAGTTTTTCGCTAATTAAGAATAGAAAATTTGTGTTTTTAAAGCTGAATTTTACAAAAGCACGTAGATTGAGTAAATATCTGTCCAAAAATGCAATCCTTACTTTTTTATGTCCATTATTTAAGTCTCTACCTTGATTGAACCATAAATTGTGACGAAGAAAATAAATCGGTCATTTTCAGTATCTCGACGTTATTTTAAAAAATCTATATCTCTGTTTATAATTAATTTATGAGGATGCATTTGGTCTCAAATTGAAGATCTTTTCCATTAGGTCCTTCTGGTTTTGGTTTTATTTTTCTGTGATGATTGGTTCTTTTGATATGGGGAATTTTACGCTGGCATGTTTGGTTGATTTAACAAGGAGAAGTTGTCATCAGTATAATAAGCAGTTACGGTGTCTTGCGTTTTATTCTTGGCGTTTGTTTGTTTGGCGAGGTTAGCATTTTTTTTTTTCAGCTTGGCTTGGCAGAACGACCGTCCTGCTTGATATTGAAATTTTATTATAAATATTGTTTTTTTTTCTTTTTTCTGTCGTTCATTAATGGGAAATCTTAATGCATCAGTGAAAACATTTTCCGCAGCCTTTGTAAAATTAGATGTAATGTATTATGTACTTGACAAATGATTTTAATTAACATTTTAAATGAAGGTAGCGTAAAAATACATTTACAATGAAAATATATTTTAATTATTGTAAATAAAAATTGAAAATACATACGAATTCATGATATCAATTTAATTCATTTTTTTCAAAAAAAAAAATAATAATAACAATTTTAAAAATAAGTCGTTTGTTATGTTTTAAATATGAGATTATTTTATTTCTGGTTTCTGTTAATGGGACATTTAACAATGTGTATTATGAGAATTTTTCTTTATAAAGATACACAAATACTTGAGGCCCAAAGAGAACAAAACATAATTCATAAAGCAAAAAAAAAAAAAATAATAATAATAATAATAATAATTATATGTATGTTTCTTATCCTTTTGGAAGCAAGAATTTATATATAAGGTTTGTTGGGATAACTGGGACATGATTTTACAATGTGACTCTGGAGCTTCTGATAATTCAGCTTTAAAAAGTCCTTCCGGCCAGTGCCGGGAGGAAGAGGTAGCTTTCATATTCCTTATTTTAAAAAAGCCAACTTATATTATTCAAATACACGAAGCTCAATTTAGTGGAAACCGAATAAAAGAGATTCAATACTAATTTTTATCAATACAAAATCATTATGAATGAGAATTTCGCGAAATTAGTCAGCTTTATTCAAGCTGCTTTTATTTAAAGTAACTTATATTTGGCTGCCAAAGTCGGCGATTTCTTAAAGTGCCTGTCATTTTAAGACAACATGGTGGATGAGGCTAACCAGTGAACTTGGTCGAGACATTAGTAATTGCTGTGCACATGTTCACTCACAACGGAATCGGTTAATATATACGAGTGCTGTCGCAGGCAAAAAATCAGATTTTTCAAAATGTCACCCACATTAGAAATTCAAACTGCTATATCTGAGCCATTTTTTAAGATAAAGACAAACAAAAAATTCTCCTGAATACTTATATCAAGGTCAAATACTTAAGAAAGAAACCTTTTTCAATTTCTAATTTTATTGCACCTCACTTAAAATATAATTTTTTTTTAATTTGATGGCCGCCATTTTGAAACAAGATGGCTGATGAAGCTGGCCAGCGAACTTGGTCGAGGTATTGATGTATGCTATCCACATGCCTTCTTACATCGAAATAGGCGAATACGTGTGTTATCGCGTGACAAATACAAGATCGTTTCAAAGTGTTAGCCATGCTAGAAATTCAAAGTGCTATAATTCAACCATTTTTTAAGATATAAACAAAAGAACAAATTTTCAGAAACAAAAACTGCTCCAGAATCTTTATATCAAGCCAAACACATAAAAAAAATCTTTTTCATTTTCCAAATTTTAATACATTAAATTAATTTTTTTAATGGCAACCCTTTTGAAACAAGATGGCGAATGAAGCTGGCCAACGAACTCGGTTGAGACATTGGTATGTACTATGTACAGATACAGACCAAGTTACATCCAAATCGGTTCATAAATACGCCTGTTATCGCGTGACAAAAATCAGGTCGTTTTAAAATGTCAGCCACAATAGAAATTCAAAATGCTATAACTCAGCCATTTTTTTAGATATAGACGAAACAAAACCTGTTCCGGAATCTTTGTATTAAGGTAAAACACATACGAAAAAAATCTTTTTCATTTTCGAATTTTTTGGTATCTCATTTTAAATTTAAATTTTTTTTAAATTTTTTAAATGGCCGCCATTTTGAAACTGGATGGCGGATGAAGCTGGCCAACGAACTCGATCGAGATATTTGTATGTACTATGTACACGCCAAGGTACATCCAAATCGGTTCATAAATACGCCTGTTATCACGTGACAAAAATCAGGACGTTTCAAAATCTCAGCCACGCTAGAAATTCAAAATGCTATAAGTCAGCCATTTTTTAAGATATAGACGAAACAAAAACTGCTCCCGAATCTTTCTATCAAGGTCAAACACATAAGAAAAAAATATTTTTTCAATTTTCAGTTTTTTGGTACCACATTTCAAATTTAGATTTTTCTTAAAAATTTAAATGGCCGCCATTTTTAAACAAGAGGGCGGATGAAGCTGGCCAACGAACTCGGTCGAGACATTGGTATGTACTATGTATAAACGAAGTTACATCCAAATCGGTTCATAAATTCGCCTTTTATCGCGTGACAAAATTCAGGACGTTTCAAAATGTCGGCCATGCTAGAAATTCAAAATGCTATAACTCAGCCATTTTTAAAGATATAGACGAAACAAAAACTGCTCCGGAGTCTTTGTATACAGGTCAAATACATAAGAAAAAAATATTTTTCCATTTTCAATATTTTGGTACCACATTTCAAATTTTAAATTTTTTAAAAACATTTAAATGGCCACCAATTATAAACAAGATGGCGGATGAAGCTGGCCAACGAACTCGGTCGAGACATTGGTATGTACTATGTACACACCAAATTACATCCAAATCGGTTCATAAATACGAGAGTTACAGTATGACAAACGTGAGATACATATATATATATATATCAATTTTGAACGGAGGGTGGTTTCGGGGTCGGTCATGATCGATGAAAATATACCAAAAATTTTTTAAATCGCTTTCCTCCGAACGGCTACAATAGGTAGCTTTTAGTAATGAAAGCTACCTAAAAGCTAATGTTTATTTGTCTGAACTTTTGTAAATGTGATCAGTTAGGTTCCCTCTATCACACAGAAATGCTCAAAATTACATTTTAATATTTAAAAATATAAAAATATGCATATTTCATCTTTCTTTCCTCATAGGTCCAGTTCCCCCCCCCCCAAAATGGGGTAACTGGACCAGGGGGGTCTATGTTCCATATGCGTTTATATTTTTTCATATCGGATGTAGGGTCCGGTTTGAAAAAGTGTAAACAACTTAAAAAAAATTAAACCAGGCAGATCATGTAAATTATATGTCAATAAACAGAGTTGTAAGGGAAACCTTTGCTGTCAATATGTCTAAAAAAAGCACTAAAAGGGAAAAAATTAGATTTATTTATACCAAAAACATAAAACTTAAGTTAAGTACTTATGTACTTTAGTATAGATAATAAGTATAAAAGTCACATGGGTATTTTAAGGAAAAAGATAGCAAGGTAAATCTATGAATAAACGGCTACGTAAGTACTTTATCTTAATCCAGGAGTCGCATTATACAGGGAAAATTTTATTGTTCTACCAGAACCCTTAAAGAAAGGTTCGATGAAGATATTTTTTTTTTTTCAAAATAGTGGTAGAAACGATAAAAGTTTCCCTATAGAATGCGACCCCTGGTTATAGTACAATTTCAAGTTCTGGCTATCTCGCTTTCAGGGGCAAGGTATTTGCATTTGTAAAATATTGAAATAATTTACTGACACCAAAATTTACAAAAGAATCTATCTGAAAACAAGTAAAAGTATATTTTCGCGTACTTAATAAAGGGGAAATTTTCATTATAAAATTCAGGTTCCAATGTGGCAATTAGTAATTAAAATTAAGTGATGCCATAACGGCATCACAGCCTCTCAAAGGGTCAAGAAATTTGGTTTGATACCACTCAATATGCTTTTTTATTTCATTGCGTAATTTTAATAAGGTTTTCTATCATTTTCTTTATTGTGAACAAAAAACAATGGAGAAATTTACTTCCCGTAGTAAGAGAAACACAAAAAAATTATTTATAACTATTGGGGTAACTGGATCCAGCATGGTCCAGTTACCCCGGATACATGTCCCAGTTACCCCATTCTTGAAACATTTAAGGGGTAACTGGGACACCGGTCTTACATTTGAAACATGAAGTAAATATGTATAGATACTTAGTAATATTAATGTAGTTATATGTCTAATCTTTAAAGAAAAAAAAAGATGGTTTAATAAAAGTACTTACATTATTTTAATAAAAAGCCGAGGAAGTTCAACCATATTGACGTTGTTTTTAAAAAAAGAAACGTAAATTTTTGGCAACCTATCATCGCAAAGTGAGAGTTATGATTGATACACGTTGTTTTAGGAAGTAGAGATTAAGGGGCATTGTTCACAAAAGCTAAAACTTAAAAAACACCAACAGTTTTTTATAAAATGGACTATGGCCCAGTTACCTCGTGGTTCCAGTTACCCGAACTAACCTTAGTTGTTTTTTAAGAGAATTTCAGGGGTATTATTTTAATATTTCAGGGTTGTTAAATATATGTTTAAGGTATGAAAAAAAATATATAAATTCGTACAGTTTTTTTTTTTAAATTTTAAATCAAATAATGTGTATTTTGAAAAAAAAAAAAAAAAAAAACCACGAGAAGTACAGTCGTGGGAATAAAGGTAAACACACCCTACTAACTCTGCAACTAATTGTAACTCCAGAAAGTTTTTATTACCAAACGATTGAAAATAAAGTCTTCTTTTAAAGAATGTATATAACATTTTATTAGGGGGCATCTACATATTAAAACGAACCAAACCTTCATTTTTTTTCAATAGCAATACCCAATTTTCACAAGATATTTCAAATCTTCGGTTCAAACTATGCCTAGACATCAAATTCCAGGTAATTTGAATGATAAGTTTTTGAATTACAAACATTCAAAATTTAGTGCTTCAAATGTTAAATTACATTTTCATATTTTTATTAATATTTCCTGAAATTATATTCCTAATGTGCTATTTTTTGTGTAGCAATGATTCTAGAATACCGAAGCATAAATACATTGAATTTGCAATTTGTCTAATTGTTTTGATGGATTTAGATTTATTAAGTTTATATGGAAATCTAAAATTTCACATTTTTCTTTCAAGTAGTTTTCAAATTATGCTTAAAAGCTGCTAAAAAGCTTCAAATTATGCTAAAAATTCCGAAGCTGACTAAGCAACCCGGCCCAATATTACTCTAAAAAGGGGTCGGAACAGGTTCGACCCGATGCAGAGCCACCGTCACATCATCGAATCCTAATCGCGGGACACTTCATAGGAAGAGCCCGTGCTCGGAAACTAATGAGGGGGACTCCACACCGGCTTACTTTACAGAGAGCCGAAACTGAGAAAATCCTATAAAGGTTATCTCTGCGATTTCAGCCCGCGGATGAGAGGTTAGTAGATAGTAAAAAACAGGAAAGTTAGACCTCAACCCACAGCCAGCGCACAGCCAAATCCTTGGAAGAGGAAGAAATCGGCCGACTATGAGCCAAGGGAGAAGAAGAAGAAAACACAAAACACAAGCTTAATCTAAAACATAAACACGTCATTACACCATCGGACCAAGAACGGAAGTAGCGGCTTTACCTCACGACCCCGGACGAGGTCAACATCGGTGTAATGATAGTCCTTAGAGACCAGGAAGTCCCGGGCAGAGTCAAGGCAGAATACTGAGACGTGCGAAGGCGGACAAACCGCACGCGACGCATCTGATCGGTCCACCCCTTGACTCCACCGAGGAAGACCGAAACCCACAGGAAGACAACATAAATAAATACACTTTAAATACAATAAATACAATAAAATAACTATTTACAAAAGGCGGACTCGTGGCCATGAGGACCCATGAGCTACGTGTCCCGTGGGGGACTACGCCACCCACTAGTCAAGGGCCGACCCTAAGGCGATCCTTCGGACCTAGAGGCTTCGCGTCCCCTGAGGGACTCTCCCACCTCCAAGTCAACATCGGGTCGTAGGTTAGTAAAAAGATGGAATAAAAAATAGGAAAGTTAGAACGCATAGGGCATCAGATCCACACGCCGCAGCAGTGCGGTCAATTTGTCCGGGGACTTAGCGCCGTATACGCCCAAGGAATAAATTTACAATAAGCAAAAAGGGTTCGAGATCTTATCGGACCTCGTGAGCATGGAGGGTGGCAAGCCCTTCCAGATGTTCAAGGGCCCACTCAGTCAAATTCCAGATCCCAAGGACTACACACACAACACAGAGTTAGTAGATAGAAAATAAAAAATAGGAAAATTAATAATCCAACACCCGATCGGACCATCCACAAGTGGTCGCTAAATCCCCTAGGACCGTCAATCCAAGGAACCCCAAGGACAACGGCCCTCCCAGTGGACGATCTACTTCCGGGTGTCGAACCGAGAGAAAAAAGCAAAATCTTTGGCCCGACCGGACCCTGTGGTGACCGCCTGTGTTCCGTTCGCTCACCTGCCGCCGACATGCCCACCTGCTTCGACGATCCAAGGGCATTTGCACCCCAGACCACACAGGGTAGCTTGGTTTCCGACTCGCAAGCCCTTTGTTTTCCGAGGCATAGGGTTACGACGCTAAGTCGAGCCCCTCTGATACACCGCAACGCTCGGAAGCCTTGAAGATTCACATCAAGGCATCTCCGAGCCCCTCCCAATTGCTCGTTCAGGGAAGGCTGGACCGCATTCGCCCCATTCACCCCGGTCAAGCCGGTAACTGCTCGTCGGTCCACAAAGTAGTCGTCTCCACACGATGACATGCTAGCGACAGGCTACTCAGGCTCACGTTGTGCCCTCGGACGTAGTCCGGGCACTGGACGTGGAACCTCATCGGCCACCTGAACCACTCTGGGTCACCGCTTTAGTCTCCTCTCCGAAAATGGAAAAGAACCGACACGGCGACCTTGGCCAAGCTCTCGGGCATCCTTCGGCGCTAAGGCCGGATTGATTCGAGACCACTCGGGGGTTCACAAACCCTAAATCATTAAAACATGTTTTTTTTTTTTTTCTTAGAATCAATATTTTTACCGTTTTTGTGATTTTCAAATGTTCTACGCGCAACACATTGCTTTTAAATTTATTGAAACTTTTCAGAAATGTCCTTTATATCTGTCTACATATTTGTTATTTAAAATAAACTTTTTTACACGTATTTAATATTGAAAATTTAACAGTAATATAAAAAATATTTTTGAATTTTAATGAAAAAAATATCAATTTAAATAAATTTAAATCAATTTGTGTATGCTTTTTTAATATAATTTGCTAAAAGTTAACAGTAAGTTTTTTGTTTGGATATTTAAAGATTATTATTTGAGATTATTGTAAATGTGGTTAAGTTTGGAATGCGCATAGAGCGTAGAAGGTATTTTACGATTTTTTCACCAAATTTTGTAATAACATTTTTTTATATTATAACTATATTCTGAAAATTTCATATATACATATATATTGGTTAAAAAAAAGAAAAAAAAAAAAAAAAAGTCAGTTTTCAAAGTCCACTGAAAGCTTAAATATATTAAAATAAGAAATTTATTTTTATTTGATAAAATTAAATTTTGTTATTGCAGTTTAAGCAAAAAATGTTTCTGTATTTCCCTACATTTCCACTTATTTTTCTGTATCTTTCTGCACGGACATTTTTTCGCCCAGTTGGAAATTTACATATAATATGATTTATTTACCAATAAGAATAATTTTGTTAAAATTAATCTAGTGAAACTTCGATTTATCTATTAAATGCATGAAAAATAATTTTATGACAAGCGAAACACAAAATATTACATTAAAAATGTTACTGAACTCCCTTAAAATGGAGATATTTTCAAACATTAAAATATCTGATTTTCGTGTTTATCAAGATGAAGCAAATGCATTATTTAAAGGATTAGTATATGCATAAATAAAATATATAAATGTACAGAATAAAAGTAGAGTAACGAAAGCACATATAAAATTTAATCTAAATATGTTGTGCAAGTAGTAAGAATACTACACATACAGCATTTACTATAAATTTAACTTAATGTATTGTGCTATGATACTAGATATCTTAGAAAGTAACTAGAAAGGGTTCTAAACTCCATTACAAAACCTAACTGTTCCTAAATGTGTTCATTTACTTTAAAATTTATTTTTGTGGCCCAAGTAACTAGCTACATATTCTGAAATCATTATTTCCAAGAGAGAAAACACTTGCACATAATTTATTAGAATGCATACATTTTAACAAGAAATAGTGTGGTGGATTTTAATGCATAAATGCACTGAAAAATTATGCGATTAGGCTGTTAAAAGAATAACTTCTACGTTACTTTTAATTTAAATCCAATGTTGAATACGTTCTTTTTATTTGGAACACGTATTACAAATCAGTTATGACATATTTACATTCCATAATTATTCTTGGATGTTTAAGAAAATTAAAGTGTGGAATGTGAATAAAAAAAAGAAAGATGTAATTGATTTTTTGTTACATTATATAATATAAGTATGATTATATTAGAAATTAAAATAAAAATTTCATGTATTTATTTATTTATTAGGGTTCCGTACTTAAAAAGTAAAAATGAAACCATTATAAAATCACTCCTGTGTCTGTCTGTCACAGCCATTTTACTCCTAAACTATGGATCGTGAAAAGTTCAAATTGGGGAAGTAATAAAGGCTATTGATCCACATATTTACAGAGTATTAGACATTCACAAATATATTTAGGGAAAAGGTAGAGTGGCTAATTAAGATATTTGAAATATATATATATATATATATATATATATATTCTTTGTATATCGTGTGGGTATCGTGTGAAAGCTTTTGTAACGCAGAACTCAAAAATACATTTCATTTAATTTTTGGTAATTTTATTTTCAGAGATATCGTTGAAGATGCAGTACAAAAATATGTATATTTTTTTGTAATATAAAAAAGAGAACATTCAGAAATTATGAGAAATAAATATATTTCAGACTATAAGATGTATTTAAACCATAAATGTAACAATAGTTATACGGAGTTCTACATAATTTTAATTTATCAAAATTTTAAATGGAAGCAGTCTCTCACAGAACATGATTTCAAAACACCGCATTTTACATTCAATTAACCGAAAGCCAGGATAAACAAAGAGGTCTCAGCAGAATAGCACCAATCGTTTATTATAAATTATATTTTCACAGCACACTGAATATTCAAAATTTATTCCTTGGCAACGTAGCTTTGATATTGTTTTATACGTATTTATTGAAATAATCTTTGTAAATTCTCGGAGATCATGCATGGGAGATTACAAATATGGCTTTGATGTTTTGAATATCATAAGCATTATCTTCATTATTCAAATGTGCACAAATACACTTTAGAATTACCTAATCTTTTCTATAGAACAGTTATTTTCTTTGTAATATTATTATACCTACGTTCATTGAAAATTATCATTTTTTACTTATATTTTATGTCTGATTTGATTGCTTTAAAATATATTTTTTTATTAGATTTATTTAAAAAAATGAAAATTAAATATATATATATATATATATTTGAGAATTTACGTTTAATATTATTGAGAATTTACGTTTAATATAAAAAAAAAACTTAATAAGGATAATGAATGCAACCCTTAGAAGTATTAATAATTGTTCAATGTATTAAAAATACATTAAATCAATAGAATTATATTACTTTAAATATTGCTTGTATTGCAATGAAACCTGGAGCTTAGTGAACGTATTAACACGGGCTTGTCAATGAGGGGGGTTAAAAAGTGCAACAGTCATTAGAAAATTGGATCATTACGCGGGGTTATTCAGATTTTGCGGCGAATGTATTCCTGAGAAGAAAGACAGATCGACCGTTAATGTATAGTTAGTCAGAAATTAAAACAAAAATTAATATTAGCATTCGGAAATATACAGTTTTTTCTTTAACTGACGAAGGGAATACGATTTTTTGCGATGTGTAATTCGATTATGCATATCTAGTAATCAATTCAAAAGATATTTAAACTCAGTGTTCTCAGATTTACTGCGAGAAGTTACCTATTGTACATATGGGTAATTCTGTTATTCCATTTTATGATGAAGAAGAAGGAATAAAGAAACTGCAAATAGTATACAAGTGTCATCAGCGTACGGTTTAAGGATTATCATAAAAAAATGTCAATTCCTGAAAAGGGAAATATAATTCTCAGGAGATATAATCGAAAATGGAACAATAAATTCTTCCAAAACAAACGCAAATTATATACAAATATTCCCCTGACCAACAAATGCTAACCAGTTACAATCTGTTTTAGGTTTAACAGAATATTTTAAAAAATCATCCCGGATTATGACAAAAATGGCAATCATTTACGTCATTTATTAAGGAAATGACATTGTTTGAAATTTGAAAGCCAACACCTCAACGCATTGAACAAGTTGAAGAAAGTATTCTCAACAAAACCAGTCCTTCAATTATAAAAACAAGAATCAATACTGTTGATCTATACGGACGAGAGCTGACTCGGATTTGGCTCAGATTTATTACAAAAAGGAGTTTATGGAACATTTCACCGTTTGCAATATATGATAAGAACATTTCGCCACAACAGAAGAAATACTCAAGTTATGGACTCGAAGTACTAGCCATAATACAAGTTTTAAAGAACTTCAGAAATTACTCAATCGGAAAAAAAATACAAAGCCCTTACGGGTTGTGCTGCATTCTAGAAAACTTTAAATAAAAAGATTTGACAGCTAATGTGGCTATATAGGCATTACTCATTGAAGAAAATGACTACGATTTAGAACATCGATTACCAACAACAATGAAACATGTAAACCATTAAGCCGAAACTCCCCGATAACACAATCTCTACTTGTTATACCTATGTCATAAGGAGAAGTAATGAAAAGGAAAGCAATATGACAAAGTCTAGATGAATCCATAGAAAAGATCAATTTGCTAGTTACAGATGTGTTGTCATTTAATTGCGTAGTAAAGGATGTCGTATTGTACACATTTGAAACTGGAAAATAAATGTTGGTAGTGCCAGAAGAGATGCACGAGAAATTATACGAAACTTCGCTACTTCGCTTCTGCAAAGGTTGAAGAGCTAGTGTGGAAAAGATTTTACATAATTGTGTTACGGATGAAAGCAAAAACAATAATTGGAAACTGTTTTGATTGTTTCTTGTATAGTAGGAAGCAAGGGAAAGCTGGAGGTTTTCTAAACCCTATACCAAAACAAGATGGACCTTTAAAAAATGCCCTATCGACTAGATTTCTCGATCGTCTCTCATACCGATATATTTTTTTTTTCAATGGTAGATGCATTTACGAAGTTGACATTGCTTTACCTAGTGATATTAACATCGGCTAAGGAAGTAATTGTTAAAATGGAACTACCACAAAAAAATTCTGGAATAAAAGTATATTTATATATCGTAAAGGTTCAGTTTTTACCGCATGTAGGTTCACGCGATATTGTGCAAAGGAAGGAATCGAGCATATGAATATAACAACAATAATGACAAGAGGAAATCGACAAGTGGAAAAGATACACTGACCAACGATGCCAGAGTTGCCCATATTTTATAGCAATAACGAAACCAAATGGTATTAGTAAATGCCAAAATTACACAGATTTATCAATACCACAATATAGCAAAGAACCAATTATACTCCTACTCATTTAAAGACAGTAGTTAAAATGAAGGACATACAAGACATCAAATGCATTTTGAAATTGTCACTATAAAACGACGCAGTTTGGAAGAATTACAAAGTAAAAAAAATATTTTGGGCTATATGAGATAACTGTATTCGAGAATAACGATTGTTATGAAGTGGAAAAAATAAGAGATCATGAATGCCCAGGAAAGACTTCAACAGGAGGAGAGTGTGGTAAGCCGTGGATTATGGATTAAACTCCTGGATAAGTTATCGTAGATTACGTATACACTTGTGTTTGTTACTATATCTTAAATTCTCTGTACAAGATAAAATATACCTCTAAATTTAGCTGTATAAACATGACTATAAAGCCAAGATGCTGATGTGTAGATGCCTTTAGGATGACCGGTCTGTCGGATTTGAATTTCCAGCAAATTATCTGACTTTCTGGTATTTATTATTCTCAATAATTTCAACGCTATATATATTAAAGCAAAATTCATGCATCACGGGAGCTAATGAATTTACTTTAAAAATCAGAAAACTGCCATCCACTGATTCTTCATCACTCCCGCATCATTGGCTGGGAAATGCTAATAAAGAAATTGGCTCTATTCGCGCTAAATGGTGCGTTCTATAGATATTCTGTAAATTACTGTGTTTGTACTCCCGTACACTCATATTTGTAAAAGTTAGATATAGCGTATTGTAAAATTAATTGTCTTCAAGGGATAAAATTCAAGTTCGTATTATTCCAACATTCTGTAACTATTTGGAGATTTTAATAAATTAACGTATAGCTAATTATTATACTATATATGTATATTGTATATGATGTATTATAAAAATAATGTGTAATGAAAATATGTGAATTTTTATTTTGAACTAACTTACCATTAACATACTACTTTAACCCTATTGTCAATGACTGGGTTCTCTGGTACTTTTTTTCTCTTTTCAGTGTGTTAATATCGTAAGACAGTAAAATGAAATTAGATCCCAATTATTTCTAGTATTCACTGTACATTAGTACAATCACTTTAAAATTCGGATTTTTTTTATTACTGTTTTGGGGCATTAAAAAATGTCTATACCTGTCATCAATGACCAGGGTACCCGCGTACCCATGGGAATTTTCTGTTTAAAAATACAGAAATTGATAGATTATTTAGATTCATATCAATAAAACTAGAAATTAATTTGAAAATAAGTGTTAGACATATTTTTAAGATTAAAAAAAAAATCGTTTACTTGCAATTTTTTAGACAAGTTGTACAATAGCAAAAGGTGTACGAATGTACATCACATACTGGATTTCCACATTGTTTACATGATTTTCTGGATTTTTTGCGCCGTTTGTGAGGCTCTATCAAGTGCATCTGTCACCGACCAAGTTTTATCCTTCTTGTTTCTTCTCACTTTAACGTCTGCAGACCTGAAGGTAAAATAACACTGCAAATGCACATTCATTGCTTTTGCAGAAGCAAATTGACACCCTAGATGACAGAAGAATTCCTTTTTCTTATATGGGTACTTCAGGGGACGGGTCGTTTACGTTCACAAACAGGAATCTAAAACGACTAGCCTCCTTAAAATATCAATTTAATGATCAATAACTTAAATTCACGCAATAAAAAAATGAAAGACTTTAAGTAAGTGAGTGATCTGCAAATCCTCTTTTTTTTTTTCACTGGAAAGCGTTTAAGTTAAATAATTGGGAATTTGTTTTGCTTTATTGGCCACACTGTCTTGAAGGCATTTTGCGAAATCGGATAAAAATTGCATTTATCTTATGAGGAAATAAGCATCAATACTGCCATTGATTGGATTTGTACCAAAGCTAAAAACATTCAGTTACTTAAAAGTAAAGTCAAAATGTAACAAAATCAAACAGTTTAGTTTTTATGAGGAAAAGAATAGAGGTGCACATTTGTGTACCTCGGGTCTGAAAACGTTACGCTATTTGGACTGGGTTCTGAAAGTGTGTCAGCTTCAAATACGGACAAAGATTGTTTTTCAGTGTACTTTAAATTCCTGATTTGGTCAAAAAATGTCTGATATCCCGTGCATTTTGCGACTGATCTCGAAGACTTAAAATCTCATTTAATTTCCACAAAAATAGACGACGATTGTCTGTCTTATTTATAGTATGTATATCATTTGTAGTATGTATAATGTAAGTAGCAAGTTCTGCTATATCCACAATAAAGAAAAATAATGCAAGTGACCATGCGGTTGTACGCCTATGTGTTGTATAGTTACCCCAATAATTTATCGATTATACCCACTCCATATTTCGTTTCAGTATAAAACTGAATCAATTCGTTTTTATCTTTCGGTCTTCTGATACATTTATGATGTCGCATAGTAGATATTAGAATGACAGTTTTGTTCCTTTTTGGAACATACGAACAAATATTTACGTCATCATGAAATCCAAATTATGTGGATAAAACTTGCACGATTAAAATGGCTTCATTTCTTGAGGAATATAAGGTTTGTTTCTTTTCAAACTACCAACCATTGTGAGCTTCTGGTATAATAAATGTTTGCCAAAGAAAGAAAAGAAAAAAGTTGTTCATGATGATGTTTCCTCCAGAATCCTTGAATGGAGAGGCGAAGTTTTATACAACTCTTTCATCTTGGTTTATTTCGCGGCATGTACCTGCTTTTTCGGTGCGTAGTTGGCCGTTGAGATGTTAAAAATTATTTGCATGACATACGCGCCATATTTTGATCCATATTTAGCCAGATCATTTTTCTGTTCTTTCGGGTCAATGCAGGTAATGCTTTTACCTTTTATTTTTTTGTTCTTAATTTCCATATGTATGATAAGTAAATTCAGATTTTCTTTAATTAATGACTCTTGTGTCAAAGTGGTCTTTTGTGGCCGCAGCAAAATGTTAAATATACACTATACGATCATACTCAAGACTCCCATTTTTCTTCGAATTCTTCTCAAAGAAAGAAAAACTTTACTTCTTTTTCTAAAAATAAAAATGATGATAAAAATTATCATTTAAACAAGTAAGTGAGATTGGTTCAACTGACCACCATCCCTCCCAATCTTACTCGTTAGGGTCAGTACACTCCTATGACAATTCAAGCGAATGTCAGATTGACAAAAATTCTTCTTGAATTACTTCCTTTTCAACCGCTGTTACACAGACATCACCAATGGTGCAAAAAATTAACAGACCTTGCTGTTCTGAAAATGTTGCTGTTCTTTGTTATCAAAATATTCTTCTCAAATTGAGGATTGTGTACAACAGCGACACGTAATTTGCAGCTCTTTTGACAACACTTATTCACTTCCATGTATAATTATGAATGTTCAACATAATGAGATATCAAATCTCATTGATTCAGGCTCAACTCTAAGTTTGTTGGATCATGAATGCTTTAATAGCATTAAATCCAAAATCCATTATAAATATTTATCTAGAAATGTTTCTGTACCAACTATAAACTCTAAAGTTTTCTTTAAAGGATGTATCGAGATTGCATTCAAAATAGACTTTTTTTTTCATCATGTCTTTTACCTTACTGATTTAAAGAATGTTAATTTTGAAGCCATACTTATTTTGAGTTTATAAACAAACACTCTATAACCATCTCTCCAACTTTTAAATCTATATTAATTAAAGATAAACATATACCTTTTAACGTTCAAAAAGAGTCTCCTAGCAGTTTTTATTTGAATTCTCAGTATAATAATAATAACAATACAACAGTGCCATATTCTTTTGACACCAATAATGTGCCTATTTTTGAAAATTATATGTCAGTTAATACAAATAATGGTAGGGGAAAGTGTTGTACCTCTGATCATATTGTTCCTTTGCCCACCTAGGCTGTAGCGTCATCTAGCAGCATTTTATGAATTTTGGTGTAATTAGGGTATGGTTCCTTCACTAGAGAGCTTGTGCATCCTACTGTAGATTATTCAAGTCAAAGGGTATTCCTGTAAATAATAGTAATCCATTTCCATGATAAAAATGTAAGTATTTATTTGTTAATGTTTTGCCTAATAATATATTTTGTGCTCTTTGTTGATAGAAATAATTTGACATGGTAGCTATAGACTTTTATAAATATGGTGCGGCTTGTGAAAATGATTATCCTAACCCTAAAACTGTAGCATGCGTTGTAATTTGCACTAGCATGGTGTTGTACCTCTGACCATGATCAGTTGCTGTTCCTTTGACCAGGTCAAAGGTACAGCACTCTTAAAAAAATTTCTAAACATTTAAACTTTTATGACTTACTTACTACAACTGTCTTGAAATTAGTTCACGATATTTTTTTTTACTTCATTTTTTCATAAATAATTTTTAAAAATATGTAGACTGGGTTAAGCACAGTTCATGTACCTCCTAAACTCATAGCCCTCAAAAGAAAAAATAAGTTAAAGGGATAACGTCTGCCCAAAGAGGAACAACTATCACTATGATTACTGCTGTTAGTGCATTCGGAAACATCATTGCCCCTTTGTTTGTTTTCCTCCTGTCAACTTTAATCCATTTATGCTTCACAGTACGCCTCTTGGATTAAACGGGATTCCAAAACCGTCAGGCTGGTCAAATGAGTCCATATTCCAACAGTTATTTCAACATTTTATGAAAAATGTTAGACCTAGTACTGAAAGACTAGTATTGTTATTATTTGATAACCATGAATCTCATATTACCATACCAATAATTGTTTTACCCAAGGCTAGTGGCGTGACTAACGACGTTTCATCCACGCTCTAGCAATAAAATGCAACACCTTGGTAAGGGTGTTTTTAAGGGTGTGCAAAGGATATCCTTTGAACGCCTTTTATAATCATGCTGTAAATAATTGGATGGTTGCTCCAGTAAATGTTAGAAAGCCTGTTTCAATCTACAACATTGCTGAACTTGCGGGCATAGCATATTCTAATCCAGTAGTTACAAACAATATTATGAAAGGTTTTAAGGTTACAGGGATTGTGACTTTCAATGATAATGTTTTCTCTGATGACGAATTTCTTGCAGCTACTGTAACAGACAGACCGATACTGAATGAAACTGATTTTGATAAACCATCAGCGGGTGGCGCAGCTCAAACTGACAATACCATTCCTCAATGTAGCAGTTTAAATTTATCGCCGCTTACCATAACACCTGAAACTGTGAGACCTTATCCAAAACTGCAAACAAGGAAAATGTCAAATAGGGATCAGCATAAAGGGAAATCTCGTATCCTGACTGATACTCTTGAAAAGCTAATTATTGAAGCTGAAAAAAAAGCAACACCTTAAATGCAAGAAACAATGATATTGAATAAAATGATTTTTTTTCTTCATTGTTGCGTTGTCTAATTGGCTGGTCAGAGGTACAACAACCCATGGTCAAAGGTACAACTATGTGTTGTACATTTGACCACAATGTTATTATTTTTTAAAAATGAAATTAAACATAATAAAAGTAATTCTAGAAACTTGAAAAAATTGCATATGATAAACCAGATGATACAGATTATAATAAAACAAAGAAATTGTATTTAGCCTTAATAGTTAAGCTACGAAAATTAAAATATTGCAAAGTGGTCAAAGGAACAACACCTTCCCCTACTTATTTTGATAGTGTGAATGGAAATTTTGGTGATAAATATTTGCATTTTGTAAATAATTATGAAAATTATCTTTGCAATTACAGTTTTCCAAATAATGGTTTGTTTATAAATAGTGTTGGTAATACTGCTATGAATTATGATAATTCTTTTATGAATGCTAATCTCAATATCAGAAATTTAGAAGGTCATGCTCAAGTTTTTACTCAGTTTCCTAATTATTTTCCGACTCATACAAACTTTTATTATCCTAATGTTATAAATAATATTTCTGATACCAGTAATACGAAAATTACCTCTAATGAAAAAAATGTCATATCTGAAGATGACAATGACATTAGTTATGTTGGTAAAAAGTACACCAATTTGAAAAATGGTAATGAAAAATTATTGAGTTCTAACATGGTACAAACTGTAAATATAGAATTGATTCCCCCCAATTTTTCTGTTTATTTACATGTCAAATACTTGAATTATCCCTCTGAATATTTTATTTTTAAGCCTGCTTTGAAAAGTAAAGCTCTTATTTTGCATGAATCATTCCATTCTAAATCTTCATTTCAAAAAGATTTATTCTTAGTTGTATGTCAGAATATATCCAAAGTGGATGTTCATTTAAACAAACATACAATTCTTGGTGAGTGCATTAATGTAGATGAGAAAGATATTGAAAAATATTCCTTTCATTTAGATTCAGAAAATGAATATTGTAATTTAATTTTACCATCTGAGGAAATTAAAAGAAAACGAATACAAGAACTGTCACCAAATGATTTTGACTTAAAGCACTTGTCCCCACATGAAAGTGACTGTTTACTAAAATTATTGTGCTATAAAGCTCAAACATTTTCTAAATCCTTATACAGTTTGGGTCATACAGACCTAGTTAACCCTCAGTTTTCAATGATGAATTCTCATCCGGTGAAAACATTACCTTATCCAGTGCCACAGGCACTAGAGCAAGAAGCTCTTGACCAGATTAATCAAATGCTAAATGCTGGCATTATAGAAAGATCAAATTCTTCTTCGGCTTGCCCCATGCTGTTAGTTTAAAAGAAAAGAACTGACATGTCAAAACCTCAAAAATATCGTTTGGCTTTAGATCTACGATTATTAAATTCTATCATTATTCCTTCTTCATATCCTCTACCTCGCATTCAAAACCTATTAGTGCAATTGTCAAAATTTAAATACTACAGTACACTGGACTTACCCTCTGCGTACTGGCAGA
Organism: Maratus speciosus; assembly: GCA_963932465.1. Lineage (NCBI taxonomy): Eukaryota > Metazoa > Arthropoda > Arachnida > Araneae > Salticidae > Maratus > Maratus speciosus. Next base: position 303,822,551 of record OZ010795.1, read on the forward strand.
TTGCGGTTCCTAAAGAAATGCAAGATAAGATCAGTTTCCACTCCATGGGGAATGTTTACCTACCTTCGTCTTGTTTTTGGCTTGAAGACGGCTGCAAGTACTTTTCAACAGTTAATTGATTCAGTTATTCAATTATCCTAAATTCACTCTTGTTACGCATACCAGGACGACATCGTTGTTGGCGCTAATTCGTTTGAAGAAATGGTTGCAAAACTCACAAAACTCTTGGATACTCTTATTGCTAACAACATTACTCTTTCTCCTGAAAAATGTTCTTTTATGCAAACTAGCATTAACTTTTTAGGCTTCCACCTCCCTGATCATAAAATCCTTCCAAGTACAAGCAATATTTTGAAAATTACTTCTTTTCCAAAGCCAAAAACTAAGCGGCAGACAAAGAGTTTTATTGGCTTATGTTCATTTTACAGGTCAATCATACCTCATTTTGCTAAATTAATTACTCCTCTTATTGAAATCACCAAACCTAAAAATAAATTCTGTTGGAAATCTGAACAAGAAAATGCATTTAATAAATTGCAAGAAATTTTTTTCCATAAACCCATGCTCAATTTTCCAAATTGGAATGAGACCTTCTATGTTAATACAGATGCCTCAAAGACAGCAATTTCAGCTGTTCTTATGCAAAAAATTCAGGATGATCTTCGCCCAATTTCTTATTACTCCAAAACTTTATCTCAATCTGAAAAACAGTACCCAGCCATTAAACTGGAACTTTATGCCATTTATAAAGGTATAACGGCTTTTAAATATTACATTTTCGGCAGTCCTTTCATTCTTTTGTCTGATGCTAAACCTCTCAATAATTACAAAATATCAACATCTCCTGCTGACATCACTACACGTTGGATGTTAGAACTATCTGAATATTCTTACACATTTCAGCATGTTCCAGGCAAAGACAATGTGTTAGCAGATTTTCTAAGTAGGACACCTCATATTCCTACTGAAGATCTCCAAACTAACCCTGATCTCATTTTTGAACGAGAAGTAATGCCTATTGTTGATAATCAAAATGACCTACATAATGAAATTGCACAGTATCCATGTGGATTAATTGGTAAAAAACTTCATAACTGACATCTCCAAAGTGACCCTCCATCTATAAATAATGTTAGTAATGAAGACCCATTGTTAGAAATTTTTGATCAAACCATCCTTTCTGAACAACAAAAAGATCCTCAAATTAAGAAAATTTATGAAGATATTAAATCTAATAAAAAATCTAAAAGTTTAAATGGTTATTACATTAATCCAAGTAATGAGTTGCTTTGTTATAATGGACACTTCTCTTCAGAAGACATTGAATTACATAGAGCTGTTTTACCATCTTCACTTAGACCTAAAGCTTTAAGAATTGCTCATATTACTCATATTGGTATTCATAAAACTATTGTTAATTTAAAGAAAAGATTCACTTGGAAAACTCTAATTTCTGATACAATTAATTATGTCAACTCTTGTGAAATTTGTTTAGTAAATAAAAATCATAAGAAAAACACTGCTCCATATCTGCCAGCACCTATTCCTACAGCTCCCAATCAAAAAGTTTCGATGGATTTACTTGGTCCTTTGAGAAATCACCAGTTTGTTATGACTGTAATCAACCATTTTGCTCGTCATCTTGAATTATATGCCTTGAATAGCATTCATCCTGAGTCGTTGACTTTTGCTCTGTTGAATTACATTTCCACTCATGGAAAACCCGAGTTAACTCTTACAGATCATGGTTCACAGTTCACTAGTGATTTGTTTTCTTATTTCAACAAAAAACTTGGCATAAAGCTAGAGCACAGTACAGTAGCGCATCCACAGGCTAATGGATTGGGTGAGAGATGTAACACTCAAATAAAGTCACCTGTCAATACAATGGCTTCGCAAGGATTTGATGTTCCAACTGCTTTAAAAATTCACTAGTCCATATACAACGCTACACCTCATCCAGCTACAAAATTTACTCCAAATCTTCTTCATTTTGGAAGAGAGGTGAATGATATTTATGCCAATTATAAAACCCATTTTTCCTGGAAAATCATTAACACTGCATATGAAATCCACAAATTAATGGATGTAATTTTAAAAAATATACTACCAAGCTTACAAAAATAACGAGTCTTCTAGACAAAAAGTGTATCAAAAATCAAGGGAAAAAATAAAATTTGCTAATATCAAAGTTGATGATATTGTTTATGTGAAATTTCCCAGTGTATTTAACAAAAAAGTACAAAGACCTTATATGGTAAAGAAAATAATTTCACCTGTACTTATTCAAATTCAAGATTGCAATAATAATCAAGCATCACCTGTGTTAATTCATACTAACAGAATCTTGAAACTCCAGAAAAGAAATGAAGCATTGCTTCATCCTTCTGATTCATCTAGAAGTGCAACACATGATCAAACGACTGTTGATAGTGCATCTTCTTCTCCTGTGAAACGACATATGCCTACTCATACTACGAATTGTGATTCTGTTCAAATTCACACCACTTCGAAGTGCCAACAAACATCTTAGCATTCACATAATTCAGTGCATTCTCAAACATCTGATAGTAAAACTTCCACTACAGTTCTAAATAAATCTACTCAAAGTAAAAAAAAAAAAAAAATGATCTTCGTCCTCGCAGTCATAAACAATATAAAATATAAATTAATCTTCAATTTTATTTAGGATGCCTTTACCATTGTAAAAAATCTCATCTATGCTAGCTAGATTAGATTGTCAAATACGAAGACTGACTGTTTATTTTATTTTTTACTTCTACCAAAGCTGCAGGCAGCATTTGCGTATTTTTTTATATTTATTTTTTTTAAGTCGCCTTCGCCTTGACACTGTGGAATTGTCATCCTGCAAAAGTATGTAAATCTTGTTTTTGTTTAAATATTGTCTTCAAAACCTTATTCATCTTTTAGAATTTATATGGATTGTAAAAAAAAAAAAAAAATGTGCTGATAACTCTGAATTTTTAATTTCAGTATTGGATTTAAATATTAAGACAGATTCTAAGAAAAATCAAATCAAATTTTTTATAATTCATTATTTTAGTTGCAAATGAAATGTCATTGATTACTTTATTTTGATATGGTATTTATCTTGAAAAGTAAATTATTATTGATATAAAATATGAGTACATATATCATCACTTTCCCTATTGTGACTTTTAGCGTAACTCAAAATGTTACTTTGTTATTAATTATAATTCATGCATGTTCTAACAACTAACCTCTTTCTAACATCTAAAATAATAATAATGATGAAAGTTATGCATGCTTCTACTGTTGTTATTGGTGTATTATGTAAAGTGGTTGAAAATACATTAAACTTTTTTAAGTGTTTGAAAATTAATAAATTGAAAAAATATCTGTGTACACGAAGATTTTGTACTTTGGATCAAAAGATACCCTCCAAAGGTTATTTTAGGTCTTTACAAAAAAAAATACTTATGTATTTTACATTAAACTCTTTACTACTGTTTGGCATCTTATCTCCGTGAAACCTATCAAATTTCCTCTTTTTAAAGCAGTTTTTTATATACTTTAGCATTGCATTTTATGCCAATGCAAGGCGCCTCTATGTTCGTTCAGCCAAAGTTGGCGTGTTTCAAGGATTATAGCAACCCCTTTTTTACTCCTCTTCTCGGAGAGCTCGTGCGCATTCAGTGCAGTTGAGTTGGGACTTCAATGCAGAATGGCTGCCTTTTGCCGTTCTGCGAAGAAATTATGTCCGCGCCTGCATGAGTGTTCTGTAACGGACGCAGAAAATGGGTGGATGCCTCTTCCCCTTCTACAAAAAATAATAAACGGATTTCGTATCTACAGTAAGAAATATTAAAAGGGCAAGAATATTTCGGCTGCATAGTTTCGTCTTTTTTTTTGGAGATTTTTTTTATCAGTTAATTCTGATTCTTCAGTAAAATGTGGATAAAAATTCTTTTGACGGCATTATTATTGTTTTTTATTCAAGTGTTGCTTTTATTTCGAGTCGTAGAATTATGATGCTATAAAAATCATCTAAATGCCTGTGCCTCCATACTCCCCAAAGGAAAGAAATTATTTTCTTTTCTTTAGTAAGAACATAGATTGAACGTAGATTTGTATGTGTCGATCATAAAAAAAGTACATCTAAAAGAATAAGATATGTACTCTATGATAATGCGCTATGTTCTGCAAAAAAAAAAAAAAAAAAAAAAAAAAAAATGCTTCATAAATTAAAAAAATTGCAAGGAAGATTTCTCATCTATTTATTTTCTTTCTGCAAATGTCTCCATCATTTTTCTGTTCTTTCGGGTCAGTGCAGGTAATGCTTTTACCTTTTATTTTTTTGTTCTTAATTTCCAAATGTATGATAAGTAAATTCAGATTTTCTTTAATTAATGACTGTTGTGTCAAAGTGCTCTTTTGTGGCCGCAGCAAAATGTTAAATATACACTATACGATCGATCCTAAAAAATGATTTGGAATTTCAATATCCAATATAACTTTACAATATTATTCTATCACCTCCTGTCTTCCAAACACAACAGTAACAGAAATAATTTTCTTGTAAATTAAATTAAAAGAACCAGCCTTGTAGCTCATCCCATTACATAGTTTTTGAGATATGTTTAAATATATATATATGCATCCCTTTTTTTTCTTCAACTATAAAAAGGAGTTAAACATTGAGAGTTTAAAACTGCATATTTGCAGAAAAACATCTTCACTGAATATCATTCTATTTGAAGCCTCAAAGTAAAAATTACCAAAAAGTTATGTGTTTAAATACAAAATTTCAATCTTTTTTATAACTGCATTACAGAGATGGCCTCTTCAAGGCTTTTGTTGTCACATAAATTAAAAGAAGAGACAATTCCTTATAAAATAATAACTTTTCTATAATTGGTTAATTAAAAAATATTTTTATGTAAATTCTGTATTATAAGAATTATTAATGTAATGTATTTTTTTTAATCTAAAATCACGATCTATTCGAAATGCGCATATTGCATTTAAATATCCACATTTTTCTCTTGAAAGCCGAATCTATTTTTTTAAAGTAGCGTACTAATGATCTATAGCACAACTTATTTATTTATTTATTTATTTATTTTTGAAGGACCGTTAAATTGACGAAAACGATCTCTGATTCTACACGTAATGTACAATGAGATTTTGAATGACAATTTATATTGCATTGCGTAAAAAAGAGGTCAAAATTACTTTAGAATTTCTTATTTTCACGGTAATTTGTGAAACAAAAATAACTGATGTTTGGCTTTTAATTACAAGATATAGGAAATTGCAATACTTACATCTGTATTATTTTTCATAGTTAAACATTTTTAGAAATTACATTTGTTTATGACTATCTTGTATTCGATTTGCAGAGAGAATTCATGATATTAATTTCAATGCAATCACAGAATTTATTCTTTTTACAAAAAAATTCGCTGTTCTGTTTGTTATAGAATATAATATGTTAAATTATAATTCAATTTTAATGTGTAGAAATGAAATTGATTTATTGTGGTACACATTATTTTTTTGTTTTGAAAGCGTATAGTAATTACATTTTGTGCACTGTGGATTATTCAGAATAAAACTTAAAAATTCTGTTCTTAATAACATCATATACATGTGGTTCCACTGCATTTCGTATTTTTTTTCCTATAGATGTTTCTCGCTGCTATCGTCATATGTGAAAAAGTAAAATAATACTAATAATATCTATATCAAACTTTAACATAATCATTTTTCCTTGAACTGTAGCTCCTTATAATTTTGGAAACTATGGAGTCTTTTAATTTATCCTCTAACTTTTTATTGTACAAGGTGTTTATAAAGTCCCGTACCCATTTTGATGTTTAATAACTCATAAAATAATGAAGATATAAACAAACTTATGGCATTTATTGATGGAGTAACTCATATATTTTCCTTTTCAGGTTTAAATATCTTTACTTTTGTAAATATCGTCTGCGCGTGTGGTTAATTTCAGATAATTTCATTTTCCACTCTAAATATCTGTACTTTTCTAAATATCGCCTGCGTATTAATTGCATTTTTCTCTCTTTTGTTTTTGGCAACTATTGCAATGTTATGTTTACTTTTGATGTGTTCTATATTAATTTTGTATGTGATGCAGTGTTGCCAGATTGGGGATTTTGTCCCCATTTTGGGGAATTTTGAACCTCCAGGGGCATTATTTGGGGACAAGTAGTTCTTTGGGAAATGTTTGTGGTCTATCAGCCTTTTTGGGGAAAAACTTGGGGATATGCAATTGCATACTACAATCACATTGCTACGTTTATAATTGAATATTGCTCAATGAATGCAGCAGCCCTCTCCCCTAGTTCTCCTTATATTAAACTTAAATGAAAACTCTGCGGTCTTAAACGGCATAAACCTTCAGATTACTAAATCTTCAGGACGGTATGCGTAACGTTCATTTGCTGTGTTTTTTAAAAGATTTAACTAAAGATGTGGAAATAAGCTACTTTTTTTTATTATTGACAAAAGCACTGTGATTGATACAACGACGATGCTTTGCATTATGATTAGGTGCTTCAGTAGGGATGACAAAAAATTGAAAACAATGTTTTATAGCTTAAGTCAGATAGAAGTAGATGATACCACGAACATCTCAGATTCATTCAAACCCCAACTGATAAGAGATGATCTCTAAACCTTGAAAAAATTATTGGTATAAGTGTAGATGGAACTAACGTAATGATAGGCCTGCATCATCGTTTAGCAACAATTTAAAAAGCAAGTGTAAACGAACTTGTCGTAGTGAAATGCATCTTCATTCTCGTCGTAAAGTTGCGAATATACATGCAAATTTCTGCAGACTTTAAATATTTATTTTTTGCAAATGGGGAATTTTTTGAAAAAAATACATGATTTGGGAAAAATTTTTGAGTTTGAATTAGTTAAAAAAATTTTATAGTGGAAAATTGAAAGTTGAAAATTTACTTTTTTGAGTAGAAATTGCGTTGGGGACTTTTTCGGAAAAAAGCACTGATTTGGGGAAATTTTCAGAAATTTTGGGAAACTGACTTTCGACTATCTGGCAACACTGAGTGATGTTTTATTCGAGCGGATATTAAGGAGAATGCATACACCACAAGAGAAAGCACAGATTTTATGGTGATTCATAGAAACGAAATCGATAGTGCAAGCACAGAAAACTGCAGAAAAATTTAGCAAAAACATCCTCCATCCAAAAGAAGCATCTTGTGGTGGAAAAATAATTTTCTTGAAACTGAAAGTATGGCAGATAAGAAACGTTCCGGACGTTCCTGCACAAGTGATTTTGATGTTGAGCGTGTTAGAGAGACATTTTTACACAATCCTAGAAGATCTGTGAAATCAGCGGCAAGATAATTGGATACGCCAATTTTCGACGGTGTACAAGGTTATTAAGAAAAAATTAAGACTGCATGCATACAAAGTTCAAATTGTTTAAGTTTTGGAACCGGACGATAGTCCTAGGAGGATGTCCTTTGCAACATATATGCTAAGGAGAATAGAAGATGATGCTGATTTTCTGAAGCGCATAATGTTCTCCGACGAAGCATCCTTTCATGTTTCTGGCATTTTTAATCGCCATAATGTGCGCATATGGTGATCTGAACCCCCCCCCCCCCCCATGAATACCGTGAGGCAGTAAGGGATTCCCCAAAGATTAATGTGTGGTGGGGACTAATGCACGACCGAGTGAATGGGCCTTTCTTTTTTACAGAAGAGACGATCTCATCAGTCGAATACTTAGACATGTTGGAAAACTTCGTATTTCCACAACTAGAAGAGCTTCAGCCACATATCATTTTGCAACAAGATTGTGCACCACTTCATTGGGGTACCATAGTTCGTACTTCTTTGGATGACAATTTTTCAGGAAGATGGATTGGGCGAGTAGGTCCTATTCCTTGGCCACCCAGATCACCTGATATAACGCCGCTGGACTTTTTCCTTTGGGGATTTGTGAAGGACAATGTTTACAGGAGGAGAGTGTCGAACATTGATGACTAAAAAGCCAGAATTACAACCGCAATAGCCTCTGTGGATGCCGACATGCTTGCCGCTACCTGGCGTGAAATTGACTATCGACTTGATATTCTCCGTGCGACGAAGGGGGCACACGTGGAAGTTTATTGACAAGGGTCATGAAACTTTTTGAGTCTATCTAATCATTTATGTTATTAATTTTAATCTATTTTTATTATTTTATGAGTTATTAAACATCAAAATGGGTACGGGACTTTATAAACACCCTGTATTTAAACATCTTTTGAATGTAAAAAATAAACATATACCGTAGGTGTATCTTACAATTATATCAAGATTAAACCTAAATTACAATACAAGAAAATAATAGGTTTTTCTATTTCTGTTTACTATTTTTTTAAATGAATAATAATCTTAAAAAAAAAAAAAAAATGCAACTATTAGTTCTAAAAAACATTCAATAAATGTACTTTATCTACATATAGTAATTTTTTCCTTCATATGTTTCTTCCTGCAATTATTAATTATGAAACTTCATGAAAATATATGTAAACATAGAGGAATTAATATTTTTATTAATTGATTTTTTATATAACACGATATTTTGTAGACTGTCTTTTTTTTTTTTCAGTTTATAATTCAAACTTTCGGTTATAAAAACTTGTATATGATATTTTAAAATGTCCTAGAATTATATGGATGTTTAAATTGCAGTTAATCAATCAAGCGTATATTATTTTCTACTTTTAAAAATAGAAAATAAGTATTATAAAAAAATAGATATAACTTGTCGCATACCTTGCAGACTTGAAGGAGTAGCAAGCTGAAATTTCGACGAGTAAAAACAAGTTATATATAAAACAGGCAAGGGTTTGCCATTTTCTACTTTATTTATTTAAACTGAAGATTTACAAATAACCGATAATTTTTTTAGCAGACATGTGGGAATAACAAAAATATAGATGCTGTCGAAAATAAGATTCTAAGATTCATTTTTTAGATTGGTTTTATTTCTATGACATAATATGGTTTTATGTTTGCTAATTTTTTTTTTTTTTTTTTTTTTTTTTTTTACTTAAGTTCGAGAAGCATGCGAGAAGATCAGTCAGACAGTTTGTATGATTTTATTTCATAATAATGCAAATAATATCAAATTTGGTTTTTACTTAGTACTAAACAAATTCCTGAATCTAATATTTGAGATTTGTTTTCAAATTGGTACTGTTAACAGTACATTGGATCTATAAGTTGAAAAATAAATATCTAAAGGAATCATACAAATTATTCGAGTACACTGTAAAAAAAAAAAAAAAAAAAAAAAAAAAATTACAAAAGAATGTATTAAAATTATAGTAATCTTACTAGAATTTTATATGTAACTCGGGTTGCAGTTACATAAAAAGTTCAAAACATCGCCATTTCTTAAACAAGTCTTAGTAAACTTACGCATTTTTTGATTTAAAGTGCAGACATGTATTTGTTAGATGATTTCTTGTTGTTGCCATTACATAAAACGTTCTAGGCACCCCAGTTTCCTATAAAATGCTTAGTAACTTTATAGATTTTTTTTTACAGTGTATAATGTTCAGAAACATTTTGTTAAACGGATATTTTATAATTTATAAATAAGAAGTTATTAAAATAATATTTTAATTGTGAAATTTCACAAAAAATATTTATTAGTATCAAAATTTGTTTTAATTAAAGTGATTTATGATGAATTTTACTGATACATGTTGAAAGTAGTTACCATGAATTAATATGTTAAAATTCGTTTCCAAAATTTGTTAAAAAATATTAATTTATTTTCAACGCGAGGACATGTTTTCTTCAATATATATATATATATATATATATATATATATATATATATATATATATATATATATATATATATATATATATATATAAAAGAATCCTTAATAATTGATTTAAGATGAAATTATTAACTAGAAAATATTATTTTATTTTTTTCGATTTTTTTTTTTTTTTTAACAAAAGGATCCATGAAGGAAAAGAAAATCTATTATGTTAAATTACATTAAATGTTACATGAGCTTACATTGTCTTAGTACTTTAAGAAAAGTACATTCATAAGCTATATAAAAAATATATATAACTGTATTTATCAAAAAATAATAAATTATGCAAATCAACATTGAAATTAACTAGATTTTTCACAATTATTTTTTTTGCAAGATTTTTTTTTTTGCAAATATTAAAAAATAAAAATAAATAAAAATATATTTAAGCAATTTTCTAGACCTTCGCGCATTAAAATATTTTCATTAAAAAATGTTTTTGTTTTTTGTATTATTTAAAAAAGAACAAAAGGTCAAGTGCGAGTATTACTCGCGCGCAGAGGGTTCCGTACAATAAACAAATGAATTATTAACTGTATTATTAAAAAATTGCAAAAAGAAAAATAAGACTTTGTAAAAAACTACACAACGTGAGGTTTTGCATAGCTGTATATATGCTAGAAAACTATGAATGCGTATACCGTTAAAGGTCAAACAGGTATGGAACCTAAATAATATCAAATATTGCTATTCTGTATAACTCATATTTAAATCTTATCCTATTGTGTTTATGATGAACTTATTTCGACACTGACAATAAAACTAGTGCACATTTAAACTTCACTTGACATTTCATAAGACTAAATTCAGCGTCGTAATAATCTTTTCTTTTTACAGTGTAGCTGAAACAAAACGCTTGTTCAAAGTTAAAAATTTGTATTTTGTTAAGCGCGCTTCGAAAAGAGTTCGCAAGGTTACAACGCCGCCTTGTTCAGTGCCGCACATTTCCAGATAGCTTTTTAATTAACTTTTAAAGGCACGGTAGGTGTATTGAGACATCTACGCAAGGTAAACTAGTCGCGAATCCCATGGTATTTGATTAATTTTTATTAAATTAGTCTGTTTTTAACAATTTGGTGTTTATTGCTTTTATACTGCTATTGGACATTGTATTACACTAATGTATCATTAAAAGTTGTTATCGAGGTTTTAAGCCGATTGTACATACACTTCGCCGCCCCTGTTATTATGAATGTCCAAACCATTCGTGCATTTAAGGCTTAATATCACAGCTAATTACAGACGATTTTGTTCAATAATCATTATTAACACTGCTCTTATACTTCTGCTACGATAAGTACTTTCAGCGCTCTTCAACACCTTTTCTGAATGCCTGCAAATTGAAATTTGTATGTAACGTAAAAATGCGTTTTCTCAAAAACCATGTGACCTAGGATAATCGTATAATTTTCCTGTAAGGTCTAAGTTAACCTATACTACCTCTATTTTTTTCTTAATTTTAGTTTTAGTAGATTCGGAAATAGAATAATACTTATAATACTGTTAGTCTCTGTAAAGAAATATTTAAATATAATTTTTTAGAAGTTCATAAAAATACTAATTATAGTATATAATGTACAATTTAGAAGATTATTTTAGATAAATTTAGACAAAGCATATAATAGTGCATATATATTATAAATATTATGTATATTCCCATATTTAGTACGCTTACATTTTCTCAATTAACTACAATGTTTTTAGCGTAATTTCTTAGCCCCCGGTAAGGTATGTTATTTATTTCTCCAAGCTTATTTTGTGTCGTCCTAAAAATAACGTTACCTTACAGAAGCCAGCCTTAAAACAAAGAAGTACGATTAAATACTCTTAAGTATATTTTTTTTTTTACTTCCAAGCATGGCACATTTTCAAATTTTATACCGTCGTATTAGAAAAAAAAGGCACTTTTAAATGTAATTTGTTTGAAAACTGCATCTCTATTTATTTTTGAAATATTAATTTTATTCTAGTTTTTGAAGCCATTTGCTTAATATTGGCAACGGAAGTGCTCCATTTCTGTAGAAAGTAAAGGAAAGATAGTTGTAAAATATTCATTATATATTTTGCTTGCCCATTCTTCATAATAACCGAAAGAAAATGTAATTAAAATACGTTCTATTTTGAAAAAAATATAAACGAATGATTTCTGTTAAAACATGGAGCTATTATAAACTACATTTAATTTTAAATATATATTTTAATGTTACAAACAAATGAAAGCCTATGAATCATTAGTAAGGCGTTTTTTTTTTTTTTTTTGGTCGAGTTTCCTTAATGACGGCATCTTTTTGCTGCATTTGTGTATTATTTCGCGATCGTGACGGCCTGTGCCTATTTTATTGTAGATGTTTAAGAGTGAATCGTAAATGTGGAATTCTTAAGCGGATGCGAATGACGTCATTTTGCATAAAATAAAAGAGTTGCTATAAGTCTTAAAATTGGATTACTATTTGTACTATTTGTATTTACATATATATATATTATCGGGGGTGATACTAAATTCTGAATAATCAGAAAACCTGTTTCCTAGTTTAGTATTTTTCTAGTTCATTTTGCGGCATTTTAAAATGATTTTACCAACAAATTTGAGAAAACAAAAATTCAGGCACAAACGGGTTAAACTTGTTAAAATGGACAAAGAATGTACTACATGGCAATGCAATGCTTAATGAGTTATGGAATGAAATTAATTCAAAATTGCTTGTGCCGCTTCAAAATTACTTTCTCACGTCCTTTTCACAGTGTCGATAATTTGTGAAAGGAACAAATTCAAATGTTTTCTTACTCAAAACAATTCAAAAGAAAAGAAAAAAAAAACTTCCATTCTCATACGTTTTCGTGTTGGTATGTTACCTCTTGCAAATTATTTACAGATAGAAAACATGGAAAATTTACTGATGGGACTTTCATAAAATTGCGTTAACTGCAACAAAAGATTTGTTTGTATGAAATATTGCATATTAAATTTTAGCTGTAAATACTGTCATGTTTTTCTTCTTTCCGTCTTTGTTTAATTGGAAAACATAATGAATCAGTCAAAAATCTTTCCACTCTTAAATTAGAAGTACTGATTTCTGTCCGTGACAAATGATTTTAATTCACATTTTTAATTAAGATAGAGTAAAAAAGGAAGTTGCAGTGAAATGTATTTACCTTTAATTATTGTAAATGAAAGTAGAATATACATTTGAATGCACAATTTCAAACTAATGTCTTACGGCTGAAATATGTTTCCTCTCCAATGGAAAATTAATTATTCATATAGATAAATAAAGAAACAAAAATTTTTATTTTTTATTTTTTTTTACGTTCAATATGGTTTGTATATGTATTCATTTCTGTGACAGAATAAAAACATCAATATATTAGAAAAAATAATAATCGTCGAATAATATATATTTCAAAATTGTCAATAAATAGATTTTTACATTCCAAAACCACATTTAATTTAAAACATCATTTCATATAAAAAATTTAGACAAGGAAAAGAAACGTATTTAGTACAACACTGTATTAAAATTGTTTTTCTTAGAAAACTTCAGAAAATTATTTCAAATACAAACGAATTTTTATGAGTTATAAATTTTATAGTAAATGTATAATTAACGTTATGAAATTCAATTTGTAAAGAATTATTATAAAAAAAAAAAATCCAGAGAATGTACAAGCGACTAAATCCACATCAAGAAGTACGATACTGTAAAACATGCAAAACAATTTTCAAAGGCTTTCATACTCGAAATATATTAACATCACAATATATTAGCAAACTTGCAAAATTCTGTCAAAAGAATTTACTGCTTACGTAAATGGAAACGCATTGCAATAGATAAATAAAAACCCATGTCATGAATTGCGCACATAAACCTTATTCGGTTATATATTTAAATGTATATTGACAATGCAAGTGTAATATTAAAAATGTCGCTCTCATTTCTTTTTTATCAAACCCAAACGTTATGAAAACCGTCTCTTTTCGTTAATTAAATGTCCTTTAAACGGGAAAATATAAAATTTTCATATTTATCCTTTTAAGTTTGGATATTCCTTTTTAGAATTAGATTTGAAAATATGTGATATTTGATTTTATAAAGTAAATAAATTAATGCAGCGACCGGCTGCTTCATTCAAGACGTTCGTTATAGCCAATTTTTTCTCTATATATATTTTATATTTATAATATATGCAATGTCTTACGTATAAATATATTGTTATATTCTAAATTTACAGTGAAGTTTAAACTCAATAAATCTAAAGGCGACTTTGTGGTTGACCCTTTGATTTCGTCATCTAATTTAATAATCATATCACAAAATATAGTTAACATTAACGTAGACTAATTTCATATCAATAAAATATAAGGATCAGGGCTACAAAATTAATGTTTATTATTTAAGCTACTCTAATAAACTTAATTGAATTTACTGAAGTCAAACTCCTACTTACAAAAATTGTATAATCTTCTAGCTCACAGGAAACGACCAAAAATTCACTTCGGATTACCCGAAATTCTTAAAAGAACTATAACAGGAATGACCTCCCTGCAGCCCAAATTTATCTTTATAGTATAAGTGAAATACCTGAGGGAAGAAACATACTATAACAAACTCACTTTAACAAAACTGTCAGGGCAGTAAAAAAGAACGACGTCGTCTCCATTGTTTTCTAACTAAAAATTTTAACCGCCCCGGCGAACGGTTTCTCTTCGTCCGCTGCCCTTTATTCTCCCACTTATTCCTACTCTTTTGCGGAAGCAAGTTTCATAGGTCCCCGGCCACGTTCCGAGTAAAAGACGCTCTAGCAAAAGATAGGTTTGAAAAAAAATATCAAAAATTGAAACCGGAAAAAATTAAAAGGGAAATTGCACAAATTAAAGACACCGAAAAGTGGTAAGGAAGGGCTTGGGACAAGGATGGCCACCCACGGAAACACAGCAAATGCTTTAGAGCTTCAGTGCAGTCCCTGGGGGAAGATTCCAGAACCGAACCGTCCCGCCCTACGATGCCGTAAATTTATTTTTATTGAACATTATGTACATTTCCAATCACAATTGGTTACCCAATTGTTCTGGGCGAACCGGATTTTTACGCTTTTGATACTTTTAAAAACGCAATAATGAGATAATAAAATATAAATGATGAAAGATGTATGATAATAAATTTACTAATATTTAAATATCGAAAGATATATGAGTTTTGTGAATATTTACAGATGACACCTAGATCTACAATGCCAGGAAAAGAAATACGCATATGAAACACTAAATGGTAACACAATTCCACTCGGCACACTGTTCAAAGAGATAATCTAAATTTAAACAAAGTCGAAATCGAAGCTGAATGTAACGATTCATGACACGATGTTCCATAAGAGATCAGAAACTACCTTGAAGATACACCATGGGATGAACGCGGCAAAATCTAACTATTCTCTCCTCTGCCAGGGTGTTGATCGTAGCCAATTGAACATATAAATCTAATTACCATTGTACAGGTTAAAATATTTGCGAGAATTAGATTTAACGAACTCCAAACAATCTTTCGGAAGATAAAAGAAATGACAAATAGGTGGTTCTTTCATCGTAAGTTTAGCAAGCTATACAAAAGGCTCGCGCAATACAACTCAGCAATCCTTTTCATCTTCATTAAGAAAGTGGCTAGATAATACGCTTCAACTTTTCTCAATCCCGTTTCTAATAAAATTTTATATATAATTATTATGTTTAAAAATTAAAATATCCTTTAAAAATGTACTAAACTGTAGAACTAAAGTCTGCAATTAAATAATTGGAGTTACTTTATTTTTTATTCAATGATAAGCTTTGAAAATAAGAAACAAATTAATTTTCAAATAATCTGCTATCTTCAAAAGTTTCTGTATAATAATTTTTTAAATGCTTTCTTAAAAATCATGATTTATTTATCTTGGTAGCACTAGCCAAAAATAGTACAAATTGCTATGCATCCAAGATTTCTACAGTTCTGGGAAAAAATGGAAATAAAAAGGGAAATTCTGGTATTCATAGAAAGAATCACCTGTTAAATTAGGGGAATTTTTCTATAAAAAAATTTCCTTTTTTTCCTAATCTGTCGCAACTGTCGAATCTTTAATGAATTCTATTTAAATCAATCTGAAGGAACGAATGATTTTCATAATTCATGAGATTAAATAGAATAGATTTTTTAACATAAACAGTCGTAAATCACTGATATATATATTTTCCAGTTTTTCACAATATTATAAATAAGCATTATGACTTATTTTGTTACCGTAAATATATATATATATATATTCATATATTCTTTCAAGGTGTTTTATCTTTTATGAAAACAGTACGCCGCGATGTATTGAAAGGCTTTAAGGTAAACAAAGAATATTACAAACACAAACTTAAATGAATTTCAGAAAAATCATTCGAAAACGCCAGTATTAGCATTCCATCATTTATTCACTTCTTCTTTCTTACGATCTTGATACGCTGTGAAAGAAACAAATTTCAATTTAGCTTTTAATTAAAATATTTCTAAACAGGAACATTCAAAACTTCCATTTCCATCCCTTTACATGTCGAAACATTTCGTTTTTTTAAAAAGTTGGTGTTTCAGAAACACGTTAGGGGAATGCAACGGCATTTCATATAAATGATTTAAATATAACAAAGTATGTCCTTGTTTGAAATTTCATCATAACTTTTACTAAGTTTCTTTTAAATCATTCAAATTATTTCATTAAATTTAATGTTATTTTTTTCCATCAAATATTTATTGGAAAGATTAAAGGGTTAGTGAAAATTATTTCTGCACATTTTCATAATATCGGACTTCTTCTTTATTTTACATGGAAAGCGACTTGTTATTAGCTATTAGTAAAGATTTAAACGTAAAATTAAAAAGAAAAGTTTTTTTTAACTCGTTTGGATCTGAAATACTGTTAATAGTACATATACTTTCATTGAATATTAATTTGTCTTAATAATTGCTTTTGTTACTATCTTCATGTAGCAAACGTCTATGCATTTCATATTACGACTTGACATTTAGTAATAATAAAAGTTTTCTTAATTCTCTTTGTACTTTTGACGATTATTTTATTTTAAACATGTATTTTTCTCTTTAAATTTAAGATATATATTGCTATTCTGAACGAATCATCTACTATATATATAAAATACAAATGGAAATTTCGTTCTGGCAGCTTTTACTCTGAGTTCTACAGAATAGATTTTGGTGGCACTTACACTGCTAGTTAGATAACTTATCAGAGAAGGTTTTGGTACAGCGTCTAGAATACCTAGTGTGGAAATATGCAATACAAACAGTGCTAAAAAATTTTATCCCTTAAATGTGCGACGATACTGATAAAATGCCAAGTGTCGATCGCAGCGACATCTGCGGGGTTTTCGTATTACTAGTATTACATTGTACAGACTAGCAATACCTTGCAGTTGTAGAAAATATCCTGTAGATGTCGCTGCGATCTGTATAGTGCAGCAGCGTCGTTGCATATTTAAGGGAAACAATATTTTAGAGCTTTTTTAAGTATTACAGAGATAGCCGATTTCCACACTAGGTATTCTAGTTGCTAGAGTTTTGGTATATCGCAAATTGTTCTATGCTGCTTAGTTATAAAATTAAGTGGGAAAGTTCTATATTCAAGTGAATTCGATTGAGAATGATTAGCCTTTTTAAAAAGATCTACTGGACGAGGTTTGCTGAGATTTACATTGTTACTTAGGTAATTTTTCAAGGATGGCTTTAGTGTATTGCATATTTTTCTATGTTGATTAGTTATAGAATTAAATGCTAAAGTTCCATAATCTGGTGAACCTGATTATGAAAGATGATCTTTAAAAAAAAAAAAAAAACTACTGAATGGATTTTCTCGAGACTTGCATTGGTAATTGGATATTTTTTTTCAGGATTTAATATATTGCATATCATTGCACTTACCAAATCGCACTGTAAATGATTAACTAAATAGTTGCATCTTAACAGCTCTAATTTTGCTTGACACATTAGAAACTAATATAACACAATAGCATTCATATATTTTTTCAGCAATCTGAAAGGATTTTAGAAGTAAAGGTCTGTATCAAGGTCAAAGTCTCCGTTATACTCCGTTAGATTGGAGGTTCATTTTATAAAAACCGACCAGCGTAGCGGGCGAAGCCTGCTAGTGTGTTATAAAACGCAAAAAACATGAAAAAGTTTAATATGATATTTTCCAAACATCTCAAAAATACTTCCTTAGCCTTTGTCATATGAACATGAATTAAATAGTACACAGAATAACTACATTTCTTAAATTTCAGACAATGACGCATTTATTAAGCTTCAAAAAATCTATTTGGACTACTACTATTAACATTATTAAAATAAAAGTGATATTTTATTTCATATTGAAAACACAAAACAAAATAATTTGACCCGAAAACGTTATTAAAGTTAAAATTTACCCTAAAGCAGAGAATATTAATGACTTAAGAAACGGAAATAATTCCTTCAAACAAAATATCTTTTATTTGTAGAAGTAAAAATATAGATATTCGCGATGAAAATGCTACAAAATGAAAGCAATTAGAACAAAAGTTTAATTAGTGGATACTGTGCCGAAAAATTGTGATTTTATAGTCCGTGTTAAGGAAAAAAAACGCTCAAAAGAGAGTGGTAGGATTATGAAGTATGTATTTATGTTTTATTTAAGACTTTGTGTTTCGCGATTATATAAGCCACTGTATTTAAGAAAGTATATATTTGAAAATTTATGTAAATTTACATTAAACATAAATAACATATGGCTTTTTAGTTATAAGTATAATTTTCTGTAGCACTTAGCGATACCGTTAGTCAAGAAAAAGTTTCTGATGGAAAAGGAAATAACGGCTCGCATATTAAGGCGATGAAAACAAAAGAAAACACAGTATGACTTATTATTTTACTCAATTTTAAGGAAATGGCAAAATAATTCGAGCTTTATTTAATTAAGATTTACTTTTTAAACTGTCCTGTATGGAGGAGTAATGTCGTCTTTGTCGTCTCTTAAATTGATACCATATTAAGCAACAAAAGAAAAGGCATACATAAGTCGCAGCAAATATTATGCTTTTCGTCAAACAACAAAAATATATATATATATATATATATATATATTCAGTATTCCAAAAAAGTCGATCGTAAATTTCTGAATTTCTATTTTTACAAACTCAGATACATTCAACACTCTTCAAGCTGTTCATAATTCAAAAAAATTTCTGCATTTCAGTTAAATGCATGGATGGAGAATGATGCTGCTAGTCATCAAATCATTTTTTGGACACATGAGTTCACTTCAGTCTGAACGGTTCGTGATTAAACTCAATTACAAGATTTCGTTACATAAAATTTCTATTTTTTTTCACCTGGTTGCATTGCAAATAACCAAGGTTTCCGTCTGTTTTACCATTACTGCTAGTCTCCCTCTTTAAAAACCATTTGTGGAGGACGCATCACATACTTCGTAACTAGCATTTTAAACCCATACATATTAATAAGGTCCCAGGTTAATTAACTTAAGAAATTTGGGATTATACGTTGCACATGAGACTGTAACCCATATTAACACATCGGAAAAGCTCTTGTTGTTATACCATTTTCCAAATCACTGGTTTATGATTAAGAAAATTGCAGACAACGTGATAGAAGCCCAAATGGAAATATGGATATCTAAAAGGAAATTAGCTGTTTCAGAGTTTTAAAAGATCCATCTTCAGTGCAAGGGTTAGAAAAAAAATATATATAAAATATTAGGGAGTAGGAAAATGTGTTCTTGGTCACAAGAGTACAATGGCAGTAAGTGTAGAAAGAGCAAAGTCAAGAATTCCCGGATTGTTGATGAACCAAATGAAACCAATGAAAAGGCATCGTGTAGTTCATTCAGAGTGAGACAGACAGAGATTAAGCTAGAAAGAAAATGCCAGAGAAAGGGAAAACAGAGAGAAAAATAAAAAAAAAGTAAAGTGAAATTAGAAAATATGTGGTCATTGGTCAAATCATTTTTTAAACTTTAAAAAATCATTCTTATTTGAGAAGCTTCTACCAAAATCTCCCGAGTTTGTTGATAAGCTTTTCTGATTTACTAATGTCATCAGCATGGATAAAAATATGGTTGCTAGATCCTTGAATGGTTAGCAGCATAAGAGAGTTTAACAAATCCATTTTAAAACCTTTTTTGCTCCCCCAAATGGAGGTACGAATGTTGCTTAGTTTTGCCTTTATGCATTGTATACATTAATTTTGTTATGTTAACCATTGCACTGATGATGGAATTTTAAAAATACCGAAAGAGCATACCGAAAGAAACCTTTTTCACGTTCATATATATATATATATATATATATATATATATATATATGGCGTTATCCTGATGTCTGTCCTCTTGACAGCTCGTGTCCTACCTATTGAACAATTCTATTCATCATAAAAAATAGGTATATTATATAAACCAATAATTTGTTGGAACTCTTAAAAGGTTACTGCCCATTACATTTATCCGTCTTATGCTGCTATACACACACCGAAATAATTCAACCCAGAAATATAAATCACGCGTCATGCATAAATAATGAAAATCTTTCCAGTCTGCATACTTTAATAATAGTTCGCGGTCTAAAAAGGTAAATAAGATACCTAAATAATCGTTTTAGAAAACGCGTAACGTATTTAAAAAACATGATTCTGCAGCTACCGACGATATTCGAAAAAAAATAATACAATTTTTATGGAAAAATACTTGAATTATCTTGCAAATCCCTCTATATTACCGAGAATTTTATGAACGTCACGTGTTAAGATAAAATTTAATTCAGGAAATATTCGCTTAAAACTACTGAAATCACACTTTTAGAAATGATCATCCATAAGCGGTAATTTATCCTGTTCTTTGTGTGATCCTGTATATGATTTAACTTGTATTCTATAAACATTTCTTAGTATGCTAAATATATTTGATACTACATATATTCCGCTCAATTAGAAAATGCATAAAAGAGTTCAAAATTCACCTTCAGCAATTTCCACCATTAGACGAAAATGTAATCATTTTCTTCTATACAATTCTGTATGTTATCAAAATGCTTAATGTTATCAACGCATTCTGTATGTTACGAACAAATTATAAACTAAGAAGTGATGTTGCAGATATTCTTTTACTTCAAATATACTTATTAATTAATAATTAGGTTTAGTAAAATGATCATTAGTCTTATACAGAGCGTTTGGAAATTATGACACTACAGAAGAATTCGTTAATTGTTGAAGAAGAAGAAAGGAAATTTTACTTCGTATAAATAAAAAAAAATGGTAAGACAAATTGTGTGCTAATTCCGACTTTAAAAAATAAATTTAAATTGAATAAACATTTGCTCATTTTTCTATACACCAGATAAGGAGTGTATCTTGAAATTAGAAGGCCAACTGGAGAAAATCTGTACGTTATGTGTTAATTTAATGCATCATAAAGCGCAACCTTTAGTATTCTGCAAAGTCGTAAACAGAGAGGTAAAGTTTCATTTTTTATTCAGATATTCATGATTTACTTGGCGATGTCATAGGGTGATGAGCTATATTATTACAAGAGAAAACAATATAAAGGGTTATGGTAAATCTTAAAGAGAAATATAGACGTTAGGGAAACTTTCAAAAGCTGCCATTCACAATGTCATAATTAAATGAGAAAGAAAAAAAATAACAAACGTTTTAAAGCACTTCTAGAATACTGTCACGAATCTATCACGGTAAAAAAAATCAGTTAAGTTACTAACATTTGTCTAGGAAACTAGGAACCCTATAACGTTTTTTGTAATTGCAACAACAAAAAATTATGTAACAGATACAGTTTTGCACCGTAAATAAAAAAAAATCCGAAAGGTAACTAAGGATTTTTTCGGAAACTGGGATGCCTAGAACATTTTATGTAACTGTAACTCGGGTTACAGATAAAATTTTAGTAAGATTAGTGTAATTTTAATATGTCCTTTTGTAAAGCTACATATTTCTGTAGCTTTACAAAAACTAGTTTTGTATGTTTACATCTTTTTCTGTACAGTGTACAGATAAAATTTTAGTAGGCATACAGATTTGTGTAACATTACACGTGTAGCATTACAGATTTTTTTACAGCGTACATTTTAATAAAACAAACACAATTTACAAATGTAAAACTAATTTGAAAACCCAATTTCAGCAATTACCATCCATATACAGTTTGTCCACAATTAAATGACCCTATTTTAAAGTTGTCTACAGACGAAACTGTTGTTCAGAATTCTGTAAAATTTTGTGGAGGCAATAATAAAGTTATGGGAATTTGTTTGAGCGAAAAAAAAATTAGGAACCCTTTTTTAACGAATTATACATTTAGCATACATTTACGATAGTTTAACAAATTTTGTTATAACTTAACATGTTCAGCATGACTGTCATCATTTTCAGATAATATCTGGAATCATAAGATACTATGTTTCACAGTTGACCGCAGTGTGTTCTGGGAAATGCTACGAAAATCTCGTGAAATGCTGTCTTTAAAATCAGGTTAAAATAATTTCTCTGGCGCCAAAATTGTGATTTTTTTTTGCTTAAACAATTATCATTCCTTTATTATGTCTCTCACAAAATATCACAACTTTATCAACAATAGTTTGTCTGTAGACAACTTTAAATTAGGGTCGTTTAAATATGGACACCCGGTATATTACAATCCAAAATTCTTTTGTGCTGCCCTGTATATGATCAACAGACTTGTAGTATATAGGGGAAGACGGGGTACAGTGAAACAAGGGGTACAATGAAACATTACTTGTAAAATCAATCAAATTTGTCATACAGAGTTGTAGTTTATGTGTTATACAACTATATGTTCCGATTACTGATGTGATTTGGATACATTCACACTTCTACAACAGTAGCAATAGAAGATTATTGCTTTTGCACCATTGAAAGTAACTTTCTTTACTAAAAGTAATTTTGTTTCTTTTTCCTTGTTTTTATATGTAATAATTATTTTTTCTATACATTGTTATCTTTGGGTTGTTGTCTTCATACCTCCAAAACCAAACTAAAAAAAATAAATATTAGAAGTTTGAAAATAAATTTTTATTTAGTAACCTCAGTGCGGGGTACAATGAAACACTTACAGACGGGGTACAATGAAACATGTTTTATTACAGTAATAAAAATAGTAAATAGAATATATTAGAAGTAAGAGTAGGAAAACAGAAAAAAAAAAGAGTTTTGTTCTAACCAGGTCTGTAAAAAATGCTCTTGTTAAGCAATTAAAAAATAGAAAGAGAAAAAAAGCTAAGAAGGGATTGTTTTTAAAACAAACTCTGCGTGCTACAGACTCTGATGATGATCCAGATTTTTTTTCCAGTCCCAGCTGGTCATCGAGGTACTAAGAATGAGATATCCCACACAACATGTATGGTACTGGTACAAACAGTATCCGTATAAATGGAAACATAAGGAAATATATACCGTTGGAGAAATCATACATAAATGAAGTCAAATGTGAAGTACTTGATATAAAAAAACTCCAAGTTTTTTTTTTTTTTTAGAAACTTACATTTAAAAAAAAAAAACCTCATTGTGTTGAAACTACCATCCCATATTCCTTCAGGAGCAACTGAAATATAAGCAGAAATGCTAATTTTTGAAACTGACTTGAGCCAATTTAATATAAAATGAAAGGTATTTCTTAAACTAATAGAATTTTCTTATTTTTCATCTTAGACTATAATATTTTTATCAAGTTTCTTATTAATCAAGTTTTGTTTCTGTATTTATCTCATTTTTCATAAAATAAACTATACTGGGTGAAAATTGCTTCCATCATTTAGAGTGTTTCATTGTACCCCAGTATGTGTTTCATTGTACCCCGGCATACGGGGTACAATGAAACACTGTAAGACATTTATTTTTTGTTATTTTTCAAGCATAAAGATATTGTTTAGAACCTAATAAAAATTTATTTAGATGGAGAAAATACAAGCTTAAAAATATGCATTAATTATATTTTTGTGCATGCAAAAATGTGGATAGGAAAAAATAATTAGTAAATTTTGTTTCATTGTACCCCGTCTTCCCCTACTCTACAGAATTCAATTCAGTTTGAAAACACAAGAATGGCGATAATTCACCTTTCGCCAATATGTCGATATTTACTCGAATTTGTTTTTGTACAACTTTGTATGTTATCAATGGATATATGTATGCGTCACATATTTAGATAAAATTTAATTCACTTTAAACAAGCGTGACACAACTAAACACGTACTTCCAGCAATTACCAACCAAAAACACAAATGTCTCCAGTTGTTTGTGTGGCCCTGTAAATGATTTTATTTATCAATATATATATAATAAATTTGTATAATATATAATAAATATATATTATACAGTCTCTTAATATGCTAAATATTATTCAGCTTGAAAAAGCATAACTCAAGTTAAAACCACCTTTAATTCATTCATTCTCATATTCAGTAATGCTTACGAGTTCTTTTATTTAGCAATGTATGTAATCTATGATATTTATGTATACGCTGTAATTTGCAGAATTTAGTTAAAATTTAAAACGCATATCATAATTGAAACCACATTTCCGGCAATAATAACTAATAGACACTTCGGATAGAGTACTGAAGCGAAAATACTTTGTGTGTCCCTGTAAATGAGCGATAATTGATATCCACATCATATCCTATACGAAGTTTCTTACTTTAGTAAACCTCAGTAATGTACATCCCTTTCAGTACATTTAAAATTGTGTAACACAATTGAAATACATTGTAAAACATTTTTCCACGTAGACATAAAGTAGAATTATTTTGTGTGCCTTTGAAAATAAACAATAATTTCTTATCCCCCCCCCCTATAATCCACAGAATGCAAGCATTATTGCAGTTCATAAATAAATATCAATTTCATTATGTTCAGAAATGTTTCTGCATCATTAAAATGCTTTTGAAATGATTTTGCCCAAATGGTTGCAATGTATTGCTACAGTCTTCATTTCAAATAGGAATCATGCATTAGTACATTTTAATAATATATTTGCATTACAGAGCAATCGAGCATATTTAAGAGATTTGGAGCATGGACAGATGAACATAACAACCGAATCTATAAACAACTTTAAACAATATTGGAAAGGTGTTAAAAATTTAGAGAAATGTGTATTTGCGTGATTTGAAACAAGATAAAGATTTTTAAAGGAAAGAACATATTTAAACCCATATATCATGTATTTTGGGATTCTTTTTAACACTTTTCAACTATGTTGGAAAGTGTTTATGAGTTTTGTTTTCCTGTCCGTCTGGACAAACACTAGAGCTGTAAAACTAACAAATATACACAGATCGCCTGATGGTTTTTTTTTTTTTTTTTTTTTTTTTTTTGTATCTTATAAACGTTTACTATAGCATGATTGCTATTGCAAATGAAGTGCACAGTATTTGTAGTTGATTTTCAGGGAAGACTTAATGTATTCCATTACATTACGGTCAATAGGAAAAAGTCGTTTGAATTCCATTTAATCGTGTTAGACTATTCTAAACATACAGCATACATATATGCCTCTAAGAAGTGCACTAAATTATGCTTTCTGTAGAATATGGGGTAGAAAGCATTTATTATTCATTTGCAGATGCACGCAAAAGAATTACATAACAGTCTACGGGGAGAAAGTTTTTGAAGCGTATTTTAGCTATGTGACTCTACTCAAAATAGTGAATTTGATATACATTTAGAGAGACTTACTACAACGTACTTGTTGTATAACATGTTATGCATATTATGTATTATTTTAGTCTAGGCAATAGGGAATTTTACCTAGCAAAATTAATGGTAATTCTGGAAATCGGCTTACTTTATGTTTTTTGAATCGCTGAATCCGAATTTGAAACTTCCCACCAAAATTTCCCCCGACAACCCCCCCCCCCCCAAATTTTGGTAAAAAGCCCCCCAAAAAAGGTTTTTATTAAAAAAATCAATTTTTTTATTGTTTTATTGAAAAAGTGTCTAGAAATTCAGAAAGTAGACAAAATTTGCGACAAATTAGATACATGACATTATGACTTAGGATGAAGGGGAAGGGGGGAACTGTCTC
This sequence comes from Maratus speciosus, assembly GCA_963932465.1. Lineage (NCBI taxonomy): Eukaryota > Metazoa > Arthropoda > Arachnida > Araneae > Salticidae > Maratus > Maratus speciosus. The sequence continues at coordinate 303,848,560 of OZ010795.1, forward strand.
GGAACATGCGCGCGGTGGTGCGTGGACTAAGTTGCGCAATTCCACTTAACCACTCACACGTTTGCATTCGCTCTCCCATCTCCCCTCCGAACTTTCCTTATAAGGTTTACTTTAAGTTTTTTTGGGTCACTGAATGCGAATTTATAACTTACCCTCAAATTTCCCTCCCCGACACCCCCCCCCCCAAAAAAGTTGTTATTCACTTAAATTTCTTATTATTTTTAGGGGAAAGCATTACGAAATTCAGAAACTAGACAAAATTTGCAACAAATAGGATATATGACATTATGACGTAGGATAAACGGGCAGAGAGGGGGCTGCTTCGGAACATTCCCCGCGCGCTTTTCCCCAAAACCAATTTTTTTCAAAAAATCAATTTTTTGGGGGGGAGGGGGGGGGGGGGTTACCGGGTGAAATTTTTGTGGGAGGTTACAAATTAGGATTCAGCGACCCAAAAAAACATAAAGTGAGTCGAAATCCAGAACTAGTATTAATTTTTCCAGGTAAAATCCCCTATTGCCTGGACTTCATAACTTAGTGCACGTATCGCCGCAGTGGATCTTCAGAGGCAGCCCTCCACCTCCCCGTTCATCATACGTCATAATGTGAGATATCCTATTTGTTGCAAATTTTGTCTAGTTTCTGAATTTTGTAATGCTTTTCCCCTAAAACAATAAGAAATTTAAGTTAAAAACAACTATTGTGGGGGGGGGGAATTTGGGGGGAAGTTAAAAAATCGGATTCAGAAGCCCAAAAAACTTAAAATAAACCTTATAGAGAAAGTTCGGAGGGGAGATGGAAGGGCAAATGTATCGTGTGGGTGGATAAGTGGAATTGCGCAACTTAGTTCACGCAGCACGGCGCGCATGTTCCGAGGCAGATCCCACATTCCCCTTCATCCTAAGTCATAATGTCATATATCTAATTTATTGCAAATTCTGTCTACTTTCTGAAATTCTAGATACTTTTTCCCTAAAATATTAAAAAGATTGAATTTTTAAATAAAAACCTTTTTTGGGGGGCATTTTACCAAAATTTGGGGGGGGGGTTGCCGGGGGAAATTTTGGTGGGAAGTTAAAAATTCGGATTCAGCGACCCAAAAAACATATAGTAAGCCATTTTCCAAAAGTACCATGAATTTTTCTAGGTAGAGCCCCTATACGGTCTCTATTGCCTGGACTATTTATTTATAGAAACACACAAAAAATTCGGATACAGCACTGAATATAACGAAGAATCTACTACAGATAATTACAGGAAGTGTCATTTTATTTTTGGTATGCTTGTTTACGTTTAAGTAAATTTTAGTTTTTTTTTTTACATGTTTATAAATGCAATAGATGATATACAGGGTTGCACAAAATAATTGTTATGAATTGTGGGGTATCGCATAAATGATTTAAAGGAGGATTTTTTTGAGTTATGCATTTTCAAAGTGAACTATATATATTGTATAAAGATATGTGTTTGCATAATATAAATAAAATCATATACAGAAAATTATATTACACAAAAGACTGGATACATAGGTTTCCTACGGCCTTTAATGTCTTAAAGAGTGATTTCAGTAGTTTTAACCATGATTTTCAATACATTAAATTATAGTTTGATATGTGTGCTTTATAAAAACATATCCTTAATAAAAAGACCTCTGCAAAAGAATTCATTATGTTTTCGCATATTGGTAGAAATTGCTGAAAATAAATTTTCAACCTATTATCTTTTTTCTCACTAAACTAAGTTTTTTTAATACTATGTAGATGATATACAAATCTATTGGTTAAATACATTGCTGAACGAAAGTTCTAGACTACTTATCGTCTATCAACGTCTATTGCCGTAATCTGGTTTTCAAATATTTACAGCGTTACGTATTTCAACCACAATATTTTGTAAAAATATATTGTAAAAAACGGGAATTTACTTTTAGAAGGATTTTAATCTATTAGAATAAGACATAATATTGAAAATCAATATCTCATGCAGTGCAATTAAATTTATCTAGAGAAACAAATGACTTCAGCATTTACGTCATATAGAAAACAAATTCATACTTACTAATCTCTAAAATATTCTGAGGTCACACCACATCTTTCTGAAAATAGATTCTATTAAAATAATGTACTGTTTATGGAAACGTACGTATTAAAGCATTTTTAAATGATAAAGAAAAATCCTACATTACAATATGTCTTAATGGAATTTAGAATGTTAATGAATTCAGTACTCCGAATGTAGAATTTAAAATAACTTTTTACTGTGCCACTTCTTTGCGAATTAAACAAATTCCAATTTCGCATTTAATTAAAATAAGTGAAATCAGGAACAACTGAAGCTTTTGCATCGAACTTATTTCGTGCTAGAAAATTTTCTTGTAAGAAATGTTTATACGTCCGAAACGACTTAGTGGAACGAACTAGATTTTAACAGTAAAATACATGAATAGGTTTTATTGTTTGGTGTTTCCTTTAAACCCTGTTTAGTTTATTTAAAACTATAAAAGTTACAAATAAAAATTTATGAGCAACGTGTATGTCTTGTGTCAGTTATTTGTTAATTAATAATTTGAAATTTAAGGAATTCTTAGAGTTTATGTGAATCCATTTAAAGAAAGAAGATGCATTCAATGTTATAGTTGACCAATTATTCTATTCAGTACATGCCCTTATCATAAGGAGAGTTGGGAGTCCCTGTACCTACAATGTTAAATTAATGTCTCTTTTCTTAGAAATTACCAAGTATATTCACTTGAAATTTCTTATATACGTATGTGTTTTATTCGGAAAGTAAGGTCTGAAACCTTACAAAAAATAAACCGTCACATATTACTTCACAAAACATTTTTTTATTGAATTACTTTCATGTTTCTCTATTTCTATGTACAGTTTCCATATATATTTTTTCAGCGATTGTCATAATGTTCTACAAGCTGCTGTCTGCCTAAGTCATAGACGTCTGCCACTGTGACGATATCCACCAGTCCTTAACTGCTTCTTTCAAAGGTTGTTGATTTAAAATTCTACACACACACACACACACACACACACACATATATATATATATATATATATATATATATATATATATATATATATATATATATATATATTACCATTAATTAAACATAACCTGCCACCGTCAATTATTATGAATTAAAGCTGTAAGTATTAAAAAAATATTATAAGAATTATTATGGAAGAAAAAAGAAAAAAAAGTGGACACCGACAAAAATTGAAAAGCTTATACATTGAATTACGTTATCGAGGGCACAGAATTCAATGATATAAGCAAAATGGTTGTTTTCTGTGGGAAAAATAAGCTAAAGCTAAAATTAATTTTCCCCTGTGCCCGACAACCACTAAAATCAAGTGAATTGATTAAAAATGAAAGCAGAATAGAAACAAATAATATGAAATGGAAGAATCAATAAAACGTATTTAAATATTTATAGGATATAAAATAGAAATAATAAACACCATACCGATTAATATTTCAGTATTTTACAAAAATCCATGTGCACATGTCTTCCAGTATATCAAAAAGATTAAGGTGAATAAAACAGTTAAGAAATCACAGTAAATGATACCAAAGGATGCAGTTAATACATTTTGAAATAAAATTTGAAATACCTTGTAAAACAAATTTAATCTAATATAAAACAAATAGATATTAATTACATTATTTAAAATGCACAATTAAATTAATAGATAACAGTTTAACAATATCGTCAAAATTTAGCTAAAAATACACCCTGGTGTATAAATTATAACTGAAATGGAGCTAGAAAAATTAAAAATAAGAGCAATCTGAAAGATACAATTTTAGTGCTGCCATCTATTAATAATTATATTAAACATCTATCGCAAGATAAAAATTTGCAAACTTTTGAATGTAAATAACTGTTTAAACAGCAAAACCAAACAAATCCTTATATATAGAGAATTATAGAACAACCACTAAAATCAAGTGAATTGATTAAAAATGAAAGCAGAACAGAAACAAATAATATGAAATGGAAGAATCAATAAAACGTATTTAAATATTTATAGGATATAAAATAGAAATAATAAACACCATACCGATTAATAATTCAGTATTTTACAAAAATCCATGTGCACATGTCTTCCAGTATATCAAAAAGATTAAGGTGAATAAAACAGTTAAGAAATCACAGTAAATGATACCAAAGGATGCAGTTAATACATTTTGAAATAAAATTTGAAATACCTTGTAAAACAAATTTAATCTAATATAAAATAAATAGATATTAATTACATTATTTAAAATGCACTATTAAATTAATAGATAACAGTTTAACAATATCGTCAAAATTTAGCTAAAAATACACCCTGGTGTATAAATTATAACTGAAATGGAGCTAGAAAAATTAAAAATTAGAGCAATCTGAAAGATACAATTTTAGTGCTGCCATCTATTAATAATTATATTAAACATCTATCGCAAGATAAAAATTTGCAAGCTTTTGAATGTAAATAACTGTTTAAACAGCAAAACCAAACAAATCCTTATATATAGAGAATTATAAACCTAATATAAATCACACAAAGTATTTAAAACTATTGTTAATAAAATTTAAAAGCATACAATATGTTCTATTAGCTAAATTATTTAAACTAAACTAAGAGTTTAAATAATGTTAGAACATTGATAATATATAGCATATATCTATATGCTATAAAACAGAATAAATTCAGTAATAATTAATATAAATAATTATTAAAAATTATCTAAAAATTATTTTTTAATGAATTATATATAAGATATTTATAAAATGAACAGGAAATAAAAAACATGTGGAAGTATATAGAAGGTTAAATAATACTTAAAATCCCATTACTTAAAACGCACAAATATAGAATGTGGATTATTTTCAGACATCCATAAAAATCCATAAAGTATAAATATGGGACATTCAAAAACATTAAACTAAGAGTGGCATACTATTAGTAATTAATATGATATTGTCCTTAGTAAATTAAAATTTAATAACAAATAATTGTAAATTAGATTAATGAATAATTAAGCTAATTATAATATTAATGAAAATTTCCAACTTACATATAAAATATCAAATCAACATCCACATAAAATACATAACAAAAAAATAGTAATAATACAAGAGCCCCGCTTTTTTTTTTTTTTTTTTTTTTTAAATAAATAATTAACCATTGCGTATTATCCAGACAACACCACCCTCATCCGTACTCTAACATCTACCCACCCAACCAACCTATAATATTTTTTTATAATATTTTACAATTTTTAATTTTTTATAGATTTTTTTTTTATTATAATTTTTTTGTAATTTTGTTTACGCATGTGTTAATTTGTGTTTATAGATCATGTAAGAAAAGTACTAATTGTATATTAATGAATATATGAATTTTTTTGGAAAACCATGATTTAATGCATCATAAATTAGTTTTTTAATATTATTGTTAATTAGAGGAGAAGAACATAAACATTTTATTCTATATAAATGATTAAGTATTATATTACGAAATACAGAATGATGTAGACAAGATTTAAAATTTGTAAATGTATTAACTGTGAATTTAAATTCTTTACGTTTGTCATACAAATCTGTGATTGTTTTATTGTCTTTTATTGTAATTTTAAGATCTAAGAAGTTAATTGTATTGGTAGATAAAAGGTTTTCCGTTAATTCCAAATTAGTGGGATAATCAACTGGAAATCGAGTAATTGCAGATTGATCAGTTTCAATTAAAATGATGTCATCAATATAACGATATAAATGTAGATTATTATTAGTAAAATTGCGTTCATAATGAGATAAGTATAAGTCTGAGAGTAAACTGGAAGTACAACCGCCTTGTGGTATACCGGCATGCTGTAAATATAAAGTATTATCTTGCAATATATAATTATTATAGATAATGAAGTTAGTTAAAGATTTAAAATATGCAATATCTATATAAGATGGTAATTCCAGTTTTTTATAATACTTTTTAAATAATGCATTTATAATTTTATGTAAATCTAATAGGTCTATATTATTAAAAAGATCTTTGAAGTCATAAGTCGTTATATTACAAACAGAATGAAGATTTTTTAAAATCTTAACAAGTTGATAGCTATTTTTTATACAATGTGTATTATCATTGTTTGTAGTAAGTTCATATATTTGATTAAGAATTTTTAAGAGAAGTGTATTGGCTTTATTATTATATGTATTACAACCAATAGTAACAGTCCTAAATTTAATAGGAGTTTTATGAAATTTGGGAATAAGAACTAAATATGGATAATTAAAATTAGTAGATAAAATATTTAAAAGTTTATAATAACTTTGAATTTTACGATTATTTACAATAACATTTTCATTAGTTTTTTGAAAAGACTTATTAGAAGAAATAGAATTTGTAAGAAGTTGGTGATAATATGATTTACATATAATAGCATAATTGTTAGGAGATTTGTCTACATATGTAATAACGAAGTTTTTTTGTAATTTAGTAATTTGTTGGAAATAATGCTGTGTATTAATAGAAACCAAATCGGCAATATTATTTTTTAAAGCCATAGTTAATTTTTCAATTACTAATATCTTCCATTGATTAAAATATTCAATAGGCTTATTATAAGAGATAGAAATTTTATAAATAAAAATATCAATATCATATGTAAACTGTTTGATAATAGATTTAACATTAAATTTAGATGGAAGTCTATATTTAGTACCATAACCCATTAGTTGTTTCAATTTAAAATCATGAACAATATCAAGATTTCCAGTGATTATATGTCCATGATCATTGTTTATGTATTTTTTTAGAGTGGGGTCTTTGCAGTTACACGGAAAAGTACTTGCAGCAGATGTATTTTTTGAAAATGTATTTTAGTTAAAAAATTTTCTCCCAATTGTATTCGGATATTTAAAGGTTTTTGATATATGAAGATTATTGATAGGAAAAAAACAATTTTTATCATTAATTATAGAATTGATATTAATTTTATTAAAAATGTGATTTGAAAAATTAATTATCATTTGAGTATTCATGTTCTGAATTTTGTGTTTTTTTTGTATATTAATATTTAAAAGATTAACCCTACTCATAATAAGGTCAAAGTAAATATCAGAGAAATGTTTAGAGAAAGATTTACTTAGAAAGACATTTAAATGGGATACCAGCTGTTTCTTTTTAATAGCAAAGATGTTTTTACGAATTAACAACCAGTTATAATTCTTTAAGTAATTTCGTTGAAGATCATTAATTTGTTTTGTGATAGATTTTTTGGAAACTACAACTGATGATGAACCCTTTCCGCGTTTATTACGTGTTGTTTTAGCATTTAAATAATGATTAAGAGTAGGATAAATTGGAGAATAATCAATATTGTTATTTATAGATGTGAAGACTTTGACAGGTCTGTTAAATACTTCACTGTTAAGTCCATAAGGATATATTGTGTTATAATATTTCATATATGATGATTCCATATAAAGACGTTCTGATTTATTTTTTAGAATTTGAAGGATTTCAATTGTCGTATTTTTAAATAGATGTTTATGAAAATGTTGAATTTCAGCTGTAGATTGTATATTTTTTGCTTTGTTATTATTAGAGTCTGATCGATGATGATTGATTCGTTTATGAATTGGACCTGATGTTTCACCAATATATTTCATATTACATAAGTTGCACTTTATACTATAAATAACATTAAATGCTTTACAAAAACTTGAATAATTAGGATCTGAGACAATTTGTGTCTGAGCAGCGTATGGACATGTCTTGCACCGAGAATCATAGCACTTACGAAAAAATAAAGGACGAGGGGGAGAGTATAAATGGTCGCTGGATGACGATCCAGGAACAACCCAATTATTATTACTGTACCGGGCACTACACTGCATAGATGCTAAGTGTATCTTGCCAGTATCGAGATGTTTACTAAGAACTGCCATATAAAAATTATGTATGGAAAGTGCAATAATTGCCATAAAAATAAGAAATTTTAATAATAAAAATTAATAATTTAATTAAATTAGCCTTGATTAAATAATAAAACTTGAGTATGAAAAAAAATATATATACAATATTTACAATCATAGAAGCAGAACGCAGAAACAATCTTCAAATTATCCAAAACCAAATTATGATAACCCAAATAACGTAGATGAATAATATCAAGAAACCACTAGACTATTTTATAACAAATAAGTCTAAAAAGATCCGCATAACATCCAAATCCTAGAACAACTATAACCATGCAAAGACAACCAAAACGCTTACCCAACTTACTACTCAGATCAAAGTAATATGAATTTAAACTAAAGCAAATTAACATTAAATCTTTGAATAGAAATAATTATTGCTACCATATTAATGTATATATAAAATGATTATCTCTACAGAATTATGTAAAGCTATAGCACAAATAGAAAATTTATAGGACAATATCATACACTAACTACAAGAAAATTCAGATAAAATCATAACTAGAAAATTAAAAAACATTAAATAAATCGTTGCAATGATAGGAATGAAAAAATTAATGGAATCCTAAAATAGGTATCAGATAACTACATGGTAGAAATCTTATTGATAATACACATAGATAGTGCGCTAATTGCAGCAATGATCTAAGCGTATAATATTTAAAAGATTGCTAAAAAATATAGCGACCTGGGAATATATAAAAATATATATAAGATACCTTAAGGAAAAAATACATCAAAATGAATTGTTGACATTCAAAATGAAAAGATATTTAAAATATCGTAAAAATATCGTAAAAAGCATACATTCATAATTACTTGCGCAAATGCATCATAGTAATTTGAATGCTAATATATTACCATTAATTAAACATAACCTGCCACCGTCAATTATTATGAATTAAAGCTGTAAGTATTAAAAAAATATTATAAGAATTATTATGTAAGAAAAAAGAAAAAAGTGGACACCGACAAAAATTGAAAAGCTTATACATTGAATTACGTTATCGAGGGCACAGAATTCAATGATATAAGCAAAATGGTTGTTTTCTGTGGGAAAAATAAGCTAAAGCTAAAATTAATTTTCCCCTGTGCCCGACAACCACTAAAATCAAGTGAATTGATTAAAAATGAAAGCAGAATAGAAACAAATAATATGAAATGGAAGAATCAATAAAACGTATTTAAATATTTATAGGATATAAAATAGAAATAATAAACACCATACCGATTAATATTTCAGTATTTTACAAAAATCCATGTGCATATGTCTTCCAGTATATCAAAAAGATTAAGGTGAATAAAACAGTTAAGAAATCACAGTAAATGATACCAAAGGATGCAGTTAATACATTTTGAAATAAAATTTGAAATACCTTGTAAAACAAATTTAATCTAATATAAAATAAATAGATATTAATTACATTATTTAAAATGCACAATTAAATTAATAGATAACAGTTTAACAATATCGTCAAAATTTAGCTAAAAATACACCCTGGTGTATAAATTATAACTGAAATGGAGCTACAAAAATTAAAAATAAGAGCAATCTGAAAGATACAATTTTAGTGCTGCCATCTATTATATATATATATATTTACATAAAATGTTCATGTTCTGTTTTGAATGACGTCGTGTGGAAAAAAGTCAACATTATAGCGAGAGATCTGAATTTTTATTGGCAAATAAAAACAAAATACACGCGTTAAGATTTTTAAAAATATTATCTCGCTTTTTACGGTGTGGCAATAGGAAATTATTAAATTAAAAAATTTTAAAAGGGATATATTTCTATAACGTTAAATTATGGACGGTGGCAAAAAAGGGATCGGATGATTTTTTAAAGTTGACAGGGACCTTTTCTACTATCTAAAATGTACTTACAGCAAATTTCATTTAAATCGTTCATATTTTGAAGAGTTGTATAAGGAACATACATTCAGAGAACTGCTTGTATATATATATATATATTGTGTCATTTACGTTAAATGTACAAATATTAAAAGTATGCTTTTAACATATTTTCTAAATAATCTAATAAAGTATTTTCGATAGTAAAACGGAAATACCTAGTCTTAGATACATTGATTTGTTTTTTGTAATAATTTAAAGAAAGTGATATATTTAAGGACGCAGTCGATCATTATAATCTTATTAAGAATTGATATCATAAATACTTATTTATTCGAATTTCGATTATACAGAAAGTCAAAATTGTTACAAAAAAGTGTGAAAACCTTAAGTGCTGGTAAAATATCAAGATGTAAAACACATAAAAACATACACAGATAATATAGAGAAAATATGTATATAAATATATATTGGTTTAGAAGATTTAAACTGGATTCCTTTTACTAATGTGTAAAAAATGGTAGCGAATTACTAAAACACACTAAAAATCACATGAAAAATTCGAAAATTGCGGTACGAAATCCGTATAAACTTTACCGAAAAGAAGGCAGAATTTAATAATATCAAAAAGTCGCAGCGGATCGTGATGAAACGTAAAAATCACATTAAAAATCGCGAAAATTTCAAAAATCACGAATATAAAAATTTACTATATTGGTTTAAAAGTTGCAAATCTAATTCCTTTGATGAATGTTAAATCGTGAAACGCAGTAAAACGCTAAAAAAGTGATAAGATGCTGTTAAATATGAAAAATCGCACAGTAGATATTTTTTAATATTAGGTTAAAAGTTTGAAACCAAATTTTATTTTGGAATGTCCAAAAACCGCCGTGAGACTCGAAAAACCGCTAAAAGGCGCATTGAAAAATGCATTAAAATAGCTAAATATAAAAGTATCCCAGGAGTAAAAATTTTCCCAATTCGGGTAAAACAATGCAGACTTAATTTTTTCATGAATGACAAAAAATCGACGATAAACGCAAAAAATCGCTAAAAATTGCATTGAAAATTGCAAAGATTCAAAATTCGTTGATGGCAAAATTTACTATAATGGGCTAAAAGTTTGAAACCAAATTCATTTTCAGAATATCAAAAATCCGACGTGGGACTCGATAAATCTCTAAAAACCGCATTGAAAAATGGATTAAAAATCAGTAAATCTAAAAGTATCCGAGGAGTAATAGGCTAAAGGTTTGAAACAACATTTAATTTCCGAAAGGCAAAAAATCGCCATAGAACAAGGAAAAATGCTAAAAATTGCATTGAAAATGCATTAAAAATCTCTAAATATTAAAAAATCGCAGGGGTAAAAAATTACTGTAATGGGGTAAAACACTGTACGTTAAAAGTCTCATTAAAATTCGTTGAAATTCAAAAGTCGTGTAAAAAATTGCAGATGTCAAAATTTACTCTAGTAAGTAAAACATTGCAGACTGAAATATTTTGTGAATGATAAAAAATCGAGGCAGCACATAAAAAATCTTGAAAAATCCTTTAAAATCGAATTGAAAATCGCATTAAAAATCGATATAATCCAAAATCGTATATGGCGAAATTTACTATATTAGACTAAATGTTTGAAACCCAATTTTATTTTCAAATGTCAAAAAATTGCCTTAGAACTCGAAAAAACACTCAACATCAAATTGAAAAATGCATTAAAAATCTCTAAATTAAAAAAAATCGCATGGGTGAAATTTACTGTAATGGTGTGAACATTGTACGCTAAAAATCGCATTAAAATTCTCTGAAATTCGAAAGTCGTATAAAAAATTGCAGATGTCAAAATTTACTCTAATGGATAAAACATTGCAATCAGAAATATTTCGTGAATGATAAAAAAACGACGCGATACGTAAAAAAAATATTCAAAAATCTGTAAAAATAGCCTTTAAAATTATATTAAAATCGAACTATATTTCGATAAAATTCAAAATCGTAAATAGCAAAATTTACTATAATAGGCTAAAAGTTTGAAACAAAATTTTATTTCCGAAAGTCAAAAAATCGTCATAGAACTCGAAAAAACGCTAAAAATTGCATTGAAATTTACATTAAAAATCGCTAATATTAAAAAATCGTAGGGGTCGAATTTACTCTAATGGCGTAACATATTGTAAACGGAAATAATTCATAAATGACAAAAAATCGACGCTGAACGCAAAAAAACTCTAAAAATCACTACAAATTGCATTGAAAATCGTACTGATAATCGCATTAAAAATTATAGCTGAAATTCAAAATTCGTAGCATACAAAATTAATTACCAATATCAAAAAATAGAAGCAAAATGCGAAAAGACACTAAAAATCGCATACAAATTCACAAAAAATTCAAAAATTACTGTACGAATTCCGAATAAACTTTATTGAAAAGAGAACATAATTTAATATATTGAATTAAAATAATTAAAACGTATTCCTTTCACTATTTCACCTTATTCCTAATGTGGAAAAATTGCGTGGGAACTAAAAATTAAAAAAAAACGCTAAATATCGCATAAAAAATCTAATAAAAATATCGTAAATGGGGTTTGGAGGTGCAAAACTTCATGTATAGAGGTACCGTTTCCCCAATTTTTGTAGCTCAACGTGCAGCGTTCTCTTCAGAACATGTGTTTTTTTAGTAATTATTTATATGTTTTTTATAACTTATTAGTTTATTATGTTTTTACTGATATTTTCCAATCACAATGTGGCCCACATCTGGTATTTTTAATACAACAAAATGAGATTAATTAAGATGAAAGGTAAGCCTTACTTAAAATTAAAATATTTGCTATTAAGAACAACAACACCAACAAAAAAAAATTCATATTGTATACATATGCATTTCTACTCACAGTACTAACGATCATAGGATAAGTTTTAGGGATAACTGAATAAGTACCACAGAGATACGGATAGTAAAATGCAAAATATCAGCAACCTCATTCAAAATTTCTCAATTCATATCGAGGAATAAGTGACGTACGCCTCTAACGAAATATCCGAAATTGAATTTCAAATTCCTATTAACAGTGTTTACTTGTATTTATTCGAAATTAATATAACCCTTCCCCAAAATAAAAGCTGTGTTGTTGCATTTATTATATCTTATACATACCATATATATGAAGACATTTTCTCAATACTTTTTTTTTCTTTTTACGTAGTAAATGGGTGTCTTGTTATAGACTTGTTATTCAGCTTGTTACAGCACTGTAATGAGCAGTAATTTTATTTCCATAGTATTACAAAATATTGACAAAATAGGTTGTTCTATGGTCATGTAACTTTTTGATTAGAAATAAGTTTTATTGACACATGCATATTTAAAATATGTCATAAATCTAATTAGTGATTTTGAATCTCGAATACACGAAAAGCTTCCTGTCAACCACAATTTATGATTAAAAAGAAATAAAATAATATTATGAAATTTGGTATGGAAAACGCTATTCAATCTTAAGTATTGCACAGGTCATGCATGTATGCTCCAAAATGAGTCCTAAAAGGTGTCGAAGGTGAGGTTTGGGGTAAGAGTGAGAACGTTCTTAAATAATTTTAAATTTCCTGTTTACTTCTGTTTTATTTACTATTTATTGAGTTTCCTTTTAGTATATAATTTTCAGTATGCCGTTTTAAAAAGTATGGTGTAACAATAGAATTATACTTTTAAAGACAAAAACCTGCTTAAAACAAAATTTTTCACAGTTCCATGCGATTCCATTTTGCAGGTTTGACTCTATAAGAGATGTATTATCTGCTATTATAAAAACCTGTTTAAAGATGGATTTGTCCTGTTTCTTATGATTCCTTCTTAGAAAGTTTTATTATCTCTCAGCCCCCTCCGAAATAATAGTTTAGGTTCGGCACTGAGGGCAGTGAACCTACAACATGCGTGTCACAGACTCGCTTTCCTTAAAAAGAAAGATGCATCACTTTTTCGGTGTTTTCTGCATGTTTCTTTAGATTGTTCTTATTCGAGAATGATTTTTGAAATTCACAAGAGTGGCAGTTAAGAATATTCTCATTACTGATTTCTTTGTTGCAATTAGTGCATTGAAATTCATACTTTTCGCCGGAGCGATTTCGGGGACTACTTCATGGTTGAATATTTTATCATGTTTTCTTAATTTACCCTTATTTGAGAGAGATTTTTGACATTTACATAGAATTTCCGAAGACACAGACTGGTCTTTCTGCATAAATATTGACTCTGAAAGGGGCCCTCTGAAATTCACCAAAATCTAAATCTAAACAAAGAAAAAAAAATGCATCATGCGCGGAATGGTATGCACAGGATGAAAAATACGTCATGCGCGGAAAGGTATGCGCAAGCGGTGATCTCACGAGTTCCGAAGATCATAATTTATAAAGTGTGATCACTAGAATCTTGTCATTTTCCTGTATTACTTCATTTCAGTGGAGGACGCGGTGGAGTGCGCTATAGATCGCAAATACCGGCTTAGTTGCTACTTTTTCGAACAAGTCTGATCAAAGAGAGACTTTGTACTGTGGGCATCAGCTTCCTGCATCATTCCGTATTTTATCACCTCCTCTGTTTTATTATGTAATAAATATATACTATAACTCCATATATGGCATTCTATGGGTTATTTATGATGTGATTTTCGATGTCTAACACACAGGGCGTAGTATTGCCTGTCAAGTGGATCACCCATTGATTGTCTATTCCGCTGATATAAAACATTTTTTTTTTTTTTTTAAATACTAATAAAAAATGTATCCCTAAAATTTGTATTTTAAAATTTTGATAGTCTGCGTATATTTTAGTAATATTATAATTAAATAATCGAAGTTAATGCATTTCCATTTATAGACATTAATGTTAGAGACACTATGCTGGCGTAAATATTTCGATTTCAATAATAATAACAATACTACCAATAACAATAATAATAATAATAGTAATAATAATAATAATTTTAAAATAATATGTTATTCAGCAGTTATATTGTAAATTAAAATACTATATAGGCGTATACCAAACGCAAAATTCAAGCATGGTGACTTGAATTAACATATTGTATTTACTATTAATGATTTTTATTGATCAAGGTTTAACATTATGTGTTTTGTGATAAAAGATAAACAAATATAATATTTGGATATTTACAGAACAGATGTCATGTAATAAAAAGTAAATAAATTTAAATAAATGCTTTGCAAATATATAATACCTTATAAATTATTTAAGCTATTTGTTTGATCATAATTAAACTATTTACATGTTTAAATGACTTTGAATAATGAGGATAATTAATCAAAACGAGTTAGTTTGCATGAATTCGTCGTGTGTTTTGGTTTCTTTGTTATAAGAATACGTTTATTCATTTTGCTAATTAAAGTAAACATGGCTTAAGAAAACAGAGTATTAATTATATAAACAAAGTCTTTTTTTTTTATAATGATGGATATTATCCTTTTAAATTACTGAATTGGAAATACTAGCTACAGTTAATACATTCTGCAGTTCATGGATAATTTTGTACGTCTCAGAACTTTAATTTTAAAGGTTATTCAAACAAGTTTACGAACACTGTTTTCAAAAATTTTCCTACGATTTAATTATTTTAAATATCGAAGGAAAGTGAATGAAAGTACGTTAGTGTATATACATCTAAAATTTGAAAGGATCAGTCAATTAAGAAACAGGTTTTGATTTAAGTGAAAAAAAATAAAAACTGTTTATTTTAATAATTATGACACTTTCATGGTTCACTAGATTAACATTAACACAATATCAGCTTTAATAGTTTGAGGTTTCTTAAAAAATGACACTTACAGTTACATAAATAATCGTTTAAAACTTATATAAAATATTTATAAATAAATTTTTACTAAAACAAGTTCAATATTAAAACTAAACCTGCCATAAATTTTGCTCTAGTTAAAAAAAAAAAAAAATATTTTAAACTAGAATTTTATTGAAAAGTATTTAGCTTTTTTAATCTAACTTATTTCATTATTATTTATATTTTATTTTCTGAAGAAATGTCTGATTCGAATAATTTAGTACAGATCATATGAGGGGTTGTTGATGACCCTGTGTCAAAAAAAAAAAAAAAAAAAAAAAAAAAAATCTCACAGTATGGTCTTAATTTTTATTATTTCTGCATACCTCTTTTGTGCATCAAAAGGAAAAAAAAACTTATTATTTTATACAACTGTACAAAATTAAAATATTGTATGGGTAATAAAATACACTGTAAGATTGTTAATATGTGTTTCGGTAATAATCTCTTAAAGAATCGATATCCACACACTTAAAACACCAATGAGACAGTAAGATACACTTTTTAAAGGCTACTGAATGTACAGAATTTTATATTAAGATTTGGTCGTAAATAATTGAATTTTTTTATTGTTAATGTTTAAGGCAAGATAACATTTTTCTGATTAAAAGTTATCCAAAAACGAAGAAGTATATAAAAAAAAAATTATTTTGAATTTTATTATGTAAACCGTCCTTATTAAATAATGCCGTATCTGATGAAAGAATTTATTTATATATATATATATATATTTTTTTTTACGTAATTGCTGTCATAATTCTATCATTACCGATTTATGAGTTAATCGACATAACTTGGAAAGGTACAGTGTTGGAAAAAAAAGTAAACTCCCCCCACTAATTATGCAACTAATTATTATAGGAAAAATTTACAGGTGCCAAACAATTAGAAATGAGGTGTACTTTAAAACGATTTATATAAAATTTGCTTAGGAGGCTATCTACTCATCAAAACCAAACCAAACTTTGTTTTAAATGGCAACACCCACTTTTGACAATATATTTTTAATCCTCGGTTCAAACTATGCCTTGAAATGAATTTTCAAGTCATTTGGATGATAAGTGTTTGAATTATAAACATTCAAAATGTAGAGATTCTGATGTTAAATTACATTTTCATATTTTTATTATCCCTTGAAATTATAATCTTAATGTGATATTCTTCTTGATTGATTATAATACTATTCCCCCCCCCCTCCCACCGAAAAAAAATATAATATGAATTATGAAAAAAAAATATGAATTACAATCTACAATTTTTTTGATAGATTTATATTTAATATGTCCTGCTTTATGCAAATTCTCAATTTTAATTTTTTTCCCAAGTAGTTATCGAGTTATGAATAAAAAAACTTCTAAATGACGATTTAAGGGGTCTATGAGGTCCAGAAAAGCATAATTTGAAAAAAATATATATATACTTTACTCATTTTAATGAAACATTTGGGCTGGCAATAGTCAAAACATATTAAGCGAGTGAGACGTTCATATTGGCAATAAATAATACATTAATAGAAGTGACATAGTCATTCCGTAGCATTTCAATAATCGAGTACCGAACTTCGGATACAGCCCCGAAGATATGCTCATTTTAAAATAATTAATTTCTCGGAAACTAATCAGGCGAATTTCATGCAAATGTGGGATTAGACTAATTGAAGAGTGTTGAATTTATTTACAATAGGTACTACTAAAAAAAGGGTTTATTTTGATGCGTAGATGACCCCCTAATAAAATTTTATATACATTAATTAAAAGTATTTAATATTAAAAGTATTATAAGTATTATAAATTAATTAAAAGTATTATAAAGTATAAAAGTATTTAAGTATTAATAAAAGACTTTATTTTCAATCGCTTGGTACCAGTAAATTTCTTCTACAATACTTTGTTGCAGAGTTAGTAGAGGTGTTTACTTTTATACGTGTATAAGTATATTGTTAGAAAATAATAAATAACTAAATAACACTTAAAGAAATTTTTGGGTGTTTCAACTTGAACAAATATGAAAAAAATCAAAACACATCAGAAAACAAGTGCAAATAATTAAGCACTCTTAATATTTTTTTGTGTTATAAAACGTACTTCTTTCATGGAAAAATATAAAAAGGATATTATGTTGAAAGATTATTGGATTAGCTATTATATTTATTGAATTTAAATCCACAGAATTTCATTCTGTGAAATAATTTAAAACATTAGATTACCGTGCGAATGCACTACTATCGAATATATAATGTATAATGCATACGTGACCATTTAAAACGAAATACTGCCACAGGAATTTACATTGATGCAGTTTAGTCACATATCGGTAAACTGTAAGTTTCACTTTAAAGTTAGTTTAGTTCAGTTGAAAATTTACTTATCTAAAAATAATCCGCAATTTAAAAACTAAACAATAGTTAATCTTAATGTTGTGTTTTAATTTGTTGAACCATTTCATGTACTTGAGTCTATTACAACGTATACCGTATATTCGGTAGATTGGAGTGAAAAAACCGGAAACCGGAAAACCAAAATGTAATATCGCGCAAAATTTTGGTATGGTCCTGAATAATAAAACTGCACAGGTTTATCGAAATAAAGTTTCACTATCTTCGGGGTCCACGGGCTGCCAAAGTTTTGAGAAATTCGTCAAAAATGCCTTGTGCAACTTATAAATTGAAATAAATATAAAGTGTGAAAATAAAAATGTTATTCGGTGAAAAAGGAATGTGTGAAAAGGTGTGTGTGAAATTATGAAGACTAGAAAACAGTAATTCTGCTTTTCTTAGAATTTAGTGTCGTCCCCGATGAAAAAGAAATATATGAAATATATGTATATAAATATAAATACTAAAAAAATAAATATCATTTTTAAAACTTCAAACATACGCTTTTATTTTTTATAAAATGACGTCATTCGCATCCACTGAACAATTTCACACTCACGAGCCCGTCTTTAAGAGCGCCTACAGAAAAGTACGCATTTTACAACCCCTATTGCAGAATGCTACACAAATATAGCAAAAAGCAATTTCGTCCTTCGATTAAAAAAAAAAAAAAAAAAAAAAAAAAAAAAAAAAAAAAAAAAAAAAAAAAAAATCGTCCATCTAATGATTTATATATCTTCTTGTATTTGTCACATTAATATAGATACTTATAATTAAATATAGTTTATAGTAGCTCCATATTTTATCAGAAATCATTCATTTATACTTTTTCAAAATAGCTCATTCATTTTTTTATTCAGTTATTATAGGAAATATCAACATAAATATACTTTATTGTCCAACTATTTTTCCTTTACTTTCTACAGAAATGTAGTACGTGAGTTGCCAACTAAAAGAAATGGTGTTTAAAACTACAAAAAAAAAAAAAAAAAAAAAAAAAAATAATAATAATAATAATCTCTCAAAAATAAATTGAGATGCAGTTTTCAAACAAATTGCATTTTAAAGTACTTTTCCCCCGAGCACAACGGTATGAAAACTGAAAAGTGCGATCCTTAGAAGCTTAAGGAATTGCTGTAGATATTATCGGGTACAATGATACATCTACTTTGTAACTTGAAACTGGCTAATATAACGGAATGTTATTTTTTTGAGACGAAACTTTAATTATTGGATGAAAGAAATAGCATGTCGGGTGCTAAAAAGTACTATATTACACATTGGCATGTTTTACGCCCAAAATATTTTCATCAATATTTTGTTTAAGAAAAAAAAGAGTTTCGATGATTTTTTTTATTTTTTTTTTCCTTAATAGAAAGTTTTAGTAGAAAAGATACCTGTTCGCAAAGTTTTCAAATGAAATATATGAGATAATTTGACTTAAAAAAATATGATTTCTTATTAATTTCAGCGAACATATCGAATGAAATAATACCATGATTTAATATCAAGTTCCTGTTATATTCTCTTTGGCCAACAGAGTAAATTCGTGTATCTTATTTTGTGCGATTTTTCCTCACAATGTTCGAGAATACATTTTTAAAAATTATTATTAAAAAGGCTACTTGTTCATCAATTGTTTGATATTTAAACGCTTTCATATCAAATATTAATAGGCTAATTATAAGTTGTTTGAATTTGGAAACAATTTCCTAACTGTAAATTCAGATGCAAATAAATACCTTTACAAAAGATTTTTAATTTAGAAAATCTTTCGGCAATATTAACTGAGCCACTACAAGATAATTTCACGTAAATTAACCACTCATTCCTAGAAGCAGAAAAAATATATGCATTCATCAAAGTAAATAAAAGCTTAAGGATTTTTAATGATCCTCTTGAATTTGTAATATTCCTAACAAATTTAACATTAATTATTAAAATATTTAATTATTTATATTTATGCAATTACTTTATGAAGACATTATAATTATCATACAATTAATGATTTATTTTGTATCACTAAATATTCACTCGAGTGAATTCATGTCACAAAATTCATTGAAAATGTCGTATAATTTTATTATATATAAAATGACAAAAAAGGTAAGAAAAAAGCGCTAGTAAATGAGGTAAATTTATAATTATTATTTTTACTAGAATTATTTTAAATAACATAAAACAAAATCTGTTATCGATAAATGGTAAGAGTTTTAACCTTAAATAAACAAAAATTATTTATAATTCAGTGTATTTTAATTTGGAGGAAAATTATTTTTTTTCTTAATTATTACTGAACTAGCAGTTACATAGAATTGCGAAACGTAACAATACAAAATAGTTTGTACAGCTAAACAATAATTTAAAACTACATGTAACTTATCAACAGGATTCAATCTTATCAAAACATGAAAAAAAAGTTTAACCATAATTACTATCATTCTTTTCAAAAAGTAGTAGAAAGATTAAAAAACGCTGTTTAAAAAATATTTTTGCTAATAGGGGAGAGTACCGAATTTGAACCACTTCACTGATCTTCAGAAGCAACTCACTTAATTTTTGGAATATATGCAAAGCATCATTACATGGGGTTAATCTATTCATATACGAACTAAATAAATCTTTAAATCAATTTCTTTTCGAAAATCTTAAATTTCAATTTAATTTGAAAAAAATGTCAAAAGTGGTCCAAATTCAGCAACTGGTCGCCTAAGTTGGACCCACAGTCTCTTACATTGGACCAAATGATATCAGGTTGTTTTAATGACTAGGGAATATAACTAATTTTATTAAAAGCAA
Organism: Maratus speciosus; assembly: GCA_963932465.1. NCBI lineage: Eukaryota > Metazoa > Arthropoda > Arachnida > Araneae > Salticidae > Maratus > Maratus speciosus. The sequence goes on from OZ010795.1 coordinate 303,869,431, forward strand.
AGTTTGCGATTAATGAAACAATCAAACAAAATAACAGCAATAAAATATAAGGAAATAAGATATCTGAAAATAAGAGTAATTGTTCTAAATCAAAATGTATTCAAAATATAAATTAAAGTTATCAGTAATTAAGAATAGAAATTATGGAACTAATTGTCAGTTTCTTGAATAGCATGCAAGGAGTGGTGCAAATCTTACAGACGAATTTCGTTTATTGATTTTTTTCTCCAGCGCACACAGCACGGAACCGTATTTGGCAACCTGAACACCAAGCCATTTATTTTATTTTATTTTTCTTACAAATTAGTCAAAAAGAATCATCACTGTCTAGATTTTTCTTTTTAGATTCTGAATTATTAGACACACTTTTTGCAACAGATGTTTTCTTTACATTATGTTTGTACTTCTTTCCTTCCATCATTTTCTTGCTAATTGAATTATGCCTATTTTTTAAAACTTGATGTTCCAATTGCTTTTGAGCTGCGATAGCTTCCTTTTTGTATTTTTTTTATTTCAAGGTTTAATTTATATGGCGAAGATGTTAACACAACTGTTTTTTACTCCCACTGTACTTTGATTTAACTGAATTATCAAGGCAAGGTAGATAACATTTGTAATGATTTTTTGGATTTTGCGGAGGATTTGTAGCTGTAGACTTCTTGCAAGTCAATTTCTTCACAACTAACTCTTTCCCTTTTGTTATACCTGTAACAGCTTTTGCTGTCACGTGTGTTTTTCTTCCAGGCAGTTTGTCTGTGTCTTTTTCAACATTAGATTAAAAAAGTGTTTAAAAATGTCCTGTAATAAAAAATACCCTACGATTAATCAAACGCAAACATTATATATTCAAACAGTCTTGAAATCACCCCCCTCCCCGGAACCTTGAAGTAACCCCTCCCCCCGAACGTTTGAGATTTTGTGCGTTTTAATGGCAAAAAAGTGTAATTCTACCCCCCAGAACTTTTAAAATTCTGCCATCGCAAATATCCCCCTGGAGAAAAGTGTTTGAATTCAAATCTGTAAACCAAATACGCCGTAGGAATAAGGAATTCAAGAAAATAAATACAAATACATACAAGATAAATAAATTGAAAAAAAAATATTACATAAACATGTAAAAATATTTGTATGTTTATATAGGCTTAAGCTGTATAAAAAAAAAATTAATCCAGATATACATGGGAAAAAAATATACTTGCATGGAAATAGTAATCCGTTATAAAATATTATTAAAAAAATAGTGTATAAAGCGTGCCGTCCTTAAATTCATTGCTTATTTTTCAAAGTTATTATAGCATATCTGGTCCAATTAAAGCAACTTAAATTGGCCCTATTACGGCTACTGCGCCATTTTTTAAAAACACATAATTTCAAGACAAAGAACAAAAACGAAATCAAACAAATTCGCGTGAAAAATATGCGCAGTAAACAGATGAATTCATATATGCATATGGAAACATAACAACTTACCTCAGTTTTAAAGTATTCACTTACGTTTAGTAGGAAAAATTTAGATCAAAACAACTTAATTGTCTGAAAACAGCACGTAGTAGGCGATTTCTTCTTCTAATCATGGGTGACGTCATTCTGATGAGTAGGATTTCAGCGATAGATGGCGTTTCTTCCTATAAGTAACGTCAGAATGTCAACGGTCCAATTAAAGCGGCGGTCCAAATATGGCTACTCTCCCCTACTCTGATGCATTTAGAAAGCTTTGTATTTTGTTAATCACCTCAGTTAGAAAACAAAAAACATAACCTCTTACAAACTACACAATACACATATATATCGTAACTTAATTATGTTTCCCTCGTCACAATAACAATATACTCTGTCACGAAATATAAAAATATCCCAGGAATGAAATAAACTAATTTCATATGAAAAAAAAGTAATGTTCAATACGTTTATTTAAGGAAAACATTTCTTTGGTATTTTTAGACAGAAGTATACGCAGACATTATTAAACCAGAATGTTTTTCTCGAAATTTTAAAAAGAGAAACCTTTCAACAATCTAAGTATTTACATTTAGCATTAGAAATATTCAGTTATTTGTATAAGGCATTAAACGGATAGTGTTAAGAAATAATATTTTAATCGTTTATGAATTACTTAACATACATCAGATTTCAATAGTAACTGAGATTTTAATATTTAGAAAGCGAACTTAAAGAGTTCATAAATGTATTACTTTTCTTTTACCTTATAAAATTGCTTTTAATCTTTCTCAGAAATGGAATAATTAAACGCGTTATTACAAGCTTTTTCATATTTGTATGAAAATGTCAATGGAAATGTGAAATGCGTGACGGGATTTGTCGGTTGAACAAATTAATATGCTCCTGCTGGAGAGAAAACGTGTTTGAAATATATTATGTAATGTGTGCGAACTCGAAACCTTTTTTTTTTTTTAAATCTCACGTCTACAATTTTTGTCTATAAGCTACTTTAATATACAGGGTGTCCGGTCTCAGCGGTGTCCAATGGGTAATTCCTAAACCGTTAGTCATAGACATACAGTTCCAATTGCAAAAATGTTTAAAATCATGTAAAGAAATATTTTAAAAGCGATTTGGGTCAATAAAAACATTTCTTAAAAAATTACGAAATTTAAATTTTATACGGTCCCTCGGTCCTATAAGTTATATTTAGTAAAATTTTCCTTTTACACTGACAAGTAATACACAAAAATGTCCCGTTATTTTACGATTAAAATTGACCGAGTAATAGCTGATTAAAGTTGGAGCATATTTTTTGCTGCAAATTGGGGGTCATTCACAAATTTAGTCGAAATATAATTTCGTCAGATATATTAAAAAATAGTTGAGAGTAAAATTAAGATTGCAATATAAATTTAAAATCTTTAATCATTCTGACGTATTAATGCAAAATATACAATTTGTAATAAACATTTAAGAAGAAAGAAAAAAACTGAATTTTTGTTAAATAAAATGATGCTAAATTAACAGCCTCAATTCTTTACAAAATCATACGTATTTTAAAATGTTATTAGATTACACTAGCTTGCAAAAGTTGGGTTATGTCATGTTTTTTAGCTTTTGATAATTGATTATTATATGTTCTGTACCGCTGAATCTGAAATTGACCTTCATTTTTAACCATCACAGCGGGATTTTTCGCAAATTTCACAGTTAAAAAGTTCAAAGTTAAAATTGAATCTCCTCCCTTATCTCATTGGAACACTCAGTTATTTAGCTGTAAGAATCCCAGGATAAGCAAAAATATCGAATAAATTATTGAATAAAATAAAATAAAATAAAATAAAACAAAAAAAAAGTTTTACATATGTTTTATAGTATGAGATTTTCGCTATATTTTAATTTACACATGTACGATTTGAAAAAAAAAAAAAAATCTAACGCGATGGTTAAAAATGAAGGTCATTTTCAGATTCAGTGCTAAAAAGTACGTACAAATCAATTATCAAAAGTTAAAAAACACAACCATCTCCTCTACTTTGCAGTATCCATTTTTTGTTATTCTTTAAATTTGACAATTTGTGATTTGCGAAATATCCTGGCATGATGATTAAAAATTAATGTAATTTTCGGATTCAGTGCTATAAATTACATTAAAGTTAAAAAAAACCAACAATCGCAGTCTTGTATTATCTAATCTAAAACTTTTTCTTAAACTTCTTGGGGGTAAACCATCCGAATTTTTTTGTGTTATCCTGTAAAATAAGTATAAATGGCAACCACCAAAAATCATAATAATATTAGATTGTTATTAGATTTGCGCCAGTATGTAAAATGTAATCTCGATCGGATATTTAAAAATGAGTTAAATTTCGAGTACAAATTTTGAACTGGAAACCATACATACGATAGTTGAAGTAGCATAAAAACTTATAAAAATAATATAATTTTTGTTAAAAGAAATAAAAGAAACAGTCTCAAATCCTGACAAAATAAAACGTATGCTATTTTAGCCAATCTGAAACTTAATAAATGTTAACTTAATCGTAATACTTGTATGATTTTTTTCAAAGTGCAGGTACACATGAAATAAGATCTTCGAATATTTTAAGCACTTGGCATGTGACCCCTCAAAGCCAAGCCGAACCCGTTTGTTTTCAGAGCAAAAAAGTGGCATAAGTCATGCATTTTTAAAGTTTCATAACTCGCTCAATTTCAGGGTGATATGAATGGGACTTTTTTTTGGTCTTACTTGTCAGTGTAATAGCAAACTTTTACTAAATATAACTTATAGGACCGGGGGACCGTATAAAAATTTAAATTTCGTAATTTTTAAGAAATGTTTTCATTGACCCAAATCGCTTTAAAAATATTTCTTTACCTGGTTTAAAACATTTTTGTAACTGGAACTAAATGTCTATGACTAACGATTTAGGAATCAGCCATTGGACACCGTTGAGAACGGACACCCTGTATATTAGGTAGATTTCATATGACATACTACCTATTGGGATCGTTCCTATGTTGGAGTTTCTGAAAAACTTTTGCAGATCTGAACCGATCATGACGCCTAGAACCCAAAAGCACCCTCAGTAAAAAACTTTAACTATCTATCTATCTCTCTTTCTCTCTCTCTCTATATATATAACTTTCTTCTGGACACGATAACTTCCACAATTCTGCACACATCTTCCAAACTGTTACATAAAATCAAGGTTCATAAAACCTCGGTCAAGTTCGTTAATGGGCGAAACCGGACGAAGGGGATGGAAATAGGGAGGGGTTTTGTGAAAACTGAAAAACCCCTATAACTTCCTAATTTTTGTACATATCAAATCAGTTTAAATGTTTTAATACTTCTAAAAATTGGGTCAAAAATTTAAGTATCACAGATTTTTGATAAAATTAAAAATGGGCTCAAGGGGCGCAAAAATAGGGTTTTTGGGAGAAAAAAAAATCCTAACTTCGTCAATTCTGAAGATATCAAATCCAATTAATTTTATTATACATGTCCTTAATATTCTCTGCAACTTTTATATTCACAAGTTTTTGATAGGACCAATTCGTACCGAAAAAAAAAACGGAAAAAAAGGGGGGGGGGGGTTCAAGAAGAAAAATTTCTACAACTACGTCAATTCACAAGATATAAAATATTCATGAATTTATCATATATCTTCTTAATATTCTCTACATAATTTATATAGACGAGTTTTTGATAGGACCAATTCTTACAGCAAAAACAAATTAAAAATACGGTACTTGTTAGTTATCCCGTCGACCAAATTTGCCAAATTATATAAATTGCCAAACCACTCGCCAAAATATACATATCAACATAATTTTTTACTTTAAATAACGAAAGAACAAGTGTATTAGTATAACATTAATAAAAGTACAAATAAAACATCGACATAAAAATCCCTTGATGACGTAAACACGTGTAAGTCAATTGAATGTGACATTTACAATCTACCATTATTGGCATTTAATCTTACAATTTGGCGACAGTAATTTGGTCGACGGGATAACTAACAAGTACCAAAAATACATAGCGGTTGAAGAAAAAAATCATCTTATTAAGGGTGTATTCAAATCCAAAGTGCTTATTTTCTTTCTCATTTTTAAATTCATTTTTGCTCTCAAACGCATCCAATTCGTATATTCTCTTATACAGAAACTATATAATGTACCGTAATGATCGATTTTTTGATACAGGCAGAATATATTTCAAAAAATGATGTCAAAATGGGCATTTTGAACAGAATTTCCCGAAGCGATTGTGTTAGAAACGAAAAATATTGTTCTACTGAGAAAATAATTGTTTATTAATCCAGTTTTAATTAATTGGAAGAAAAATTAAAACACTTGTCGCTTAAAAATATTTTTAAAAATCACGTCAGCAAGTTTCATATTTTTTTCTATTAAAAATGAATCTGAAAATGTGCCCGAAAATTTTGAGTTGTTGACCATGGAAAAGTATTTTTTTTTAATACCGCATTAACATAATTCTGATAAAACCAGCTATTATATAAAAATGAAATAAAAACTCGTCAAAAGTGGCCAGATAAAACTGTTAAAGTGGATTTATATATAATCATGATTTAGTTTTTGTTGGTGAAATTAGTACACTTAACTTCGAAATCTACCTCCGCCTGTAGGCCGGGCCGGAAGGGATTTTTTTAATTGCCGACTAATATATAATACTGATAATAATTTCAATTATTTAAAAATGTGCAAGATGCAGAATTAGCATTTACAGGGGGGTTCAAACTGTCAGACATTTGACGAGCATCATGACGAGCAAAATCGGCATATCAGATTACATGCAGGATTATAAAATAATTTTTGCAACTAAAATGAAAATTTTGGTGCCTATTTATACTTCAGATTGTAATAATTTTCCTGAACCTAAATAAATCTATATTTAAATAATGTTTATATTTTTAATACAAAATTGTATAAAGCTGATGCAAAATTTAGAAAATTTCAACAATATAATCAACTTTTTTTTTTTTTTTTTTTTTTTTTTTTTTTAAGGAAATTTTAGGTTTACTTTATACAGACTAACATGTTTCAAAAGTTTCATAATGAAGTTTTTGAGATATCGTGCGTGTTATGCCCAAATACATCATTGGGAGAAAATTACTTCAAAGTTGAGCGGATAGAATTCTAAAAGCCATAACTCTGTTCTAATGGGATTTTCAAGGAAACAATTATACCAAAATGTTCAGAAAAAACAGAAGTTTAGCATCTAAAAAATTAAATTTCGAAAATTTTAATGCTTTAAGAGTCCGGAAAATGCTTTAAAAGTCCTAATACATATATTTTAAGAAAAAAATTTAAGAAAAAATAATTATTTCAAGAAATTTGAAAATTTAATAAAAAAAAGTCCTTCCGGCCAGTGCCGGGAGGAAGAGGTAGCTTTCATAATCCTTATTTAAAAAAAGCCAACTTATATCATGCAAACACACGAAGCTCAATTTAGTGGAAACCGAATATAGGAGATTCAATACTAATTTTTATCAATATAATGAATGAGAATTTCGCGAAATTAGTCAGCTTTATCCAAGCTGCTTTTCTTTAAAGTAACTTATATTTGGCTGCCAAATTCGGCAATTTCTTAAAGTGCCTGTCATTTTAAGACAACATGGTGGATGAGGCTAAGCAGTGAACTTGGTCGAGACCTTAGTAATTGCTGTGCACATGCTCAATCACATCGGAATCGGTTAATATATAGGAGTGCTGTCGCATGCAAAAAATCAGATTTTTCAAAATGTCACCCACAATAGAAATTGATCTATATCTGAGCCATTTTTTAAGGTAAAGACAAACAAAAAATGCTCCTGAATCCTTATATCAAGATCAAATACTTAAGAAAGAAACCTTTTTCAATTTCTAATTTTTTTGAACCTCACTTTAAATATATATATATTTTTTAATTTAATGGCCGCCATTTTGAAACAAGATGGCTGATGAATCTGGCCAGCGAACTTGGTTGAGGTGTTGATGTATACTATCCACATGCCTTCTTACATCGAAATAGGCGAATACGTGTATTATCGCGTGACAAATACAAGATCGTTTCAAAATGTTAGCCATGCTGGAAATTCAAAGTGCTATAAATCAACCATTTTTTAAGATATCAACAAAAGAACAAATTTTCAGAAACAAAAACTGCTCCGGAATCTTTGTATCAAGGCCAAACACATAAAAAAAATCTTTTTCATTTTCCAATTTTTTAATACTTCATTTTGAATTTTAAATTTAATTTTTTTAAATGGCAACCCTTTTGAAACAAAATGGCGAATGAAGCTGGCCATCGAACTCGGTTGAGACATTGGTATGTACTATGTACAGACCAAGTTACATCCAAATAGGTTCATAAATACGCCTGTTATCGCGTGACGAAAATCAGGTCGTTTTAAAATGTCAGCCACAAGAGAAATTCAAAGTGCTATTACTCAGCCATTTTTTTTTTTTAGATATAGACGAAAAAAAAACTGTTCCGGAATCTTTGTATTAAGGTCAAACACATACAAAAAAAAATCTTTTTCATTTTCCAATTTTTTGGTATCTCATTTAAATTTTTTTATTTTTTAATTTTTTTAAATGGCCGCCATTTTGAAACAAGATGGCGGATGAAGCTGGCCAACGAACTCGGTCGAGATATTTGTATGTACTATGTACACACCCAGGTACATCCAAGTCGGTTCATAAATACGCCTGTTATTACGTGAGAAAAATCAGGACGTTTCAAAATGTCAGCCACGCTAGAAATTCAAAATGCTATAACTCAGCCATTTCTTAAGATATAGACGAAACAAAAACTGCTCCAGAATCTTTTTATCAAGGTCAAACACATAAGAAGAAAATATTTTTTTCAATTTTCAATTTTTGGTACCACATTTCAAATTTAAATTTTTCTTAAAAATTTAAATGGCTGCCATTTTTAAACAAGATGGCGGTTGAAGCTGGACAACGAATCCGGTCGAGACATTGGTATGTACTATGTATAAACGAAGTTACATCCAAATCGGTTCATAAATACGCCTTTTATCGCGTGACAAAATTCAGGACGTTTCAAAATGTCAGCCACGCTAGAAATTCAAAATGCTATAACTCAGCCATTTTTTAAGATATAGACGAAACAAAAACTGCTCCGAAATCTTTGTATAAAGATCAAATACATAAGAAAAAAATATTTTTCCATTTTCAATTTTTTGGTACCACATTTCAAATTTTAAATTAAAAAAAAAATTAAATGGCCGCCATTTTGAAACAAAATGGCGGATGAAGCTGGCCAACGAACTCGGTCGAGAGATTTGTATGTACTACGTACACACCGAATTACATCCAAATCGGTTCATAAATACGCCTTTTATCGCGTGACAAAATTCAGGACGTTTCAAAATGTCAGCCACGCTAGAAATTCAAAATGCTATAACTCAGCCATTTTTTAAGATATAGACGAAAAAAAAAAACTGCTCCGGAATCTTTGTATAAAGGTCAAATACATAAGAACAAAATATTTTTCCATTTTTAATTTTTTGGTACCACATTTCAAGTTTTAAATTTTTTTAAAAATTTTAAATGGCCGCCATTTTGAAACAAAACGGCGGATGAAGCTGGCCAACGAACTCGGTCGAGACATTGGTATGTACTATGTACACACCGAATTACATCGAAATCGGTTCATAATTACGGGAGTTACAGTGTGACATAGGTCAGATATATATATATATAGATAGATAGATAGATAGATAGATAGATATATGTATATATATATATATCAATTTTGAACGGAGGGTGGTTTCGGGGTCTGGGGGTCATGATCGATGAAAATATACCAAAATTTTTTGAAATCGCTTTCCTCCGAACGGCTGCAATAGGTAGCTTTTTTGTAAAGAAAGCTACCTAATATGGTGCAAATTTGTTTTATGTTCACCACATATTTTTAAGATTATTTCGTTCTCGATATAACGTGAAATGTTCAAACTAGAACCTCTTTAGGAGTAAAGTACATTTCTAACTATACCATCACACATTGACAAATATGATGTAATACAGTAAAATAAATGATGAAATAGTAAAATTACGCAATTTACTGCTACTACAAAATAAAGTATTTATATCTTTATGTTTTAAAATAAATTTATTTAGGGGCATAATGACCACTTGCGGTAGTTAAGTTTAAATTTTTTTTCTAGGCATAAAAAGTTGTTCGAAGATCAGGCATTTTAAGGAATAATAAGTTCATATAATTTAATTAAAGTCGTGAAATTTAAAGAAATTTCGTTATATTTAGTTTAAGAAATTAAAATAAAAATTTCAAAAAGGGTCATTTGACTCCTCGCGGTAGTTTTAGTGTCAAGTACTGAAAGCAAATTAATTGACTATTAAAAAATATATATATGAATAGTATGGAGTAACTGCCTGGGGCAGAAAATATATGCAATAGTTTCTGATTATTAAGATTATATTGTACAAACTAGGGGGCTCTGCCCTCTGCGAGCTACGCATGCCAACCCCCGTTCGAGTAACACAGCCTTTAAAAACATAGTAATGTGTCCTGTTTAAAAAAATATTACCAGGTTACGGAAGATAGAATGATATTATCACTACATAAACGACTACATTCTGTAATTGTTTTCGCATGATTTTCCGTTGGAATAAGACATTCTTCGATTACCATGGCCTCATCAATTCCTGTCGTACCAAATGACGGCTGTTTTCGGTATCGATAAGATTGAACAATTACACATTTGAAAATCAGTTTGTATAAAACTTTTAGGTTAAAAACCTCGTTATCTTTGTTACTTTTCTAACGACGCTATGGACAAAATTCTTCCTTTATAGACTGGGAAGCGGCTGCACAGGATTAACGAACACACGATTCCTATATTAAAAAGCAACTGGTCTTCCAAAGCATATCTTGACAGAAAACACATATAAAGTCTATTTCAGTATTTTACTGATAAATTTACCATTGGTCTTTCCCACTCATAGTAATCTATTATTTTATCCATTTGGATGCAGGAAAACAGAATGATAAACCTATCGATGAACCATTGAAATCGTGTCTGCAGAATGTTTCCACAAATATGATTTAGCAGACCAGTTGCACTTTAATATGCTAAACATGTTCTGTGTAATTTTGGAATTTCAGCCATCAACTCGATTCGGTCCTTTACCGATGCATTATTTTCGAGATTAAAAACTCCGCCTGCTTTGGAATATCTTTCTGAACCGTGATATTGAAAAACATGGTGTTTTGAAAATTTACGCTTATATTTTATGTTTTTTTCAAGTTTTAGTTATTTTCAGGGACAGATGTATATTATTCAAGAGTTATTTTCTCTATTTTAATAAATTATCAAGCATATTTCCGTGCTATTTTTACAATGTGTATTGTATATATTAATTAAAAATATCCGAATTTACTAATATGCATTTATATGTATTTATACTGCATCACGCAGTCTAATATATAAACAAATTTGATAGTCGCAATATTTCTACACCATGTGACGTCACATTAAAATTATCCGTAATGCAAATTTTTTTAAATGTATCGTTTTAATATGTGACGTAATTTTCGGTATTAAATACATTCCAAATGCAATAATATATTTATTATAAAGTTTTTCTCTTTTAAGATTGATGTGTAAATATATTTAATATTAAAATGTTTGAGAATTGAGCTTTTTAAATACGATGTAATTATATTCACCAATAAAAGTTTTCCAAGCGTAATAATTTAATTATTTTAGGCACTTAAACTATGACGAAAATTTAATATTCCGGCATTTCTTTCTGTTGACTCTATGGAGCGTTATACATTTGACGTACTTAACACCTTTAAATGCGTTCCGCCAATAAAATTTTATTAATTTAAAGTTTTTGTTGTTTGTTAACTTCACGCGTAAATATTTTAACTTAATTTTCCGTGTTTTCTGCTTTTAACACGTGACCATTTAATTCTTATTTTAAAATTCCCTTTCCGCTTTTATAATTTTACTTTTCAATTTTAATTGGAAAATGGCGACAAAAGCAAATCTAACTTTTATTTTTTTTCAAATATTCCTGAAAAACAGAATTTAATCACTAAATTGTTTCAATATATCGATTGAAGTAAAAGAACATTTCAATTTCAACTTGAAAATAGCATAAAAGAAGATATTTAATAATGCATGTTCTCCCGTTTTATCAACAAAAATGGAGTAATTCTGTTGTCGTCGTTGATCAAATGTCATTAAAATTAGAAAAAAAAAGTTATTATCTCAAAAACAAACTGAATTTTTTAAATTCTAACACCAGTTTTGATATCTGTAAATAAATATGCATATTTGTTGTTAATTTCACCGCCAAACGTTTCATATTTTAAGAAAAAGAGCTGTGAAACACAATCTGTCGTTTAATCAGTCGTTTCATAAATTCGTTTCATTAAGATTTTATACATATAGGGTAGATGTGTTATATAGAAAAATTGTAAAACATACATTAAAAAATAAAGATTTAGATTCTCTACTTTTTTTTAATATAATAAATATCTTTCATGACCAAAACAACGATAGAAATATTTTTAATCATATGTCTAGTAATTTGCGGATTTTTGCTTTTAATTCAAATAAAAAAATTGAGATAAACTGTTAATAAATTCCTAGGAAACTTATAAACATGAATTATCTTAAAAACTGTAATAAAGCGTTGAATAATTCAAAACAGATATGCCATTTTATTTTATACTGATTTTGCTTAAGACATTTTTAGGTATTTATCAGTCTAATGCGTATTTTAGAATCAAATACAGGTTGAAAAATATCTGAATATATTTTTTTTATCTTAAAATATTTTCATATTCTAAATATTTATATAAAACGTTTTATTACAATGTTTTAAGTTGGTTATTTAAGACTAAAAAAATATTTTTACTATTTATGTACTTCTGCTAATAACGCATACTGACATATTTCAAAGAGGCATTTCAGATTTTACGTTTCTTATTAAATTAATAAACATTCACATTTAAGTTTAAAGATAAATCAAGGGGAGAGTAAATGCTATTACAAAATCTGATAGTATATAAAAGTTTTCGGTTAAAGGGTCTTGTACCTTTTAAACGCATCGAAAATTAACAAAAAAGTTCGAAGTTTGAATTAGTCTATCTTCAAAACATTTTTATGTATAAACATGAAATTTTGGATATTGATTGAACAGATTATGCTTTGTAATATGCTATCATTAGAAATTTATTAGCCTTTTACAGAATTTGTGTATTGTTAAAATCAAAATAGCACTCTTTTTTACTCCATAAATCATTGCGGAATATCTTGAGAAAGTATGCATGGATTGTCATGAAATTTGGTAAATGTACTAAACAAATATGTGTCTTTAAAATGAACTACTTTTAAGTATTTCCAATGGAAATATTTTTAGTTATGACTATTTTTATTCATTAAAAAAATGTATATATATATATATATATTTTACAAAAATATTTTTTATATAGTTAATGAAATAAATTTGGCCTAAGAATAGTTCATTTTAAACACACATATATGTTCAGTATCTTTTAGTATTTATATTATCTTATCTATCCAAATTTCATGACAATCCATACGTACTTTCTCAAGATATCATGCGCGCAATGACCTCTGGAGTAAAAAAAAAAGAATTATTTTGATTTCAACAATACACAATTTCTGTAAAAGGATAATATTTTTCTAATGACAGCATATTACAAAGCACAATCTGTTTAATCAATATCCAAAATTCCATGTTTATACATAAAAATGTTTTAAAGATAGGCTAATTAAACTTTGAATTTTTTCGTTAAAATTCCTTCGTGTTTAAAAGGTACAAGACCCCTTAAATAAAAATTAATCATTATAGTTCCATGAAGCGAAAATTAAAAAAAAAAAAAAAAAAAAAAAAAAAATCAGTTGCTTCTCATGTATGTGACTGTTACTCATAAAAAATTCTTAATTATACGTTTAGAAACGAGACTCTTGGTTGCACCTTATTGAAAATAATGCAAACATTCTTTCACATACGCAATGTTTTCTTAAAAGATTTTTTTTTTTTGTGTGTGTGTGTGTGAAATGAATTTTACGCAACATCAGTTGGTGATTCAAATTGTAAAATGTAAACACCGGTGATTGAAAATAGAGGTTATGCCCTTTAAAAAAGACAAACGTTTCATAATGAAGAAAACACAATAGAACCTAAAACGAAAACATACAATAAGAATTTACGAGTCAAGCATGTTTCTGAAAAGCCTTTTATATATATTTATTTAGAAACCTAAAAACTAACACGTTTTTAATATTTAAAGCACTTACAAAAACAATGATTATCTTTCTACCATGTTTGTTGAACATGAAAACATATATTAACTAATAAAATTTTGCATGAACCAAAATAAAAAAAGGAACACACAGGACGCGTTTCGAGTTGAAAATTTCAACACCCCCTTCATCAGTCAATGCCGGTGCTGCTTCATTAAAGTCTGTAATTCAAATATAAAAGCATTCCAAAATCCTATTCCATATTAATGATGTGAATTATCACATTGCTAACAAAGCGTAAACCAACTTAGTGAAAAATGTCCAAGCCGGGAATCGAACCCGGTTCCCTCGAATAGATCTCCAGTGCTCTACCACTAAACCACAAGGACGATGTCCAGCCTGGCATTTCTCACTTATATAAGTCGGTAAGGCTGCAACCGCTTGTTAGCAATGTGATAATTCACATCATTAATATTCAATAATTTAAAGCGTAATTTCACTGCTGAAATGTAGTTGAAAAATTAATTAAAATTGTATATTCACCGATGATGCGTTTGTTTGCGTCTCATGTTACGCCGCTAGGAATGTGTGCTCATGGTGACTTCTCCATCTTGTGCTGCGGTTGCAGCCTTACCGACTTATATAAGTGAGAAATGCCAGGCTAGACATCGTCCTTGTGGTTTAGTGGTAGAGCACTGGAGATCTATTCCAGGGACCCGGGTTCGATTCCCGGCTCGGACATTTTTCACTGAGTTGGTTTACGCTTTGTTAGCAATGTGATAATTCACATCATTAATATTCAATAATTTCAAGCGTAATTTCACTGCTGAAATGTAGTTGAAAAATTAATTAAAATCCTATCCCATGTTGAAAAAACTGAATAATATGCTTTAGAAACTGCTCGGAACCGTTTCCGAAAATAAAATTACATAGATTATGAACAACCTATGCAAACGACGTTTGTTTTTTAAATTCTTTATTCAAATTAAAATACGAAAATTATTTATTTTTATATAGCTCGTTTGTCCAGTAATTTACACACACACACACACATATATATATATATATATATTACCAGAGAAGTAAAACAGTAAATTGACCACACTTCTACGACAGAGACTCTCCGAAATATGTTTTTATTACTCTTTTTTTTTCTTTTTAATTAGCAGCTTCCCCCCCCCCAAAAAAAAAAAAAAAAAAAAAAAATCATGTTTGATTATTTTTAATGATGGGGGTCTGAAATTTGATTAAAATCCATTTCGGTCATGTTTAGTCTTGGTTTTTAAAGAATATTTACAGCTTTACTTATCACAGTACCAATAAACATTTTCTATATACAACATTTTTGTAGAAAAGTATGTAGCATATAATCACCCTATAACGTATTTACTTTTTAACTTATCTATTTAAATTTACATTGAAATTTACTCAAGAAAAGTTATCTTTTGTCATACATATCTTATTCTGTCCTTGATTTATACTCTTAGGCGATTATTATTTTTTCTTTGTATCCAAAACAAATGTTAAAGGGTAAAGAAACTGTGAGATACAATCGGAAAACCTATAAACTACAACATATTTTCATTATGCAATTAGTATTTAAATAATGTAAAACTGATATGTCATTAAATTTGTTGAAGGCGTTTTTTAATTGTAAGGTTTTTAATACAATTTGTATCTCAAATATTTACAGTGAATATTTTATTTATTGAATTAATGTTTTACACTGTGTTGTTTAACACTGCTTCTTCTGAATTTATTAATTTAAAAAGACATATTTATTTGTTTGGTACTGTTAGTTAAGATATATCCAGATATTTCCAAAGGTAAAGAAAGTTATTGAAGAAATAAGATATTTAATTTTATGTTTTTCTATGTTCATATAGATCTATATTTATTAAATTATATAATAAATCCGGTATTTAATCATACTGTTATTAAATAATCTATGTTAATATACGCTAAGGAAGTCAAAAGATATATAGTTACACATATTCCAAGTACATTTTTTGCTATTTCATGTAAATGAAATTTATAAGGATCATTAAATAATCCATTGAAGATATTAATTACTTCAGTGAAATCACTTGCTTGAGATAACGAAAACTTTTGAATTTTATTCAATTTGTTGTGGGGGAAATTAATTAACACAGATATAAAATATTTGTGAATCGTTATTTTAAACACAAAATTTTCTACGTTTATAAAAATTATTCTACGATTACCTATTTAAGAAATATTATATGCACTAATTTATTTTAAATAGTATTTTAAACTAATGATATACATGCTAAGAGTGAAAACAGTATTATTAATATTATAATTGCATTTTAAGTTATCTGCCTATTTTAAAATGATCGTATTGTTGAAAAATTATTGTATTGGAAAATTATTGCTTTGGAAAAAACAGACACAAAATTGAACTTTTTATGAAAATGTGCATTTTGTTTATTACTTTTGGCGCGGTGTGCGAAAGTTGCCTTTTATGTATATTAGTTTACATTTTTTTATTGAAATCCATTGCTACCTTTCGACGGCCAAAGCGCCCCAAAAGTAGTTAAAAATTGAAATTTTTATGACAATTTATATATATATATATATTTTTTTTTTTTTATTAAGTTAATTTTGGCGCGGCGTGCGAAGGTTGTCTTTTAAACATACAAGCATACATGTAAAAATTTTCAACTTTGATAAATTCTCTTCCGGTGTCCCTAGACTCTTAAATATTTGCCGAATGTCTAATTTTATGCACAATTTTCAACTAAAAATTACGAGTTAAAGAATCGCATAAAAAGTACTCTCTACAAAAGATGAAAAATAGTTCATCTTTTATTATAAAATGTATAAAATTGTTTTTTATACTACATTGAAAAGAACACACAAAAGTGCAAATGATGGAGGATAAAAAGTTCCACACAAAAACCATAAAGGAGTAACATTATACTCTTTCAAAGGAACATTACTCGCAGTATATTGGATACGTTTCAGTAGTAACAGGAGAAACTAAAGCCATAAAAGAAGCAATAATAATTTCGTTATCGAATAACATACAATTATATGGGCTTACAGTAATTGGATGCAACGGAACAAATGTAAATATTGGGCACAAAAGATGAGTTATTTGCCTGATGAAGCTGAACTCAATAGATTCTAATAGTAGCCATTGTTTTACTTCATACAAATGAGTTACTTTTACGATGCTAACTAAATTTTTTACAAGGTGCAATCAAAACCTGCGAGGAGCTACATGTAGTTTACTTTCCTTCAATAACTGTGGAGAATATGCCAGATAACATAAATAGAATGGTTTTCAGCAATGAGCAGTATTATGTGCATGATATTCGCATAGCAATATCACCTGGTGAATGCGTTTCTGACCTGGCATTAAAAAAGCCTGGTCCAGTTGTTCTCTCAAGATGGCTGACAACGGCAGGTAGAATTTAAAGGTTTTCTTTGGCCAGAGAAAATCCATTTGAGAATCTCTTATTCTTACAACATATATTATGGAGGTATATGCCCCATTAAGGGTCCTCATCAAAACAATTCCTTCATAAAAAGGGAGCGCGGTGTATTTGGAAACGTATCACGTTTTCTAGATATTTTGAATCCAATCTAAGAAAGATAGTAGAACCTGTTGTTCAGCGATATAGCTTCTTTTGTCATCCTGGAAATTTGTTATTGTCAATGTTCTCAGGTAACAGAGAGCATATCAGGTATTCAGCAATACGAAAGCTAATTTGTGCTAGAAATAAAAATAAAGGGACACCAGAAATAAGGATGTTTGATGTACCAAAAAGTACGCTTCAAAGCAAAGGATTATTATGGAATTATTAACTGGCAACGAGTTGGACGTTCTTAACCACCTCTTTTGATAAATGTGCCTTGCGAATAAATTGAGGTCATGGTAAATGTTGGAAAAACACTGAGGTATGGTCTAAATCTCCATGCCATACTCACGCTGTTAAGAGATGCATTCGCCTAGTGTTTGGGGAATCAGAAATCATTTTCGGACAAGAAAAGAGACAAGATTTCATATTAAATAGAATAGCATCAAGAAATCCTATCAAACATTTTAACACCAAAAATTATTGCAAACTTCGGAAATACGTAATTCTAGATAGAAGAAGTACAAAATTTTCTATGTAAGATAAATTTTTATAATTTGTATGATTTGGTACTTTTATTTTTAAATTTATATTTCATGTATTATTATAAAGTTATTATCATTTATAGTTTTATTTTTCATTAACTAAAGATTTTGCGAGATGTGTAAACAATTTTCGTAAATTAAAAAAAAAATAATTACATTTTCTTAAAACTTACAATCTTTAACTGTATTTGGGACACCGCAAGTTATGAATGGATTTAGATAAAGAATTATGTAAATTACATAATTATGTAGCGCACCCAATACATAACTTTCTCAACAGGCGCTAAATTGAATTTAAAATAAATATATTAATTAATTAAATTAAATTAAATAAATTATAAATCTTCATAAAATTTTAAATTTTTAACTATTTCGGGGCGCTTTGAGCACCAGAATATATGAATGGATTTCAATTA
The DNA here is from genome assembly GCA_963932465.1 of Maratus speciosus. Classification (NCBI taxonomy): domain Eukaryota; kingdom Metazoa; phylum Arthropoda; class Arachnida; order Araneae; family Salticidae; genus Maratus; species Maratus speciosus. The sequence goes on from OZ010795.1 coordinate 303,887,724, forward strand.
AAACAATTTTTAACTGATTTCTTACCGCTTGGGGCACCGGAAGATATGAATGGATTTAAATTAAAAAAAATACGTGTAAAGTAGAATACATAAAAGGCAACTTTTGCACCCCGCGCCAAAAGTAATTTCGAAAAAAAAAATTCGTATACTTTTAGATTCACCCTAATGTATATAGGAAATACCGATCACAAAAGTATATGGGAAATTACAATGTTATATAGGATTAACAAATAGAAACTTAGATTGAATGATAAAAGTACCTATAGCTGATATCAAATACAGCAGGCGAACTACAGCTTTAGAGAGAGCACATAGCAAAGCGTCTTTACAGATCTATATATTTAAAAGACCAGGCTGTTTCTTTTGTGATCTGGCCTGAACTTTCTACTGTACCGATTTTATAATTGATTTTTTTATGAAATCAGTTTATTTGTATATGTGACCACACCAATTAATCTGCGGGACGTTTTCAATCTCGTCAAAATCGGTATCATGATCATAGATGACGGCTACCTGTTTTGTCAGAGATTTTAATTGTCTGATTTTATTCGCGTGTAAATGCTTTATACTATTATCTGGCAATAGTACTAAATAACTATAGGGGGATTTATTGTCAGGTATCGTTGCTGGTGCTGTCCACCTAGCTTAGATCTTATGATTACTGTCCGGAATTAATACAATAACTTGATCTTTCGGTTTAGATTCTTTATGTCTAGCTCTCCTGTTGTGATAATAAGCGTAAGCTTGCTGCAAGAAATTCCGGCATGCTCGGCTGCTTTTTCTAACTTTATTTTCAGGTCATTTAAGTAATTGGTAACTGAACCTAACTCACCAATTGGTAAAGGTATTTCGGTGGTCCATCATGATTTTAATTTGGAAAGAGGACCAGTTGGACGCCTACCATATAAAATCTGGAATGGACTAACGTCCGTTATAGCATTTGGTACCTCCCTGTATGCCCACAACAAAAAGGGTATGTGTTTATGCCAATTTCCGACATTTTCTCTTATAACATGGTGTATCATTCCATTAAGTACGCTATTCCATCTTTCAACTAATCCGTTTCACTGTGCATAACGCGGCACGGAAAAACGCGGGGACGTCCTTAAACGTTTCATAAATTCCTTCGTTAGGGCCGAAGTGAAGTTTCTACCCTGATCGCTAGCTATTAATTTGGGAATTCCTATCCGTGAAAATATGTGTAAAATGGCATCGCATGTAGATTTTGCAAACAGATTTCGTAATCAGACCGCTTCCGGCCAACACGTGCACTGGTCTACCGCGGTCAGTACGTAGTTGTATCCTCCACTAGGCGGTTCTATTGGGCCTATGACGTCTATATTTACAATCTGCATTGTCTCGTCAGGAGGAGTAACTGGGTTTATCGGTACACTATCGAACTTATTTGCTTTCGCTCGAAGCTGACAGGATAAACATTTGTCACAAATCTCACTCACATCTGTCTTTAACCCTGCCCAACAAAAAGAATATTTTAATCTTTAAGTGGTCTTTCATTTTTTTTAAGTGTCCACCCCAAGAACTTGAATGAGCGAGCTCTAGCAACTGCTTTCTACGGGGCTCGGGTACGAGCAATTGATGTACCGTTTCTCCGAATATCTTGTCACGATGATATAACAGATTGTCCTGAACAAAATAATTATTACGCTCATTTTTAGTACCTGTCCAACATTGATTTAGTGATGCATCCATCTTTTGTTCCCATTTAAATTTTTCCGAGTCGTGCGTGAAATTGCTGGTATTTTTATTGCAATCATTACCGATTATCTCATTTGCGTTTCCTGTTTTAATCTGCTCAGCTTCCGTAGCTCCGCAAGCTAAATCTAAACCTGCTGCATTGTTTCCTCTCGTACGGGATAAATTTATAATACTACAATCATTTATTGTAGAGTTGGGCTCGTTACATTCGCTTATCGTGCTTAATTCCCTATGAGCATTTATAGATAACAATACATCATTAATTAAATTATCAACCATCGCGCACGTTATTACGATTTTTGGGAACACCTTGTAATGTACTTTATCAGCCGCTATGCTAAGTGGAATGTTTATTAACGGTGCTCTTAACTGGTGCCCAAAAGCTGATTTAAGTATAATTGATCCGGATGGTACTCTGAAATGCTCCGGTACAAAATCACTCTTTATAATTGAAATCTGAGTACCGCTATCGATGATTCCTCGCAAAATTCTATTTTCAAATTCTAAATCTATAACTTGGAGTGGTTCAATTATTTTTTTCTTTTTTCGCGCCCGTTCTAAATCAAATACATTCCGCGACATTACTCGGACTGACAGAAAGTTTTCATGTTTATCTTTTTCTGATTTATCGCCGTCCCCAACTAAAGAATTACAAATTGACACGTGATGTAATTTGAAACACAACCTACATTTAGTTTTTGCAGTACAGTCTTTAATTACGTGTTTTCGCTTCAAGCAAGCGAAACATCTAAGCCTCAGCTTTCAATTTATTAATTCTTTTCTGAATTGAATGTATGTCACAATTTTCAGTTAAATGCTGCTTAACTGCCTTGAAAAATATACAAACACACTCTAAGGCAGACACTTCAAATACACTGGCGCCAGATGTTTTGTTAATTTTTTGTCTAATTTCGGGTAATAAATCTGATTGTTTAGGCCTTGAGAAATAAGAAGTGACATTAATTATTTGATTCTGTTTTTCTCTTCCTTCTAATTCATTTCGGATAAATGATAATAATTTATCAACGTAACGCCGTAATTGAATCCATCAGAGTTTTTGACACTTTTTTTACTGAATTCCAACACTAACTGATATGGTAATGCTTTTAAAATTATGGGAGTCAAAAGTGCGTCAAAACTATCCGATTCCATTTCTAATGACTTGAGACTCCGAATCTGGGTTTGAATAATGTCATATAATTTACGTAATGACGTGACGTCATGCGATTTTGATATCAGTTTTAAAGTCAACAATGTATTAATATGACTGGTAATAATTAAATCTTTTCTACCAAACTGTTTTTTATGTATGTCGACGGCCTCTAATTAATTTTTATCAGATAACGCAAAACCCGATACAGAATTTTACGCACTCCCACCTAAATAACTGAATAAATAATTCATTTTCTCAATATTTGACAGGTGTTCATTGTAATGTACCAATGTTTTAAAAGAATTCCAGAAATTCTCGAAAAGCTTAATATCTCCATAATATTTATCAATTTTAAGTGTCGGTAGTTTTATCGTATTCGGAAATTCTACGCACCTATTATTTGCGGGACATACAGGGGGTGGGGGGGTTCTTTTTCATCGTTTTGTTTTAGTTTCTTATTTACTCTGAACTTCCAAAGTATAATTTTTTCCTGGTACGCAAACGACGTCATATCTTTTTTTCCAACTTCATATAAATCATCAATTAATGATAAAATTTCGCTGTCCTCTTGTTTAAATCGCTGGCTTTTTGTTCTAACATCACCAAATTTTCTTCGAGATCATCTAAGTTTGGCGTTTCGGACGCATAATTGTGTTATTTTTTTTAATTATGGACGTTATTAAACTTTTCGTTACATCTCGAGCTTTTTTAAAATTTGACAACTTATCTGCCATACTTAAAATGATCTAATAAAACAGTCTTACCTCCATAAAAGATAATCCGATAGGGTATCCGTAATGTACGTTAAATTAACTTATTGGCCAAATCTCACTTTGTATCGGGTACCTATGTAAGAACGACAGGATGGTCGCGTGCGGGCTTTTCTCTATAAAGATTGGCCAATTATCGAAACAACACAAATGTTTATTTGACTCGCAGGACGGCACTGTAAATACAAACTAGCACAAACAATCAAATTGACACATAACACTAAATATTATCAATCAATCTTATAGTTTCATTTTGAATCTTTACGACTGGCAGTAGCCAAAGCCGTTCTCAGTAGTTTTGGATCACCTTCTTAGGCGAAGCCATTCCAGGTTCTGTTCTGTTTCTCCTCTTTCGGCCACAGAGGGCGCTTCTATAAGATTGAGGCAAACATCACTCCTCGCCCATTCGAAGTTTTGATTTAGTCTTTAAAGACTAAATCAAAATCTAGTGGATCTCTATAAACATTTTAGTAAACACATTATTAATAAAAATCAAAATTACAATACTTACTTAACATAAAGATAACTAAAAAGGATAACTAAGATACTAGGCAATATGAGTTTATGATACTAATATTAATACGTTAAAGTTCTAGAATAAATATTTTAAAGTTCAAATATTAATGTTCAATCAACTAATGTCCAGCAAAGTCATATTCAGAAAAGTCTTGAAGGTACATATGATCATAAACAAAATAAATGCAAAATTTTATGGTAAGTTTTTTGAAAGGCAAATTTTCATTCATTTAAGTCCAGCGTGAGGCATAAAGTCTACTTAAAGAGTCTGCATTAGTGTGGAGTTTTCCACTAGGATATGTGGGCTTGAAATCACTGCAATGCCAGAGCCCACCTTTGAAGGCGCACACTTTGGGATGCACAGTCTGTCAAGAATTTCAAAGGGTTGTGGTCACTCACAACAGTCACGAGCCATATATATAATGTTCAATTTTTTTCGAGTGAAAATAACCGCGTAGGGTTCTTTCTCTATAGTGGCATAACTTTCTTGGCATTTCGATAGTTTTTGCTAATGAAAGCAATGGGTCAAGCTCTTGGTCATTTTCATCTTTTCGAGGTAGGCATGCACCTATCGCGTACGATGAAGCATCTGCATGTATGATGAAGGGTTTTGTAAAGTTCGGTGAATAACAAATTGGCGTTTGACTGATTTCCTGCTTCAGATCACGGAAAGCTATTTCACACTGCTCTGTTCAGGTACATTCATTAGGAGCACGTTTTGTTTGTAAGTTCAATCAATGGGCGAGCTATTTCAGAGAATGTCGGGATATAGGACCTATAATAGGACAGAAGTCCTAACAAACTTCTGACATCTTTCTTGGATTTTCGCACCTAAATTTTTATAGCTGCTATTTTCTCTGGATCAGGAGCATGTCTGCTTGATCGTACCACGTGTCCAAGGAACTTTATCTGGGGTCGTGCAAACACGCATTTCTTAAAGTTTACCGTCAGGTTTGCTTCTTTGAGGGTTGTCGGAACAGCGTCTAGATGCTTAAGATGATCGGTCCAGTTATCAGAAAAAACTACCACGTAATCTATGTACGTTTCAGCGTATTCTTTATGTTGGTCTAAAGTGCGATTCATGGACCTTTCAAACGTGGCTGTCGCGTTACGTATCCCGAACGACATGACTACGAAGGAATACTGTCCTCGGTGTGTGACAAAAGACGTTAAATGTTTGGAGTCTTCACTCAATCTTATTTGCCACTACCCTTTCAGTAAGTCCAACAGGCTGATGAATTTCGCTGGAGCGACCTTGTGGAGCAAGTCCGTAGCGTTAGGCATAAGGAATGAGTCGACTTCTGTCTGGGAGTTTAAATATCGATAATCAACGCATAATTTAACTCAGGAGTCTTTTTTCGCTACACATACTACCGGTTAAGCATATTCAATCTCCGAGTGCTCGATTAGTCCTAAACTTAATAATTCTTCGATTTGTCTGTCGACTTCACTTTTGAGTGCCTCTGGGATTCTGTAGGGCTTTTGACGTTTTGGTTGGTTATCAGGTTTAAATTTAATTTGATGCTCTCCTACATTTGCAATTTTAAGGACTCCCGACAGAAGATTGGAGTGTCTACGTAACGCGTTAATCAGTTGCTCCCGCTCATTTTTGGCAGTAGCGAAAGCCGTTCTCAGTATTTTGGATCACCTTCATAGGCGAAGCCATTCCAGGTTCTGCTCTGTTTCTCCTCTTTCGGCCACAGAGGGCGCTTCTATAGGATAGAGGGCGTGCGCAAACATCACACATACCCTTTTTTATATTTTAAATTTAATTTTAAATGTTTTTATGAACTTTTTTAAAATAGTGGCAATGGATTACTTCCATTGTTGCAGAGAAAAGAGACATAAGGGGTTTATTTACTTTTTTTAATTATATCCTTATTGATGTCATTTTCTCTTTACAATTAAAAAATACCTTTAAAAAATTGAACAGAATATAACAATAGGACGTGGTAATTTGGAAGGCAAAAATGAAAATTCTCGATTTTTGTGAATGAGGGGGTTCAAAAAATTGCCTATGATTTGTAATATCATAATTTAAAAGATTTTTCCTTATTCATAATGATTTACCTGGGTAAATTTGCGCCTGATTATAATCTGTATTGAAATTTTCCTAAAAAATGGGATAACTTAATATCAACTCCAACGTAATTTGCTCAAAAAGTGATTTAATGAACTCAAACAATTTTATTTATATTTTGTCATTATTATTAAAAAATGAAAACACATTGTAAAAAATGTTAAAAGCTTCAACCAGCAATATTCTTCAAATCTTTCTTCGATTCATTCCTAGACCTCATTCTTCTGCTTGCTTCCTGGCCTCTAATGAATTATTCTCGTTACTCATGAGTATACACTTTGCCGGAAGCCTTTGTTACTTGTTTCACACACCTCTCTATGAACTGTCCATGACATTGCTACTTTGGAACTTGCTTTGGCTCTTCAACAAACTTTTTTTTTATTTCTGATATTTTGAGTTTACAAGTAAGTGGATGTTTATATACTTTTTCTGACAAGTCTATCAATTACAAAAGGGAATTTGCATTTCGATTAACTGCAAGGGTTTTCTTAGGCCTAACAGGTAGGTCTCCTGGTGTATAATCCTCTTTTCTGCTTAATTCAATTATCTTCTGGACCACAGCATTTCTTTCTTCTTGGTCTTCCGAGCATAAAAATGTCTGGAGCACCATTTCACAAATTCAAACCCCGATGAACGTTCGATTGTTGGCAAAACAGTATCTGCTACTACCACCTGCTGATATTTTAGGAGCTGCAATAGATAAATAATGTGGCGAGGTCCTTCCACCCAAGAGAATTTCGATTTGTTTGTAAACTAACAGAGATAGTAAACACCGACAATGTATTCCACAAGCAGTTGTAACTCCTTCAAGTTGTTGCCTTTAAGGTCATGGTTTGAAACCCATGTGCGACAAATTCTATTTGCAGTTGTTATCCTCCGAGAGTGACATACAGGACCAATTTCTAATAATGCCAGATCAGTTGGATGTACACCTGTCCTTATGGCCTGATTTATCCTGTAACCATAATCCTGATATGTAGAGAGATCTTTGACAGCAGTGTAAACATAACCAAAGATTCTGGAGTAGAAATTCTGAAGAAAGAGGGATTTATTTCAAGTTCTGTTGCAGCATCAAGCATATTGCTAATCTTGCCATTTCACTTTTTGTCAGACAAAGTTTCTCCATCGAACTCTGTGATCAAGTACCGCAAAATCTTCATTAGTATGAAGAGCACAGACCAAGCAGATGAGTTTACGATTCAGTTTTGCCTCAACCCAATGTATGTTAACATTCGTTGAGTCACAACCAATAGGCTCCAAACTTTTGTCAATGCTGTTTTTCTTTTACAAAATTCACAACAGGGTTATCAATAACTTCAGCAGGTATCCTTTTTGTTAAGTCATTGTCTGGAGTAAAATTGCAAAGATAACTTCCACCTCGCTCACTGCATACAGTATAATGCTCTTCTTTCACAATACTTTGAAAGTGATGACTTAAGTTATCTGCTTGTAGCAAAACTTTAGTGGGATCTTGGCATCCATTAAAGAAGATGCATTCAATATTGCTTGTATGGCATCGAACATGGAATTCTTCATCAAGTGATTTTATAACTTTTTCTTGCGCCCTTTTTACTTTATTGTAATCAACCATAAGTTTCCTGTCTCTTTCAGTAATTAATTCAGCATCCAAAAATGCAGCTGTTGTAATGGCAGCTGTAGCACGTAGACCGACACCATACCTAATACTTTGCAAAGCAACATTGCGCAATTGTAATGTATTATATTGACTTGCATTTGAAGTAGAGGGTAGATCAGAATCATCACATGGAATCTGCAAAGGATCATCATATTCTTCATCTGTAAAATCAGTTAGCTCTTCACCTTCGTCGGAGAATAAAACTTCATCTGTTTGTAATGTTACCACTTCTGTCCTTTTCTACTCATATTCAGAAATTCTACTTAATTCATCTTCTTGCCTCTTCTACTTTTTAATTTGTCTTCTGTGCTCAAGTAAGTAATCCAATTTGATTCTGTCCAATAGATCCAACCTTTGCTCTTTGACTATTACATTGTTAAAAATCTACAACTTTTGCTGCATACTCACTCCACCGCTTTTATAGAATATCTCTATTCTGACCAATGAGAATGCTTCATAATATCGTCAAGTAATAGTTTTATATAAAAAAGGTGGAGTGATTATGCAGCAACAGCTATAGATTTTTAACAGTGTAATAAACACTAGTCTTTGACAGGGATCTTCATATCCTTAGAACAAGAGCAGGAGATGTGCACTTCATGTTTACAATCAGCGCCACCTGGACATCTACTCTCAAATTCTGAACATAGATTGATCTCACACCTGCAATAGAGGATGTAAAAGAGGTTTTCTAACGCTGCCATCAAACCCTCTTCCAATTCCAGTTTTCATCTGCCAAGTGATATGTTTATGGCCTTTTCCCAGTTTTATTCTATCTTCCTCAGGACTGTGACTCCAGAATTTAAAATTGGGACCACAAAAGAACTGTTTGATCTCTCCCACTGTTCAAGCCCTTTTAGATAAGTATCTTTTGCAAGAGTGACTTATGTGTAATTTTTGATATTCTCTCCACTCTGCTCTCTTAGCAAAAGCCCATATCTTACAACATCACGCAGAGTTGGGAGTTCAGAAGGTAGCATTTCTCGACCAGTTCCAATTAAATTATTCATGTGAGTGGATGTTGCCAATCCTTGTCATGCTTTTATTATCCGTGGTTCCGAATTTTTATATATTGCAAGTGGAAGAAAGTACTCGTTCATGGAAAAAGAAAATGGCACTATTTGTATGATATTAATAAAAATTAATAAAAGTACACTCAGCTTCAAATGCGTATTGCTAGTTTAAAAATTTTACGAGTGAAATAATTTTTTTACAGATGTTATAGTACTATATAAGTATATTCTTAACCTTAGAGCAAAAGTACAAGCAGAAATAATGATAAGAAAGCACTTCTTAAGAGAAGACAGTTTGCTGCAATTTTTACATGAAACTGGAAAATATCACGAAATTGTAGTAGCTATTTACCAAAAAAACCAATGTAATTTCTAATTCAAATAAATATATTTGTGAATAGCTAGTCAAAACACAACTTTTTGACCCCCCTCATTTTTTGAAAAAGGAAGATTAAAAATTCGACACGCCCTAATATAACAACTTTCTTTCCCCCCCCCCCGTAAAGTTGTTACATTTCAATATTGTTTTCATTCGGTTGATATTAATTGGAATCGCTATGTATATAAGTCTTCCGTGAGAGAAAATTACGTCATATTTAAAAGAAAACGGTAATTTTATTTGATAAAACTAAATATTTTACACACAAATGTGTCTAAAAGTCATAATTTTCTAGTATTCCTAATCGAAGGTACTGAGATTGCAATCTCTAGAGTGTAAAAGGTCACATGCAGGATTACAGCTGACAAACGTGATTTCAAGGTTTAAAATATTTTTTAATAGAGAATACTGATATGAGAGGTCCGTACGTAATTTTTAAAACTTTGAAAATGACGTTGGGTTAGGCTTCAAGAGAAATTATTTTATCATTATTTGAATGTGAAATCAAGCATGAAAGACTCAATTAATAACTTCAACATAATTTATTTGATTGTGTTTTACTGATAACGTATACGAGTAAAGTTTATTTTTTCAATAAAATGAACAGTTGAAGTTTGTGAAAATAGCATTTTGGTAACTTTAGGATTAAATAATATTTCTTTTGATAGGTAGACTGACCATTGTAGGATAGTTTTTTGTTATAATTAATTTTCTAGGTTTACTGAAAATCAATGTAATAGTTATTTTTAAGCATTTGCTTTCGACGAAATTTGACTGGCTTCACCTCGTTAATTTTTAAAATATTACAATAATTTATCCCTCAACACTTCACTTCTCATCCGTTCTCCGATAATCAGTAAAATTCAAAATGCACATCTAGATTTTTTGAAATGATTAACTTTTGCAATGCGCAAGATGATTTATAAATTAAATAAAAATATTATAAAATATTTTGCGTTTACAGATGGCTATTTTTATTACAGCGACAGTGTTTATGCATTTCAATATACAGGGGATATAGTGTTTTTGTTTATTGATCATTCTTAAAAATTTTGCGAAAATCGTTTATTTGTTTGATATTGTCACCATTTGTGTCTATAAAGCGTGTTGATAGGTTTATAAAAAATTATCTATAAGTTTTTAAATGTACTTTTTGCATTTTATCGTGTATAACTTTAGTTTAATGATAATAAGTGATTTTTCTTACAGAATTCTATAACAATCAAATTTAAATGGAACATATGTGACGTAAATTTAAACAACTAAGTAACACTTTTGCGTAGAAAAAAATAATGGAAATTAAATTTCTTACATTATTGTGATTGTTTTATAAAAAAAAAATTATTATTTAATTACTATTTTATTAATAAGTTTGTTCAACAGAATTCGCTTGTATAAATCGCTATTATTAAGGAAAACATTTTACCTATAATCGTCTAAATTTTATCTATAATCTTCTAAAATATATTCAAATGTACAAAGAAATACCGTGCACAAAAATAAATGATTGGAAAAATCTCTGATCCGTAATTGTTCCCTAGATACTGTAACAGTCGTTTTTATCTTACATAAAATAGTTCATTATATATGTACCTCATTTTTCTATATCTGAAAGTAAAGTTTTGTACATGAATTATGAAGAATTTTTCAGATTTTATTTAACATCCCAAAGTAAACTAAAAAATAAATTGTATTTTATTTGCACAAATACCAATATATGACCTATAAAGAAATAAATATTTTAAATTACTAAACAAGTTATCCATTTAGACCCTTCAGATTGGTTAGACGTTTTAATTGCAATAAATCAATGAGGACAATATTTCGCGTTTCCATACAGACTTAAATTTTTACGCGCAGATAATATCTTGCATCTTATCTGGTAACCAAGGAAGTTCGTGCGGTTTTCGTCAGGCAAAAAAGAACGACCCAAAAAACTTCTAAACACTTATTTTATTCTTCGAAATAAGAACCGCTGGCTTCAATTATATGTTCCCAACGAGATGCAAGTTCATAAATGCTGTTTGGGAAACATCTTTTATTTTAGACTCCAAAAATTGTATACCCACCATTGTGACTTTTTCTCGGTTCCGCAATTGTTGTTCCCGCAGGTGGTTATCTATGGCTAAAAACAGGTAATAATCCGATAGGGCGATGTTGGGAGACTAAGGCGGATGAGTAAAAACTTCCCAGCCCAGTTTTTTTTTTTATCACGTTCAGTGTTGTATTCACCGCATTATCGAGGAGGAGAAAAACTGTTCTCATGTTGACCACCGTCGGCTGCTTTTGAAGCACAACAGCTGGAAACCATTGCAAGTGCGAAGAGTAAATGTCGGCTGTGATGGATTAATAGCCTGTTAAGAGTTCATAGTGAACTATTCAAAAGTTTGTCCACCCAACAAACAATGTTAACTTATTTTATGAATGTCCTGTTTGGCGGCCAATGAGACAGAACTCGAAGTCAACCAATGGAACGTTCTCTTCCAGCTATCATACATCACCCATCTTCCGTCACATGTCAATAATTTGTCCAGAAAGAGGCCTTGTTGTGGCGTGACAGCAATAACAAGCAAATATTCAATCGTCGCAGCTTGTTTCCTTTGGACAAAAGATGAGGAGTCCACTTGCTGAGTTTTCACGTCACCCCAATGTTATTCACAAGCGATTGGGTGGTTTCGTTAGATACTTCAAGCCTGAATGCAAGCTTCTGGCAGGTTTCATGAGGATTCTGCTTGATTTCTTCTTCGAGTTTGACTTTGCATAGGGGATGGACGACCAACACGGGGCTTCTCACTGAGGATTTCATCTCTACTCGAAAATTGGCTAACATTTTTGAGCTGTTTTTTCAGTCAGCGAAGCTCCTCGAAACACAGAAAATATTTTTCTAGCCTCCTCGGTATCTTTGTTCCTAATTTGAATTCGCAGAATAAAAAAAGACATCAAAACTCTTTAGTGAACAATATGGTTTTTCAAATATTACACTTCCTGCAAAACTGATGAAAAACATGGCATGCACTGAATAACTCTCTACTGAATGCGTTTTGAAGGGAATGTACAGAATGCGATCATAATCAGTTTGACCACACCTACGCGACAAAAGTAACTGCTGCTGTAAACTTCCTTGGTTAGCTGATGGATTAATATAAAGTTTATTCTAAATTTCACTTATAAAAATGTATATTCATTTAATAAAAAAATCTGCAAATAAAATAACTTTAAGATCTTAATATAAACGAATCTAAGGGAATTAACCAATTATAAAAATCTTTGGAAAATAATACGAATATAATTTTCTTAAATTCAATGATTAATCAAAAGGAGAAGAGAAAATTCCAAAAAATGTAATAACATTACAATGATAAAATTTAAACAAATTAATTACCTCCAATATTACGTCAGTTTTTTTCGGAAATCGCAAATTTCAAAGACATAGCAAAAATCTGAAACTGTATATACGATGTTATTTTTGTGTTTTTAAGCGTTTGATAATTGATTCTTGTGTATTCTGTAGTTCTAAATCCGAAAAACACCTTTATTTCCCCCAATCACGTTAGGATTTTTCTAAAATCGTAAATTTTTAGATTTTTAAAAAGGCGAAATATTGCAAAAATTTTATACTATAATTTAGATGTAATTTTTTTTCATAATAATGAATTCATTTTTGTCTTATATTATGCATTTGAACAGCTAAACGTGAAAAATATTGTGTATTTAAAATCCTTACAATTTTATTTCATGTTTGAAGGTTCCTTTGAACCGGGCATGTTCCGTCTTGCGATTTTCTTTTTGCACTGGTCTATAAAAGTTAAGGACGCGGTGGTTTTTCGTATGTAACATCGCGCAGAAATTTTCCACATTGCCGAAAAAATACCATTCGAAATCCAAATTCTGAAAATATGGGACAAAGGATCAAAAAATTTAATGAAGAAATCAAAAGGATACGAAAGTATTTTATTGGAAACGTAACTTGGAGCACAACTGCAGAGAAGGCAAAAACGTCCATCTGACAGACACTTGACAAGAACCATTCAATATTTATTAGGGGATATGCTCACACGTTACTTCGATGTCGCACTTACAATGTCTACCTATGCTGAATACCAGTTAGCCAAGGAGCTGTTGAGGCATAGAATTCCCATTCCTTTTGTAACGCCGATTGCCTAGTGCTGGCGTCTAGTCACGCACTATAAGGCGTCTTCCGAGAAAGTCCCATTTGTGTTCGATCGAATTTAGATCAGGGTACCTGCAGGCCTATACATTCGTTGCATATTTTCAAAGAGCTGTACGATGAAGTGAAGCATTGCTATCCATAAAGTGGAAATCCCGACACACAGAACCTATAAACAGACGCGAGGCAAGAAAATCTTGGTACGATAGCGAACACCAGTGACTGAATCACATTGTAAGACGTGTTGGTTCAGACTGCTACGAAGGAGGATACCAGAACAAATGAAGAACTCCTGAACCTCATAAACGTCCTCTACGGTGATGTTGGAGAGGTGATTGCGTGTTCCCTGCTCTAGACAGATGTGTTTACTACGGTGGGTCATCAGATTAAAAATTTCATGATATTAAGTTTCAATAGCTCTAGATAGTTGCTCTAGTATGTGAAGAAGTTGCTTGAAAAAATTATGAAAATCGGATCATGTCGCACTTTGCCATTTTTGACTTAAAAGTATATCTATTTTCGCATATTCAAATTCATAGGGGGAAATATACTCAAATGCACTTAATGCACAAATTCCTTAGATTGTCTTTACTAAATGTTTTAATAAGTATAGCTTTTGAAAAATACATTTGTACGTTACTTTAATCAAAGAAATACTAAAATTTCCATAAATATACTGTACTTTATTAAAGGTATTATCCATAAACCTATACGTTATACCCGCACACACATACACAGTGCTGCTTAACATTACTCGATAATACTTCAGTCAGTATTCTATTCTTTTTTTGTGAGCAAATTGGGCATGTTTTTCCTAGAGAGAAGTTTTGCTCTAATGTAACCATCTCTTCTTAGTTTGCCACAAACTGCATCTTCAGCTTCGGTAACAAACATGACGTACCGTCCATGGTTTTGAATTACATGTAAGCTCATTTAAAGTCCACGTTTTTGCTGTTTCAATGGCGTTAATAATTTCAACATAAAATATTTTAATCACCATGGATGGATGTTTTCTTTCCATATCTTTCCAATTCACAATATCTGCATAAGAACTAGCATCAAAGTTGAAATTTGATATTTAAAAATATTCTCATGACATCTGTATCTTTCTTTGTGCTTTCTGTCTTTCCAATTTAGTTCTTCTACTTGCCTTTTCCCGTATTTCTTTCCTTTCATTCACCAACATTGACAGTACCACATTATCTGGATGGACAAAAAATGCATTGCGCTGTATGCACTTATCAGTAACTGATAGCAGATCATCAGGAAGGAAACGTGACAAATGAATAATTTTCCACAAATGTCTTGCTCCATTGTAATATTCAGGTTCTAGTTTGATTAAAAGCCAGAGAAACTTAGAAATGTAATGTAGCTCAAGTTCTCTGGATGTGGTTCCAGTTGAGACATAGAGACGAAAAATTCAATTTGCTGTGGTTAGCTACCTAGAATGCATCATTGCTCCAGGTTCACGTTTCACCAATCTTTCTGAATACTGTTCTTCCTCTAGTGCTTTACTAAGATTAAATAGATATTTTTATCCTTACTTATATACAGTGCACTGCTATTCTTTCAAACATCAGGTAAATTAGTCGGTCTTGCTTTAAAATTAACAACAAGCTGCTTGAGACACTGTGCGAGGGATTTACCCAAAACTACTCTACCATACTAACATACTAACTACAGTATACCATAAACCGCAGTAGGACCATAAGTAGTACCATCTGAGTGCATAAACGAATGGGTAATTCATGGTAATTCTCATGGGTACTTCATTAAAATGAAACATACATCTCAATATAATTAAAACCTGAAGGTTTTATTTTGCTTAATACCTGTACTGTACTATACTTTTATTTATTACCAATTTTTCCCAGGTATTATTTCAAACAATGGGGTCCATTATACATGTCTGTGTTCTATGCTTATCTCTAAATATCTCTAAAGATGGAAGAGAATACTGTCTGATGAAGTTTGATAGACCAGAGTAAATATGTATTTTAATGGAATTTTATGTACTTATAAAGACTTATGTTCTTAAATGAATCTTTAGTTTTCTACAGAACTAACCAATTAGTAATTTTTATTGGAACGTGAACGATTTTAAAAGAATGTATTTTTAGAAATAAAAGTAAAACTTTGCTATTTTATTTTACCAATGCTGTCTTTATAGATAAATTGTAGAAATAATTTTTTTGTTGAAAAACAACAGTAAACGTATTTACAAATGATGAATAAAAAACTTTTTATGACTATTTTTTAGAGATAAGTATATAATACAGATATGTATAATGGACCCCATTGTTTTAAATAATACCTGGGAAAAATTGGTAATAAATAAAAGTATATGAAACATACATATTAATCTTTGTACTGGATGTCACAAATGTAATCCCACCTCCATTGGTACTGTGTTAACCTTAGACTCATTTGCTCCGAATGCTGTCATATTCTCCATAGATATATTGGTCTCTTTGAAAAAGTCTGCTATTAAATTTTTAGTATTTACTTCTGTTTAGCTGATGAAAGTGACTGGGTTACATATCCTGAAAAGATAGTTTTCGGCTCCTCTATGGCGTATGTTTTTCAGTAAAGTTGCCTTTGGAATATACCGTAGGTGAACAGATGGTGCGATCTTTTCTTCCAGTAAAAAAAGTGACATAGGACATTTAATTGATAATGATGACCTTGCTTCCTGAGATAAGATTCTTCGGAATTTCTCCTCTGACACCTAAATTTTGCACGATCCCTCACTGCTATCTTATATTCTTTTATTAATTCACAATGAGTAAGAAGGGCTGAGACAATTACTGCTCCAGCAGCTTTTGAATGTCAGTATGTATCGCATTCTCTTGCAACAGTTCGAAAATCGCATTATATATCTTTGAGCTTCATGATATTATGAATTAAAATCTGATGAAGGTTTACTTGAAATATTATCTTCATTCATAGAATATAATAAGTCTTGTCGATCATCTGAAATTCCTAGCCATTGTCCAAGTCCATTTCAGTTTCTGGTTCACTTTCAGTATCAAAACTTGCCTCTTGACGGTAAGAATGATACTAATATTGCATTTTTGAAGCTATCTCGCTCTGCTTTCAAAGTTCAGTAGTTGTTAATTTGTCGAAAACTTATTTAACCCATTTGTGCCTGAATTTTTGTTTTCCCAATTTTTTTGGTAAAATCACTTTAAAATGTTACAAAATGAACTGGAAAAATACAAAAAAAAATTAAGCTTATTTTTTTTTTTTTTTGTATTTATTTGATAAAATGCAAAAGAACTAAATATGAGTATTTCTAGTAGAATAATGTGCATAATTATATATTTTACCTACATTTATATTTCAAAGGTTTTTAAATTGTATATTATGTACTATAATTAGCATTTTTATGAACTAAAAAATATATATATTTATTTCTTTGCAGAGGCTAACAACGTTATAACTATTATTAATAATAAAATAAGAATAATTGGATTGCAGACTTAAAAACAATTTATTTCATAAATATCTTCGAAAGGAGATTACATAAATAACTGTCTCCTAAATTTCTAACAAAAGTATATGCCCATTTGCTCCTAGAATCGTATATTTTGGATGTTACAAAGATGCATAAAAAGTAGGCTTGAACATTTAATTTCGCAATTTAAAAAAATACGTATTTCAAACACGTCTCCAAGCTAAGATTATAAATTGCGATTTTGCATCCTTGATAGAAAAAATACAAATAAACTTACTTTTTACATTTTGCCATCTTGAAAAATTAAAAATCTATAAACACCGAAAAAAGCCTTAATTTAAGCAAATAAAAATCCACCTTATGCTGCCATCTCTCGGTTACAGATAAAGACATTTATAAATAATGATTTCATGCAATTTTCATATTATAAAGGAGAAGAAAATCATACAAATTCATTAAAATTTGAAACGTACCAAAAATTGGACGCTAGGCATAAATGGGTTAATATATATAAATACATTTACACCCATCTAAATCAAACTATCTAAATTTCAGTATGTACCACACTCAGTAAAACTTTTAGGTAGCTTTCAATACAAAAAGCTAACTATTGCAGCCATTCGGAGGAAAACGATTCAGAAATTTTTTGGTATATTTTCACCGATCATGACCCCCAGACCCCGAAACCACCCTCCGTTCAAAATTTATATATATATATATATATATATATATATATATGATCTTTGTCATACTGTAACTCTCGTATTTATGAACCGATTTGGATAGAATTTCGTGTGAACATAGTAAATACCAATGCCTCGACCGAGTTCGTTGGCCAGCCTCATCCGCTATCTTGTTTCAAAATGGCGGGCATTTATTTTTTTTAATTAAATTTAAAATGAGGCACAAAAAAATTAGACTTTGAAAAATATTTTTCTTATGTGTTTGGGCTTGATACAAAGATTCTGAAGCATTTTTAGTTTCGTCTATATCTTAAAAAAATGTCTGAGTTATATCACTTTGAAATTCTAGCATGGCTGACATTTTGAAACGATCTGATTTTTGTCACGCGATAACACGGGTATTTATGAACCAATTAGGATGTGACAAGGCATGTGAATAGTACATAGCAATCTCTCGGCCGAGTTTGTTTGCTAACTTCATCCGCCATCTTGTTTCAAAATGGCGGCAATTCAAATATTAAAAAAAATAAATTAAAATGAGGTACAAAAAAATTAGAAAATGAAAAAGATTTTTTTCTTATGTGTTTCAGCTTGTTACAAAGATTCCGGATAATTTTTTGTTTTGCATTTATCTAAAAAAAAGGGGCCGAGATATAGCAGTTTGAATTTCGAATGTATGTGACATTTTGAAAAATCTGATTTTTTGCCTGCAGCAGCACTCGTATATATCAACCAATTTAGATATAAGTGAGCATGTGCACCGGAATTACTAAGTTCTCGACCAAGTTCATTGGTGAGCTTTGTTGCGCCCATTATGTTGTTTTAAAATGGTGAGCTGTCACCGATAATTCGGGTTAATATAATTATAATATAATTCGTTATATTGCCGAATTTGGCGACAAAATATAAGTCACTTTAATAAATACAAATCACTTTAATAAAACCAGCTATGATAACGCTGACTAATTTCGCGAAATTCTCATTCATATTCAATATTGACAAAAAATAGTATTTAATCTTTTATAATCGGGTTCCACTAATTTGAGCTCCGTGTGTTTGAGTAATGTAAGCTGGCTTTTAAAAAATAAGTAATATGAAAGCTACCTATTCCTACCGGCACTGGCCGGAAGGACTTTCTATAAATTCAAAGTTCTGCCATCTGGCGTATCTTAAATTTTAGCCCTTCTGTATGAACGATGATATGAAATATGTAACTGTGGGTCACTTAGGCAACTTTCATTTCCGGTGATGCAGAAGCATTTGTATTTTTTATTATTAAATGTCAGAGCATGATAACGATTAAAACAGCATTGCATTCGGGTATATATTATACCACATTTAATTTTCCAATTATATGGATCATTTCCGGTAACACAGAAGTACAGAAAATAAACTTTTAGAATGTGTCAGTTACCCTACATATAACACAGAAAACCCTTTGTCGAAAGATTTTCCTTACTTAAAATATAAGCATGCATATATAAGAATTAATTCAATTAGATACCCTGTATAATATTGAAATTTCAGTGCCCCTGGCGGCAAAGGAAGAACTTTGTTTATATTATTTGTAATATTTTGTTTCAAAAAGGACATATGTTCCATAATAAGTAAATATAGGAGCAAAATTTCCGCACTATCGAATGAAAATTTTAAGGCAATGATCCACCGTAGTAAATACGTCCAGAACGTCTCGTCAGACTAAATCCGTTATCATACGTAAAGAACACCCAACCCCATTACTTTTATGTCCAATTTTTATGTTCCTGGCACCACAGAAGTCGGCATCTCCCTTGAGCAGGCATCAATGATACAACCGTACTGATCGTCGTGAGTATAGACCACATATGTGCAAACTCCTGGCCACGGTAAAATGTGAATCCACGTCCAGTAGTCCGTTCAATATGCCTTGCAATTTCTCCAACTATCTGTCATCTGCTTCTTTTCGCCTGTAGTACGAAATTGCAGTCATTCGCCGTTGTTGCCGCTCTTGGGCAACCACTTCTGAACGTTCGTATCGTTAGAATTGCTCTCCAGTCTCGTGAAATGATGCTGCGAAAGATCCCTAACTCCTTTGCCACACTTGTCACACATCGAAATTTTCCTTGTCTCCTAGTAATGCGACTTCGGAGAACGTCACCTAGATGACATTTCCTGGATTGCCTGTTTGTTATATAACACGGTACGAGCAACAAACAGTCATTGAAATCACTGTACGGTACACCATGCAATAGATTTCACCGAAATACGGAGCGTCCACCGCCCCAGTGCATTATGCCCTTCTGGCCTCCTTCTCGTTGTCATATGCCATATATGCGAATGTCCTACTGCATCGGCCGCAGTTCTGTCTCCTGATTGGTCTTTCAGTCCGTTATGTTGCCTTGTCCATCTTTTATGTTAATTAGTTAGCTTATGTTAATTAGTCCTTAATTTTTACATACAAGTGTATATTCTTTATAGAGTTCATTTCGGTGTCTTCTTTTATTTTGGCAGCTGATAAGGCTGGAAATATGTCTAAGATGTGTTTAAAACTTTTGCCTTCTTTTGGTAAGGCTTTTACAAATTCTTTTCACACATTTTCGTTTTTTCTTTTAAATTTAACTTTGAAATTTACGATTTACGAAAAATATTGACTTGATGGCTAAAATTTGAGGTCATTTTCGGATTGAGAAGTATTTATCTTTGGAATATTCAATTTACAAAGCATTATGACGTGATGTTTCAAAATAATGGTCATTTTCGGACGCAGCGCTAAAAATACATAATAATAAATAAGCAAAATTAAAAAACACAACCATCGTATGCTTGTGTAATTTATTTCAAGCAAAATCGCATTTAAAAAATGTAAAACATTACATATTATCTATTCAAAGTGAGAATGCAGCATTTCCAGTTCTATTACTGATATATAAAAAAATGCATATACTATAGTCTACTGTCAATAATGGATAGAAAGATATTCTTATTATGCCGGTTTACCTCGAACGTAACAAAATTAGCATGTTTATAAATATGCAAGACAGAAATTACAATAAAGGATAATAATATTTATTGTACAATTAGAAAACAATAGAAAATAACTTAGTTACATAACAGTTTTTAGACAGTTATTGATACGAGTGTATTTTAAGAAAGCATATTATTTCAAAACAGCGAGATTGATATTTACTGTGGCACATTTATTTTAAAATTTTGTGCAATGTACAGTTATACTTATTTTAAAGATACACAGAAAGTAATTCCTATGAATTTTCATCTGCCAAACATTATCGTGTGCACTTAACGTATGTCGGGTTTTTCATGGTTTAGTATATTTTATTGTATTATATGTGTTTGTGTAAATTTTGTGGATTATACGTAATGCTATGCAAAATAATCTGAGTACCTTACTTTCAATAATTTGATTTGATAAATACGTGTTTTCTAATGCGGTATATTATTCGATCTAAAAACTATTGTTTTGTATGTGACATAGTTTAACTATAAGTGAATTCTATGCGATGTTGGTACTCGGATATATTGTCAACTATGTGTGTCCCTAACTGCTTTAAATACGATTCCAATTGAGTATGTATAGCAAAATTAAAATATCTTCTATTATTTGACTCATATAATGTGTATAGGGGAAATACATAAATTCTTAAAAATTAACAACACATTACCGTCTAAGGAGGTTTCTTTTTTGATGCATTTTCTAGTCATACGTTATTTGACTATAGCATGTGTTGTGTTATCGTCGACGTATATTTCTTGTGAGTGTAAGGTGTTCAAAAACACATTAACGACTGTGGAGTTATTATTTCAAATACATTTTATATAATTTCATATATTTGTAAATTTAATAAATTGATAAAAATCTATAATATCTCATCTTTACAAAGCTTATTTTTTTCTCCCTTTTTGATTTATGTGGATTTTTTAACATATATCTACGGCCACAACAAGTTTTTTTTTTTTTTTTTTTTTTTTTTTTTTTTAACCTTATTAAATGTAATACTTCTAAACAAATTAGAATAAACCAAGATTGTATGCTATAATATATGTTTGCAGCAAGATTTATACATTTATTCATATCTTTAAAAGGCTAACGTTTATTTCTACCTGGTTTCTTTATTGACCTTTATATACTTATTTTTTAATCGCAATTTTACCAATTCTCAATTGCAACTAGATTCTGTGATTCAGTACTTTTACTTAAGGTCTCACATTTAAGCATTATACTTTATCGCGTTGATAAATATATATAATCGCTTGAATAAATTTTATCTTATAAAATATAAAGCTTAACTGTAGTATCTTAAATTATATAAAAGCAAGGCAAATGTAAAAATTATGAATGATACTAAAAACATATACACAATTGTGGGAATAATGTTTAATCTTTTTTTTTATTTTAGAACTAAACATTGTAATATTAAGGATATATTATAATAAACACAATTTTGGCAAATTCATATTTTTATAAATTACGCAAACATTTTACATATCATTTCTTTAATTCAGAACCATTCATTTACAAAAGCCATTTACCCATCCTTAATCTCAAACGAAACAAATTAATTATTCATGATTCTCCACATTGAAATTAAATTTGCTTTAATCTGTTTACATAATAGGCAAATTTAAAAATAAGAAGTTTCAATACTCTTCTCAAGAACTTTAAAAATCCGAAGTTTAATTAAAGTAGTATTGTATGATTATCCAAATAATATTAAATGAATTTTTCGATTTAAAACATGTATGATAAAAGAAGTCTCCTCGAAACCAAATTGAAATTTCATTAATGTGATTAAAATTATAAAAAAGACAACACAAAATACTTAATTTTAGTTAAACACTTGTGTGTTTTTCGGAAATTATTAAATTTTTCAAAAACACGTTTCATATTTATGTAAATTTCGAATGCGTATTCGATGCAATACTATGTGTTTCAGTGATTCGGTAATTGGATGGAAATAACAGTTATGCAACAATTATGCACTATGCAACCAGATATCTGATTTTCTAAACATTATGCAAATAAACTTTTCTTTATACAAATGTTTGTAATGCTAGAGTTAAGAAGAATATATAAACTATCAATTAACGGATTTTTTTTATCCTCTAAAACTTTCAATATAGTCCTGAAATAAAATCATCTTTAATGTTGATATTAGTACGAAGGAATAATATAAAGAACTTCTTAAAAATACCATAAAATAACGAAACACCGATCTTATTTTAATAAATGAAAGTCAAAATTCTAGTAGAACATTCACCTTGAGTTAAATATTTAAAATACAAATAATTGTACAAAAATTACTTTAAGTTGTATACATGTAATTTAAGGGGACAAGCGATCTTAAAATCCTTATATATTTTTTTTTTTTTTTTGTAAATTTCACCTAAATATTATTCAATGGTACATTATATGCGTTATATATATGAAAAAAAAATGGAATTTTACGCGTCGTCTTAGAACTTTTCGAAATGCCTCCTGCGTGTTCAATATCAATGAAAATCCCAATATGTTTTATAAAATTTTCATTTACATATATAAATAAAATAGAGCATCGAATTTTATATATTTGAATTTAAAGGTTTAAAAAAAAATAAATAAAAATAAAAATGTTGAAATATTTTTCGAAAAAATTTCAATGTTTTGTTTTTTTTTACCTTTAAATTCAAATATATAAAATTTGATCCTCCATTTTATTTATGAATGTAAATCAAACTTTTATATAAGAAAAAAAAATATTGGGGATTTTCATTGATATGGAACGCGCAGGGGAATTTCGAAGATTTCTATGACGACGCGCAAAATTCCATTTTTTTCTCAAAAATATTTTTTTTTATTTTTTTGGTGATAAATGCATGTCATAATGCATTTTATGTATCCTTGAATAATATTTAAGGTGAAAATTACAAAAAAAAATAAATAAATAAAAATAAAAAATAAATAAAAATTGAAATTTTTTCGAAAAAAATTCCAAAATTTTTCAATTTTTTATTAAACTTTAAATCCAAATATATAAAATTCGATGCTCTATTTTATTTATATATATAAACCAAACTTTTATAAAAAAAAAATATTGGGAATTTTCATTGATATGGAATGCGCAGAGAGCATTTCGAAGATTTCTATGACGATGCGTAAAATTCCATTTTTTTCTCAAAAATAATTTTTGTCTATATTTTTTTTTGTGATAAATGCATGCCATAATGCATTTAATGTACCCTTGAATAATATTTAATGTGAAATTTACAAAAAATAAAAAAAAAATATATTTTAAAGTCCCTTGTCCTCTTAAAGATATTTAAAATACATTAAAAATGGCTTAAAATACATTAGACAAACCCATAACGTTTTCAGCCCTTACAAGGCCTTGATCAGTATGATTTATATCTTTAAAAAGCAGAAAAACCAACGTTTAAAATGCACAAATAATATATGAAAAGCAGCAAACAGCTGTTTCGAATCTACTAGCGAGATTCTTCTTCAGTGCAAAAGGAACAGCGTGCTAGAAAAAGCAAGGCTGAGCAAAATCATAGACAGAGACGCGCTGGCTTTTATACCCTATGCGGGTGGCGAAGGCGTCGAAACAACCAATGAGAGAGAAGCAGTGGAAACGACTGGGTGGACAAGTAGCGACATCTACCGGAGAAGTAGAGAAAAGAAACCAAAAAAAGGGGAATTAAATTAACGCTTTCCAAATACTTGGAAAATCTGGAGTACTAGATAAGTCATTGACTAAAGAGTGAGAATTTTTAATGATATGGTAAGCTTCCCAAAAATCAAGATCAAGGTTAGAAGAACATTTTTGGATAATGATGGCTGAGGAAAAATCGAACCTATGTTGAGAAGACCAAGAATGTTGAGCAATAGAAGAACGTTTGAGCTCCTGATTTTTAACATAACCTTCATGCTCTTTTAAACGAAATCTAAGAGCACGTTTAGTCTGACCAATATAAGAAAGACCACACTGACAAGAGATCTGATAAATGCCCCAATTATCTAGGCGATCAACGGGGTGTTTGAGATTTGAAAAAGGGATTTTATTAACAGGATAAAAAATAACTTTAAAATTAAACCTTCTTAGGATTTTAGCAACTTGCTGACTGATTTTAGGAAAAAATGGTAATACAACTGAAGTATTAGAGTTGGAATTAGAATGCTTTTCAGAATGGTCGGATTTCATCAATTTCTTATAAATAGAATCGATAATATTAGAGGAATAACCACGATCGACAGCAATAGCTTTGAGGTAATTAAGTTCCGCACTAAGTAACTGAGGAGTGGAACAAATATTAGTAGCCCGAAAAACAAAAGTATTGAAAGCAGCTAATTTCTGGTTAGGGGGGGGTGAGAAGAATACCTGTGAGGTGGGAGATTGACAGCAAAAGGTTTACGAAAGACGGTAGTCTGAAAGCCATTTTCACAACGAATAACAAGGACATCCAGGAAAGAAAGACAGTTATTGGTCTCAATTTCAGAGGTAAATTGAATGCAGGGATCAATAGAATTCATAATAGAGAGAATATGATTAATATCCGAATTCATTTCAATCAGGACATAAACATCATCAACATAACGAACATAGAACGGAAATTTTAAGATTTCAAAAAGCTTGACCTCAAAATAGTGCATATAAATATCGCATAAAATTGGACTAAGAGGATTACCCATAGCCAAACCGTCAATCATACGGAAGAAATTACCATTGAAAACAAAAGTATTTTGCGACAAGCAAGCGCGAGTGAGAAGTTCCTCGATTTCAAAATAAGAGAAATGGAATTCACAAAGCCTTTTCTTGAGGCAATCTAAAGCCCCCTCAACCGGAACGTTTGTAAATAATGAATTAACATCAAAAGAAACCATCATGTGACCCTGCGGCTTAAAATTATGAAGTTTTTTAACAAAATCAAAAGAATTCTTAACAGTGAAACAGTTACTGCTCAAAAGTGGGGAAAAACAGAAACTAAATATTTGGCAAGCTTATAATAAGCTGTACCGATACTAGAGACAATAGGTCTAAAAGGAATGTCAGGTTTATGGACCTTAGGTAAAGCATAAAACCTGGCACAATGCGCAATAGACGGAATAAGGGACTTCTTAAAGTTAGCAGGAATAATGGAAGAAGACTTAATGGCAGACTTAATAGAGTTAATTTCACTAGTGGAAGGGTCTTTTCGGATATCCACATACGGACCATCATTAATTAATTTATGGGTTTTTTCCAAATACGTAGATTTGTCGAGAAGAACAATCTGACCACCTTTGTCGGCCTTAGTAATAATTAAGTTTGGATCAGAACGCAAATTTTTCAGACATTGTTTAACAGGATGTTTAAGATTGGGTTTATAAACATTAGAATTGAAATCAACAGTATTGGCAATGAGATGCCTAATAGACTCTTTTTGAGAAGAAGATAGAGCGCTATGCTTAAAGGCTCTTTCAATAGGAGCAATAAGATTAGGTAAAGAAGGAATAGCAGAGACAGAAAAATTGTTATTCAATTTGAGAGCATCGAGATGATTGTTACTTAATGGAACACTAGAAAGATTGACAACAGCATTTTGGTTAACAAGAGGCAAATTACTGCAGTTATTAGCGACAGAACTTACACAAAGCGCATTAAATTTCTTCTTTAAAACCGAACAATGAACAGAAGAAGCTGTGAGAACTCTGCTCCATGACCTTCTGTCAATGGACTGAAAATCAGGAGTAGAATTAGCGAGGCTGATATGTAAAGAATATAACTCGCGCTCTAAATGAGCAATTTTGTGGCGAGTCTCTTGAATCAAAGCTCTTAAAAGAGCTAATTTAGAACGAAATAAGACCTTCTCAATCCTATTTGAAGAAAATAAATTACAACGAATGGAAATGAATTTAGGAATAACCTTCTTACGCCTACAATCAAGTAGGAAATGTAAGTGTTCCAAAAACCTGTACTTTTTTAATCGTAAATTACAAAACCTATTAATTTGAGACATTGCAGAAAAAAAAAAAATACAGAAGAATAAAGGCCCGTTAACGCCAAATACATAAAAATAGCAAATAAAGCCTTTGTGCAACAATATTAAAAAGCAGAAAAACCAACGTTTAAAATGCACAAATAATATATGAAAAGCAGCAAACAGCTGTTTCGAATCTACTAGCGAGATTCTTCTTCAGTGCAAAAGGAACAGCGTGCTAGAAAAAGCAAGGCAGAGCAAAATCATAGACAGAGACGCGCTGGCTTTTATACCCTATGCGGGTGGCGAAGGCGTCGAAACAACCAATGAGAGAGAAGCAGTGGAAACGACTGGGTGGACAAGTAGCGACATCTACCGGAGAAGTAGAGAAAAGAAACCAAAAAAAGGGGGATTAAATTAACGCTTTCCAAATACTTGGAAAATCTGGAGTACTAGATAAGTCATTGACTAAAGAGTGAGAATTTTTAATGATATGGTAAGCTTCCCAAAAATCAAGGTCAAGGTTAGAAGAACATTTTTGGATAATGATGGCTGAGGAAAAATCGAACCTATGTTGAGAAGACCAAGAATGTTGAGCAATAGAAGAACGTTTGAGCTCCTGATTTTTAACATAACCTTCATGCTCTTTTTAACGAAATCTAAGAGCACGTTTAGTCTGACCAATATAAGAAAGACCACACTGACAAGAAATCTGGTAAATGCCCCAATTATCTAGGCGATCAACGGGGTGTTTGAGATTTGAAAAAGGGATTTTATTAACAGGAGAAAAAATAAATTTAAAATCAAACCTTCTTAGGATTTTAGCAACTTGCTGACTGATTTTAGGAAAAAATGGTAATACAACTGAAGTATTAGAGTTGGAATTAGAATGCTTTTCAGAATGGTCGGATTTCATCAATTTCTTATAAATAGAATCGATAATATTAGAGGAATAACCACGATCGACAGCAATAGCTTTGAGGTAATTAAGTTCAGCACTAAGTAACTGAGGAGTGGAACAAATATTAGTAGCCCGAAAAACAAAAGTATTGAAAGCAGCTAATTTCTGGTTAGGGGGATGAGAAGAATACCTGTGAGGTGGGAGACTGACAGCAAAAGGTTTACGAAAGACAGTAGTCTGAAAGCCATTTTCACAACGAATAACAAGGACATCCAGGAAAGAAAGACAGTTATTGGTCTCAATTTCAGAGGTAAATTGAATGCAGGGATCAATGGAATTCATAACAGAGAGAATATGATTAATATCCGAATTCATTTCAATCAGGACATAAACATCATCAACATAACGAACATAGAACGGAAATTTTAAGATTTCAAAAAGCTTGACCTCAAAATAGTGCATATAAATATCGCATAAAATTGGACTAAGAGGATTACCCATAGCCAATTACCCATTACTTAGTGCTGAACTTAATTACATCAAAGCTACTGCTGTCGATCGTGGTTATTCCTCTAATATTATCGATTCTATTTATAAGAAATTGATGAAATCCGACCATTCTGAAAAGCATTCTAATTCCAATTCTAATACTTCAGTTGTATTACCATTTTTTCCTAAAATCAGTCAGCAAGTTGCTAAAATCCTAAGAAGGTTTGATTTTAAAGTTATTTTTTCTCCTGTTAATAAAATCCCTTTTTCAAATCTCAAACACCCCGTTGATCGCCTAGATAATTGGGGCATTTATCAGATCTCTTGTCAGTGTGGTCTTTCTTATATTGGTCAGACTAAACGTGCTCTTAGATTTCGTTTAAAAGAGCATGAAGGTTATGTTAAAAATCAGGAGCTCAAACGTTCTTCTATTGCTCAACATTCTTGGTCTTCTCAACATAGGTTCGATTTTTCCTCAGCCATCATTATCCAAAAATGTTCTTCTAACCTTGATCTTGATTTTTGGGAAGCTTACCATATCATTAAAATTTCTCACTCTTTAGTCAATGACTTATCTAGTACTCCAGATTTTCCAAGTATTTGGAAAGCGTTAATTTAATTCCCCTTTTTTTGGTTTCTTTTCTCTACTTCTCCGGTAGATGTCGCTACTTGTCCACCCAGTCGTTTCCACTGCTTCTCTCTCATTGGTTGTTTCGACGCCTTCGCCACCCGCATAGGGTATAAAAGCCAGCGCGTCTCTGTCTATGATTTTGCTCAGCCTTGCTTTTTCTAGCACGCTGTTCCTTTTGCACTGAAGAATAATCTCGCTAGTAGATTCGAAACAGCTGTTTGCTGCTTTTCATATATTATTTGTGTATTTTAAACGTTGGTTTTTCTGCTTTTTAATATTGTTGCACAAAGGCTTTATTTGCTATTTTTATGTATTTGGCGTTAACGGGCCTTTATTCTTCTGTATTTTTTTTTTCTGCAATGTCTCAAATTAATAGGTTTTGTAATTTACGATTAAAAAAGTACAGGTTTTTGGAACACTTACATTTCCTACTTGATTGTAGGCGTAAGAAGGTTATTCCTAAATTCATTTCCATTCGTTGTAATTTATTTTCTTCAAATAGGATTGAGAAGGTCTTATTTCGTTCTAAATTAGCTCTTTTAAGAGCTTTGATTCAAGAGACTCGCCACAAAATTGCTCATATAGAGCTCGAGTTATATTCTTTACATATCAGCCTCGCTAATTCTACTCCTGATTTTCAGTCCATTGACAGAAGGTCATGGAGCAGAGTTCTCACAGCTTCTTCTGTTCATTGTTCGGTTTTAAAGAAGAAATTTAATGCGCTTTGTGTAAGTTCTGTCGCTAATAACTGCAGTAATTTGGCTCTTGTTAACCAAAATGCTGTTGTCAATCTTTCTAGTGTTCCATTAAGTAACAATCAGCTCGATGCTCTCAAATTGAATAACAATTTTTCTGTCTCTGCTATTCCTTCTTTACCTAATCTTATTGCTCCTATTGAAAGAGCGTTTAAGCATAGTGCTCTATCTTCTTCTCAAAAAGAGTCTATTAGGCATCTCATTGCCAATACTGTTGATTTCAATTCTAATGTTTATAAACCCAATCTTAAACATCCTGTTAAACAATGTCTGAAAAATTTGCGTTCTGATCCAAACTTAATTATTACTAAGGCCGACAAAGCTGGTTAAAATTTTCTTCTCGACAAATCTACGTATTTGGAAAAAAACCCATAAATTAATTAATGATGGTCCGTATGTGGATATCCGACAAGACCCTTCCACTAGTGAAATTAACTCTATTAAGTCTGCCATTAAGTCTTCTTCCATTATTAGTGCTAACTTTAAGAAGTCCCTTATTCCGTCTATTGCGCATTGTGCCAGGTTTTATGCTTTACCTAAGGTCCATAAACCTGACATTCCTTTTAGACCTATTGTCTCTAGTATCGGTACAGCTTCTTATAAGCTTGCCAAATATTTAGTTTCTGTTTTTTCCCCACTTTTGAGCAGTAACTGTTTCACTGTTAAGAATTCTTTTGATTTTGTTAAAAAACTTCATAATTTTAAGCCGCAGGGTCACATGATGGTTTCTTTTGATGTTAATTCATTATTTACAAACGTTCCGGTTGAGGGGGCTTTAGATTGCCTCAAGAAAAGGCTTTGTGAATTCCATTTCTCTTATTTTCAAATCGAGGAACTTATACTTCTCACTCGCGCTTGCTTGTCGCAAAATACTTTTGTTTTCAATGGTAATTTCTTCCGTATGATTGACGGTTTGCTATGGGTAATCCTCTTAGTCCAATTTCATGCGATATTTATATGCACTATTTTGAGGTCAAGCTTTTTGAAATCTTAAAATTTCCGTTCTATGTTCGTTATGTTGATGATGTTTATGTCCTGATTGAAATGAATTCGGATATTAATCATATTCTCTCTATTATGAATTCCATTGATCCCTGCATTCAATTTACCTCTGAAATTGAGACCAATAACTGTCTTTCTTTCCTGGATGTCCTTGTTATTCGTTGTGAAAATGGCTTTCAGACTACCGTCTTTCGTAAACATTTTGCTGTCAGTCTCCCACCTCACAGGTATTCTTCTCATCCCCCTAACCAGAAATTAGCTGCTTTCAATACTTTTGTTTTTCGGGCTACTAATATTTGTTCCACTCCTCAGTTACTTAGTGCTGAACTTAATTACCTCAAAGCTATTGCTGTCGATCGTGGTTATTCCTGTAATATTATCGATTCTATTTATAAGAAATTGATGAAATCCGACCATTCTGAAAAGCATTCTAATTCCAATTCTAATACTTCAGTTGTATTACCATTTTTTCCTAAAATCAGTCAGCAAGTTGCTAAAATCCTAAGAAGGTTTGATTTTAAAGTTATTTTTTCTCCTGTTAATAAAATCCCTTTTTCAAATCTCAAACACCCCGTTGATCGCCTAGATAATTGGGGCATTTATCAGATCTCTTGTCAGTGTGGTCTTTCTTATATTGGTCAGACTAAACGTGCTCTTAGATTTCGTTTAAAAGAGCATGAAGGTTATGTTAAAAATCAGGAGCTCAAACGTTCTTCTATTGCTCAACATTCTTGGTCTTCTCAACATAGGTTCGATTTTTCCTCAGCCATCATTATCCAAAAATGTTCTTCTAACCTTGATCTTGATTTTTGGGAAGCTTACCATATCATTAAAAATTCTCACTCTTTAGTCAATGACTTATCTAGTACTCCAGATTTTCCAAGTATTTGGAAAGCGTTAATTTAATTCCCCTTTTTTTGGTTTCTTTTCTCTACTTCTCCGGTAGATGTCGCTACTTGTCCACCCAGTCGTTTCTACTGCTTCTCTCTCATTGGTTGTTTCGACGCCTTCGCCACCCGCATAGGGTATAAAAGCCAGCGCGTCTCTGTCTATGATTTTGCTCAGCCTTGCTTTTTCTAGCACGCTGTTCCTTTTGCACTGAAGAAGAATCTCGCTAGTAGATTCGAAACAGCTGTTTGCTGCTTTTCATATATTATTTGTGTATTTTAAACGTTGGTTTTTCTGCTTTTTAATATTGTTGCACAAAGGCTTTATTTGCTATTTTTATGTATTTGGCGTTAACGGGCCTTTATTCTTCTGTATTTTTTTTTTTCTGCAATGTCTCAAATTAATAGGTTTTGTAATTTACGATTAAAAAAGTACAGGTTTTTGGAACACTTACATTTCCTACTTGATTGTAGGCGTAAGAAGGTTATTCCTAAATTCATTTCCATTCGTTGTAATTTATTTTCTTCAAATAGGATTGAGAAGGTCTTATTTCGTTCTAAATTAGCTCTTTTAAGAGCTTTGATTCAAGAGACTCGCCACAAAATTGCTCATATAGAGCTCGAGTTATATTCTTTACATATCAGCCTCGCTAATTCTACTCCTGATTTTCAGTCCATTGACAGAAGGTCATGGAGCAGAGTTCTCACAGCTTCTTCTGTTCATTGTTCGGTTTTAAAGAAGAAATTTAATGCGCTTTGTGTAAGTTCTGTCGCTAATAACTGCAGTAATTTGGCTCTTGTTAACCAAAATGCTGTTGTCAATCTTTCTAGTGTTCCATTAAGTAACAATCAGCTCGATGCTCTCAAATTGAATAACAATTTTTCTGTCTCTGCTATTCCTTCTTTACCTAATCTTATTGCTCCTATTGAAAGAGCGTTTAAGCATAGTGCTCTATCTTCTTCTCAAAAAGAGTCTATTAGGCATCTCATTGCCAATACTGTTGATTTCAATTCTAATGTTTATAAACCCAATCTTAAACATCCTGTTAAACAATGTCTGAAAAATTTGCGTTCTGATCCAAACTTAATTATTACTAAGGCCGACAAAGCTGGTTAAAATTTTCTTCTCGACAAATCTACGTATTTGGAAAAAAACCCATAAATTAATTAATGATGGTCCGTATGTGGATATCCGACAAGACCCTTCCACTAGTGAAATTAACTCTATTAAGTCTGCCATTAAGTCTTCTTCCATTATTAGTGCTAACTTTAAGAAGTCCCTTATTCCGTCTATTGCGCATTGTGCCAGGTTTTATGCTTTACCTAAGGTCCATAAACCTGACATTCCTTTTAGACCTATTGTCTCTAGTATCGGTACAGCTTCTTATAAGCTTGCCAAATATTTAGTTTCTGTTTTTTCCCCACTTTTGAGCAGTAACTGTTTCACTGTTAAGAATTCTTTTGATTTTGTTAAAAAACTTCATAATTTTAAGCCGCAGGGTCACATGATGGTTTCTTTTGATGTTAATTCATTATTTACAAACGTTCCGGTTGAGGGGGCTTTAGATTGCCTCAAGAAAAGGCTTTGTGAATTCCATTTCTCTTATTTTCAAATCGAGGAACTTATACTTCTCACTCGCGCTTGCTTGTCGCAAAATACTTTTGTTTTCAATGGTAATTTCTTCCGTATGATTGACGGTTTGGCTATGGGTAATCCTCTTAGTCCAATTTCATGCGATATTTATATGCACTATTTTGAGGTCAAGCTTTTTGAAATCTTAAAATTTCCGTTCTATGTTCGTTATGTTGATGATGTTTATGTCCTGATTGAAATGAATTCGGATATTAATCATATTCTCTCTATTATGAATTCCATTGATCCCTGCATTCAATTTACCTCTGAAATTGAGACCAATAACTGTCTTTCTTTCCTGGATGTCCTTGTTATTCGTTGTGAAAATGGCTTTCAGACTACCGTCTTTCGTAAACATTTTGCTGTCAGTCTCCCACCTCACAGGTATTCTTCTCATCCCCCTAACCAGAAATTAGCTGCTTTCAATACTTTTGTTTTTCGGGCTACTAATATTTGTTCCACTCCTCAGTTACTTAGTGCTGAACTTAATTACCTCAAAGCTATTGCTGTCGATCGTGGTTATTCCTGTAATATTATCGATTCTATTTATAAGAAATTGATGAAATCCGACCATTCTGAAAAGCATTCTAATTCCAACTCTAATACTTCAGTTGTATTACCATTTTTTCCTAAAATCAGTCAGCAAGTTGCTAAAATCCTAAGAAGGTTTGATTTTAAAGTTATTTTTTCTCCTGTTAATAAAATCCCTTTTTCAAATCTCAAACACCCCGTTGATCGCCTAGATAATTGGGGCATTTATCAGATCTCTTGTCAGTGTGGTCTTTCTTATATTGGTCAGACTAAACGTGCTCTTAGATTTCGTTTAAAAGAGCATGAAGGTTATGTTAAAAATCAGGAGCTCAAACGTTCTTCTATTGCTCAACATTCTTGGTCTTCTCAACATAGGTTCGATTTTTCCTCAGCCATCATTATCCAAAAATGTTCTTCTAACCTTGATCTTGATTTTTGGGAAGCTTACCATATCATTAAAAATTCTCACTCTTTAGTCAATGACTTATCTAGTAGCGAATACAGCGAAACAGCACCGAAAACTGGCGAAATGAAGCAATTAAAATAATAAAACTTTGTAAAAACTTTTTTGAACTTGTTCGTTTTCGGACACGTGTATGCTTAGCTGATGACGAGCTGTTATGTTTTTAGCTCGAAACGCGTCCTGTGTTTTGTTTTAATTTTATGGTGATTTTTTACAAAGTTTTATTATTTTAATTGACTTATCTAGTACTCCAGATTTTCCAAGTATTTGGAAAGCGTTAATTTAATTCCCCTTTTTTGGTTTCTTTTCTCTACTTCTCCGGTAGATGTCGCTACTTGTCCACCCAGTCGTTTCCACTGCTTCTCTCTCATTGGTTGTTTCGACGCCTTCGCCACCCGCATAGGGTATAAAAGCCAGCGCGTCTCTGTCTATGATTTTGCTCTGCCTTGCTTTTTCTAGCACGCTGTTCCTTTTGCACTGAAGAAGAATCTCGCTAGTAGATTCGAAACAGCTGTTTGCTGCTTTTCATATATTATTTGTGCATTTTAAACGTTGGTTTTTCTGCTTTTTAATATTGTTGCACAAAGGCTTTATTTGCTATTTTTATGATTTATATCTTGTTATTATTTTCTTTGCACTTATTCGAGAATTGATCTGAAGAAAACATGGCAATTTAAAGGTTGTACGTCAGATCAGTTGGCAGATGCTTATTAGAAATATAACTAAACAGAATCTTGATCGCACAGTTTTTAGGAAGACTAACAGATCCAATCCCACTGTTCCTTTTGATTGCAGTTACCCCATAAGTTATAAATTAGCACTATTTAATTATTATATAAAAAAAAGCATTTGAGGTTTGTTCAAGCCATCTCCTAAAAGAAATGCAATTAGAAAAATAGCAACAAAAAATGCAATACCGCCCTGTTTGGTGGGAAAATATTTAGTAAAAAACTTAGAAGTAGAAGATTATAGAAAAGGAAGTGCAGTTATAGATAAAATATTTAAATTTTGTAATGATAATTATATCCCAAGTATTTTTGAAAATATAAGGCATACCCTATTTTAAATATGATATAAAATTAATTGCAGGCCCTCCCCCAATGTTAAAAGATCTGTTATATATTAAAATTGATTTTGTCCGAGCAATCAATAGATCCAGAGTATATATTATACCTTTCCAAAATGACAGTAAATATTTTTTTATGTTGGTATGACGATAAAAAAAAATGTCGCGATGGAATTAAAGAACATGAAGCAGTTCTCAGATTAAATAGAGTTCATACTGCATTATCAAGATTAGCTCAAACTCAACCTATAAATATAGATTTTAATATATCGAAAATTACCTTTCGTACAAATAATCACAAGGAAGAAATTGTAACAGAATCAATTGAAATAATTCCTATTAAAGATACAACTTGTAAAGATGCACTATCATATGATATCCGTGGAGTATGGAAAGATTTGCTGCATAGTAGACGAAAGCTCGTTTTGTTGAAAACTTGAATAACTTTATCTGGCATCTCATCTGACGTACAACCTTTAAATTACAATGTATTTATCTGGACAATTCTGTAATAAGTGCCAAAGAAATAATAACAACATTTAAATCCCACTGATCACGGCCTTGCAATGGCTGAAAACTTTCTGTGTTTTTCTAATGTATTAAGATATTTTGAATGTATTTTAAATATCTTTATATTGTATGTATGCTCCTGAAAGTAATTTTTTATACAATTATTTGGGCATTTTTATATGTATTTTTATTATAAAGAAACACGTAAAAACTTTAAAAAGGACATTTTCTCGCTTCATCAGGCACAAGGAAAATGTGCTGCTATTTTGAAAACAGGAGCATTACTAAAAGCAAATAAAAGAGAGATGGAAAAGAAATAGCCAATAGGTAAACACACTTGTTCCTCTCTGTCACATTTCATTTCAGTCCTGCTTCTACTTTCAAAGCAGTAGTATCTGTTCTTTGCTTCCGCATAAGAAAGACAGAGTTCTTTTGAAAGGCATTGAGCATTTATTTAATTCCATAGTATTTTTAACAATTTATTTTAATATTACAAAATTACAATTTCGTGGATATTGTAAATCAATGCATATTTTACTTATTTAAATCGTTATTAATTTAATTTTACACAATTATTTTGGTTGATAGATTTTATTTTAGAGCCAAACGTAGATATCGAAAGATAAATTTATATTAGGTTAATATGCTCTTTTTTTATTTGCTCTGTGTAATCAGTGGCCGATTCTGGTTACCCTGCTACTATTTATCGTACATAACGGTAGCATTGAAATGCTCATTGTTGAGATGAATTTTTAACACTTTGAAAGAACTCGAAATGTAAACAAAGTTCATTATAGGCCCTTAAATTGAACTATAGCTATTCACACTATTTTCAATCAAATTACATTTGTGCATTATTCTTACATTCAAATGTGTAATTGCGCGTTACTTAGACATAATGCATCCGGAGTTACAGCGATAATCACAGCGCAAGTTGTTTCCTCCAGTGTAATTCCTAATAACAACAGCAACAACAACAAAGTAAGTCCTTCAAAAGACATACTGTGACTGACTAATATTTTTTGAAAACGGCACAAATGTCCGTGGTATAATAGATGGTACTTTATCGGTCCTATTAAGGTAGTAGATATTAAATTTAATTATATTTTATTTGGATAATGCTTTATGTTTCACAACAAGTATTATTTTCGAAATTGAAGTATTTGAGGTGATGTATTTTATATGAGTTAGGAAATGTGTAGGGGAGCGTATTACACAGTGAAACATGGTACACATTGAGACAGAAGCCACTTCGACATATAGCTGTAAGTTTTTCTACAAGCTGACACACACATAATGACCTCATCTTATGCAACACGTTGATGTAGTTTCGGCACTTCAGTTGCTTGTTTGACAAAATAATAAATATATATATATATTTTTTTTTTATAGTGGATAAATTTACATAAACGTCTATTTTAGAGTTTATTTCCTTACACGGGCTCAATCTACTCATATACTAACTAAATAAATCTTTAAATTAATTTCTTTTCGAAAATCTTCAATTTTATATTAATTTGAAAAAAAAATTAAAAGTGGTCCAAATTCAGCAACTGGTCGCCTAAGTTGGACCCCCAGTCTCCTAAATTGGACCAAATAATATCAGGTTGTTTTAATGACTAGGGAATATAACTAATTTTACTAAAAGCAAAGTTTGCGATTAAAGAAACAATCAAAAAAAAAAAATTGTCGTCTTTTTTTTTTTTTTTTTTTTTTTTTTTTTTTTTTTTTTTTTTTGTCAAGGTTTACTTTATATGACGAGGATGTTAACACAACTGTTTTTTGGCTGCCTCTGTACTTTGATTTAACTGAATTTAGCAAGAAAGATTTCTAATGATTTTTTTTTTTTCAGGTTGGAGGTGAGATTTGCAACTGCAGCCTTCTTGCAGTTCAATTTCTTCACAACTTACGCTCTCCTTTTCGTTTCCTATATCTTGAACAGTTTTTGCTATCACGGGTATTTTTTCTTCCAGAAAGTTTGTCTGTGTCTTTTTCAACATTTTCAATATTATATTAAAAAAATGTTTAAAAAATATGCTCTGTTCAAAGTAAAACGCTGCGATTAATCAAACAAAAATATTATATATTCAAACAGTGTTGAAATCAGCCCCCCCCCCCACACACACACACGAGGGGGGCTTGAAATAACCACTCCCACTGGAAGTTTTGAGATTTTTATCGTTTTAAGGGCAAAAAGTGTAATTCCACCCTCCAGAACTGTAAAAAGTTTGCTCCCACCCACCCCTCACGGAATCGCAAATATCCTCCTGGAGGAAAATATTTGAATTCAACTCTGTAAATGAAATACGCTGCAGGGATAAAGAATTCAAAGAAAATAAAAATAAATACATACAAGATAAACGAAATTGCAAATAAAATTTATTTCATATACATGTAAAATAAAATTTATGTTTATATAGGCCTAAACTGTACAAAGAAAATGATCCATATATACCAAAAAAGAAAAAAAACTTGCATAGAGATATCCATTAAAATATATATATATATAGTCTGCAAAGCGTACCGCCCTCGAAATTTATTACTTACTTTTTAGATTTATGATCGTATATTTGGTCCAATTTAAGCAACTTAAATTGGCCCAATTAAGGCAACTGCGCCATTTTTTAAAACAGACAATCTCAAGACTAAGAACAAAAACGAAATCAAACAAATCCGCGTGAAAAATGTGCGTAATAAGCAGATGAATTTAGATACGTGAAACTTAGATTTTAGATATGAAACCCGTTTTAGATATGAAAACATAACAACATACTTTAGTTTTAAAGTATTCACTTACGTTTAGTAGAAAACAATTAGATCAAAACAGCTAACTTTGGATTTTGTAAAATTGCCTGAAAACAGCCCGTGGTTGGCAGCTGCTTCTTCTTATCATAAATGACATCATTCCGATGAGTAGGATTTCAGCTGTAGATGATGTCTCTTCCTGTAATTAACGGCTGAATGGCAACGGTCCAATTAAAGCGCCGGTCCAAATATGGCTACTCTCTTCTATGTAAATTAAATGTATATTTAAAAAGTTAAATGTAAACATTAGACTATTATCAATTTCGGATGCGTTTTCAAACTTTTAAATTGGGATTCTTAAATTAAAACTTATATAAACCGAGGAGACTGCCGTATTAAATGAAATAAAAAATTCTGTGTCCAAAAATTTGAAAATACTCTATATTATAGAATGTAAAATTATGCATGAATAATAATTCTTATTAAAGCTATTGTGAATTCAGACTATCAAATATGCGTTATTTAGTTACGAAGAAATTTCACTTTTATTACGCAAAACTAAAATTTTGTATTGCACACTAAATTTAAAAAGAATCTGTATTAACATAAGTTATTATTTACATTTGACATTTAACATGTGTATTATAGTGCAGACAACATACGAGTTGAGAGAATGCATCTATTTCTTTTATTTGTTAGTAACTATGCTCTGTAAAATAGAAATAATGTAATCCCTTTTTCTTAATTTGCTCCGTTTATCTTATGTTACTTAAAAACTTTTAATGAAATTATTTATTTTGCGTTTATTGAAATGTTATCATATACGGGTCACTATGAAGTTTTAAATTACGCTTCAGACAAAATAGGCATCGAAATCAATGATAAACATGCATTTCAGAAAATTCAATTATAAATTTGAAATTATATTAAGCAGGGCACGGTTAAAAAGAATTGTATTCAAATATGAGAATATACTTTATAATATCAAAAGATTTGTTCAAATGTTTTTTTAAGTAAAGTTATGGTAAACGAAATATAGATGATAATATCTATTAGGTTACAGAACTTAAATTTAATGGATGGTAGGTAATTTGCCACATTTTATTGCATTTAAATATTTCATAACTGTTTGTTTTAAATGCCCGACAGAGATATTAGCGGTATATCAATAACTAACGCATTTCTATTACTGAAGTATGGGTCGAATAGTATATTGTGATCATAGAATAATGGTACATCTTTATTCCATACTTACAATGCGTTAATCTCTAACAACACTTTAACCATGCAAATTTGGGCAACTGTCGTTAACCAACGTCAAAACTAAATGCAAATACTTTGTACGCATGTATAAGGGAAAAAAACATATTTTAAACACAGAATGTCTAAGATAAGTATACTAAATGTTTTATACTAACTTTGATATATTAAGCTATAACTATGAAAACATTCCATTGTAATTATCTACAGTGCACAACTGTTTACAAATATAGATATTATAATCGGTTAATTCTCTTTTATGTGCATACAACACTTACAATTGTGGATAAAAAACATGCTAACATGTATTATTAACTTACATAAACTTAAATTAGTATTGACAGTATGAAAAATTATAATTGAGTATTTTTATGTATACAGTTGGTGTGTAACACAAAGAACGACTTATAAAGTAACACTGTAAAATACCAATCAATGAGACTCGTGTGTCCTTTTGAAGCAAAGTGCATTAAGCGTGTATGAAGTATTTTCATTCGTAATTATTATTGCCTATTTAAGAAATTTAAACTGTGATATAGAAATAAGCAGATCAAAAAAGTAATAATTTTTACTTACATCTAGAAAGATGACAGTAGTATTTTATTATCAATAATTAACAATATTTCAATTAATTTTTGATTATTTGGTTCAGAAATTGACAAGCTTACGTTTAAAAAGAAATTCGAAATTTGCACGTTTTATTTAGTCAAATTATGTAAATTCGTATGGGTTACAAATTTCCTTATTTCAATTGTGAAATTCAGGAGTATACACTTCTGTCATTTGTTTCAAAGTATGAATTAAATAAATATTATAAACAATAAGAAAAGTTTCAAATATAAATTTCAAACTATATATTTTGACCTGAATTCACTTTTTTATTTATCAGATCTTTAAAGGAAAGCAGGCACGATGGAAATATAAATGCAATACAACACATGTTACATTCAGTGATGCGAAATCCAGAAGAAACAAAAGGTATTTCACCAGAATAGCTTGAATAATTTAGCATTCATTTTGTTTACACAACGCACTGAATAAACAATGTTAACTCTTTGACAACATAGCTTTGATACTAATGTAAACATGTTCAATGAAATAATCTTTGTAAATTCGCAGCCATCACATATTAAAGCTTAGAAATTTGGCTTTGATATTTTGAACATCAAACAGATTCAGCCCGTTATTTGAATATGTATAATTACACATGGAAATTACCTAAAATTTTGTAATTGAATTTAAGAAGTATTTTATTTATCTAATTATCATAATTAAGTGATGTATGCATGTAAATGATCATTTAGGTTGTACATATAATAGTTATGTGATTCGATTTTCTACAGTTCATTACACCCAATCGAATTATTTAAAATATATAATTCTTAACTGCATTGCACGATTTTTTCTATTTTTATTAAAAGAAAACATTATTAAAAATCTATATATCGGTATAATAATGGGAAAAATAGTAAAAAAAAAAATCAAATTTACAGGGAAAATTGAATATTTTATGGCATGTACCCTGTATACACATTTAGGGTATTAAAATATTGTATTGTTATATTTTATAACTAAATGAGCTTAAATTAATTAATTCTATCTGCTTAACACTTTGCATCTTTTTTATATTAATATTTTTATGTAAAATAATGAA
This sequence comes from Maratus speciosus, assembly GCA_963932465.1. NCBI lineage: Eukaryota > Metazoa > Arthropoda > Arachnida > Araneae > Salticidae > Maratus > Maratus speciosus. The sequence continues at coordinate 303,928,753 of OZ010795.1, forward strand.
ATTAAATTTTACCTTAATAGCTTGATTTTTTTTTGTTTTGTTTCCGAAGTACAAATTCTAACTTTTTGTCGAACGCAGCCATTTGAAATGGACATACACTGGTTTCCAAAAATTAAGGAAAAATCACAAAAAGAGCGATAACTCGTTCAAAAATTAACCTATCCGTATGAAATTTGGATATGTTATTAACAAAAAGATGCTGATTAAAATTACAAAATGCAAATTAGTGGCGCTGCAATCGGATTGCGTCATCTGTGCGGAGCATAAAAATGCATGCTAGAGAGTACGGCTGCTGGTGTCGCTGTGATTATGAGATAAGAAAACTGAGATAGCCAATTCATTAGTATGACCTCGAGGTATCATTTGTCCGCATAACTGCGATATAGAGCTATTGGAAGATTGGATGTAGGCCAAAATCAAACAGAGGTGGCCAGATGGCTAAATGTGAGTCCTTCTGTTGCTCATAGGCTTTGGCAACACTTTCAAACCACTGGTTCGGCCTCCAGAAAGTTCAGCAAAGGACGAGCAAGAGCTATGACAATGACCGATGACCGATATTTGCGATTATGTGTACGAAGGAATAGAACAGCAATACCTCTCATCTTAAATCCGTACTTGCTACAGTCACTGGAAGGTTAGTATCAACGCCTACTGTGTGTAGTAATCATCATGAAGGTGATCTGTATGCGATGCAACCGGATATTTGTGTGCTGCTCACCTCTTGTCTCCGGAGGGAACGTTGAAGTTGGGCACGTCAACATGCCCACTGGACGGCTGATAAATGGATGCGTGTTCTCGTTACAAATGAGTTCCAGTCTAGCATCCAAAGCGATATTAGGCATTGTTGGATTTGGAGAGAACAGGGAACACGCTATCATTCATCAAAAATTCGTAAAAGATATTCGTATGGAGGAGGCAGTGTCTGTGTTTGGGATGGTATCTCTTTGGGCGGACGTACAGACCCCCATGTCTTTCCACGTGGAACTGTGAATGCTCATGTCTATAGAGATGACATTCTTGATGCTTATGTGCACCCTTATGCCGGTGCAATATGTAAAGATTTCCTGTTACAGGACGATAACGCTAGACCGCACAGGGTTCACATCGTGGAAGATTATCTTCAGCACCAAACAATTCAGCGCATGGAATGACCACCGCGGTCACTGATTTTGAGTCCCATTGAGCATCTTTGAGATGCTTTAGGATGATGTGTCTCTGCTCTCAATCTCCCTCCTCAGACCCTTGCCACGGTTACAACTGCTTTACAAGAGAAATGGCTCGCACTTCCCAGCAAACTTATCGATCGCATAATTGACAATATCATACTTCACTGTATGTTCTGTATTGCTTATATGGGTGGTCATACTCCATATTAAAGGTACTTTTCCTATACCAAACTGAGGCATTTATTTTATTTATTTTATAATTGTATTAATTTCCTAAACACCACAATCGTCTGGTAATTTCTTTTACTGCTATTTTATACTTTATTATGTGTTGTAAATTGAGTCTGAGTTTTATTAAAATCTACTTGTAAGATTTTGCGTAATCGCAACTTTTGTTGCTTTTCCTTAATTTTTGGAAACAAGTGTATAAATGTTATTCCATTCTTTAGATGCCCTTGTTTAGGGATAGAGATTACAATGGCCGAATTCATAGCACATAATAAGAATTACAGAGTTGTATAATGTAGGATGCGTGCTAAGTATTGTTAAGAAACTTGATTGATTATAGTTATATCTGGAACAGAATAATAGACGGAATGTTTACTATTTAACACATTTAGCAAAGTTTCCTATTAAAAGTATTATTACCGAATAAACTAGCCTGAAAATTGAAAATATGTTAAGATTTCATTGTATCGCTCTAGAACAACATTTTTTATTTCACTTTTTTTTTTTTTTTTTTTTTTTTTTTGATGATGATAATTTAAAAACATCATGGTAGTTTCTTTGGAGAATTAATTAAAATTTTTGAAGTCTGATTTAACCTAAATATGTTATTCAGATTATAAATATTTGACACAATGTTCTCAAAACATCCTTGCTTCAACTTTAGAACAGTATTTTTTATTGTGTATCATACCGAATTTAAAGTTTTAAAAACAAATTTTAGGTGATGGATAAGATAATTATCGAAATTGTTTCCTAGTTATCAAATGCAAAATTTTTAATTAGAATACAATTGTAGAATTCAAGATTTACACTTGTGTTTTCGATCATTGGCTAGCACAAAACAGCCTATACACATAAATTTGTAATATAAATGATTGGATTGTACTATGCAAAACGCCCCCGGAATCAAGTTAAATCGATAAGTATTTTATTATAGTTTTTCCTGTGTTTAAGATATATAACCATATTTGTCATTGCCGATTTTTGACTGCGCGGTTTACTCACAAGGGAATCACTTTTGGTGCTGCTCGCACCTAGCATTGAAACCTGGGGCATTTTAAAGCCCTATATTACGAAGTTTGATAATCGATAAAAATTTTTTGTTAAAATAATATTTATTGATTTTACAGCAGCATAACTTCCTGAAAATTCAATTTTCGAGACCACTTATCGGACTACTAGCATTGAATATTTTTAAAGAAAAGCGTTTAAAAATAAAAATTAGTTAATAATAAGTATAAAATTTTGAAAAAAGTTTTAAAATTTCTTCAAGAACCCGTGAATTTAATTTTGAAAAATTGCAACTTTATATTCACATTTTTGGCTTGGAAAAAGTTGGCGATTTTTTTCAAAAGTACAGTTCTCTGGCAACCCTAGCCAAATGTCATATTTCTTTGTCTTGCGTGAGTGGACTTCAGTAGGAATTCTAATGTCCGACGTAATTAGCCACAGTATTTTTTCTAAACTGTGTAAAAATATCAATTTAACTTATTATTAATTTTACCAAAGGACCATTTAATACAGCAACATTTCATTTTTAACATTCCAAACTTTACTCCATTCGATTTCAAAGGAAAATAGTTTGCTTATTTTGTATTTCACTAAAAAATAATTTTCAATGATATTGAAAGCTTTTGTAGAAACTAGGGGGCTCTGCCCCCTACGAGCTACGCTCGTCAACCCCCGTTCAGACACCGCAGACTCTAACAACGCGATAATTTTATCGGCTTTAAAAAGATTTTGGAAGATTGAATTATAATTTGAATCTGACAATTATAATCTGACGTAATTTTCACCAAACTTTTCTTTTTCTTTTTAATATTCACGTAAAAATACTTTTGTTAGAAATAAAATATTATGATCATCTTAAAATATCAAATAAATGTCTCGAGCAATTTTTAAATTTAAATTGTTTTGCAATATTATTTTTTGTTCATTTTATATAATAAGTGTAATGTGACGTAAATATGACGTAAATTCTCCTATTTAAGACTTCTAATGCATGTTTATGGATTTATTATTTTACAATATTCTGTCTCTTTTAAAATTCACGTGTAATTATAGTTTTTATGACGTAATTTTCAATGAGTTCCTGCTTTTAATATTTTCTGTTTAAAATAGTCACGTGTAAAATAAATTTTTAATTTGAAGTAAACATTATTGCTTGCGCTGTTTATACAACTGGCAACAGTTTAAATTAATAATATTTTCTTGAATCTGTAAAAAATATCTCTCGAAATGCTGAAAATTTGAATGTAAAATTGAAATAAAACCTCGAAAAATGAGTTAAATAAGAAAAATAAATACAATCCGCACATCGGGAACTTATATCGTATAAAATGATCTAAAAATGATTGAATTCTCATGTATAGTTTTTGCTCCAATAAAACTTTTTTAATGGAGCAATTTTATCTAACTTTAGCATTAAATATCTCTTAAAATATTTCTTCGATTTGAAAACTCTCTGTATCAGCGTGTTTATCAAACATTTCTCTATAATACCGCCGATTTTCATATTTTTGTATGCAACATTTTTTTTTTTTTAATATTAACAGTGAAAGGTCATGCTTAAGCATTCGAATTGGATGTGGATCTACCCGGAATATCTACGCTGATTTTCATTGGTCCATTTCCAAATCAAAATTTTTTATATATATAGAAGGATATATTTTCTATTTATATATTTATCGCCTGCATAGAAAAAAAAAGAAAAAAACTAATTCTTGTTTCTTATGCTATCAATTCCCAAACAAATCGCAATCTGATATAATTCTAATATGTACTGTACTGTACCGGATAAAGCGGCGGATAAATTGTAGCACCATGTTTGGTGGCTTAACTCACTTTTGGTGTGAAATAAACAAATAAAAATGTAATAATTAAAAATAAAAAGTATAAATAAGTATACAAAATATAATTCTAACAGACAAATTTTATCGGTTCTCTAACCTTAATGTATAGGGCTACAAAATGCACCAGGTCTCGATGTTAGCAGCACCAAAAGTGGTTCCCTTGTCAGTATAAGCCCCATGTAGAATAGTCACTAATTTATAGTTTATATATCGCCCATCCCCAAGAAAAGCATACAACTCGGTAAAAAAAAATTTCAAAAGGGATTCAAAAGAAATTTGCATGCTTTTACTGTGACAAGAAATCATAGCACTTAGCTCTCAATGCAGAGTTAAAACGTGCATAAAATCTTAAAACCCTTAACAATGAAGCCGCAAATGAAGTTTGGAGGATTGATTAATTTTACCTACAATTCCCTTCCCACGTCTGTGGTCATGAAGGGGTATATACTGTAATAAAGCGATTTTCTATATCACTACAGCTTATGAAACTTTTTATGTAGCAAGACAGTATGACAAAACTATTAGAGAAATAAAACACAGATTGAATTTTACTGAGATGTGTCACTTTCCTTGCTTGTAATCGGTATATCTATATTTGAAGATTTTTTCATCTACATGAGATCTTCTTTCATTCCAAAAAATATATATTAAATCAATTCCGTAGCAATTTTGTAGACGCTGTGGAGTCTTTTCGTGAATAATATTATGATCATATTACCAGGCGATAATAAGTTCCAGAAATAGAAAATTGCGCAAAAATATTTATAAATTCATCCTTAAAAATAATTTCGTTACACATGATTTAGATTTGAAATGATATTTGGATTGATACGATTGTCTTTCCTAATGCATTACGCATGATTACATTTTTTACATGATGAACACTTACTTTTTTTTAATAAATAAAATATCGATTTCAAATCATTTTATAAAACTGAGCAAAACCTCAAAGATAGAACTGATGATTCTAGATAATTTTTTTGCAAATCCCTAACAAGTTGTGAGATTAGTGTGTGTATGTTGACAGATTCCTACAAGAGTATTAGCTTGTTTTATTTGGCAAACAAGTGTAAGAATAAAAGAGCGATTTTAATTCAAATATTTTGTTAAAACAATTCTTAATTGCATGGGATTTTTTAACAGAGACCCTCTTAGATATAGTATCTTTACTAACTAATGAATACCCTAGAGTTCAAGTGTTTTAAAAATATTTAAGATATGTATAGAATTCAAAGCATAATTTTCCGAAAATCATTTACATTCAAATATCCGTAATTTAAAACATAATCATAAAATAGCATTCCTCTGAACGATCGGTTCAGAGTTGTAATTATATCTGAATACTGCTACAAAGGCATTACTATGATTACTATAATTGTTGCAAATAATAAAAGTTTTTAGCAACAAATTCGATAAGTGACTCGTTGCATTTTATATTTTTGCCTAAATAAATAAAATTTTAGTTACAAAAATGTAGATTGATTGTTTAGTGATATCTATTAGTAATTTTTATTATTGAAGTGACATTGCACCACCTCTTAAGATAAATTTGATCACATTATTCACTGATGGTTACGATACAGTCTCAATGTACACAAAACGTACGGTATATATATATATATATATATATATATATATATATATATGTATGTACGTATGTATATTTATGTCTATATATTTATATAACATCTTAAAATAACCAAGCGGATTCAAGCATTTTAAATGTTATTCTTATCACATTGGCATCGTTTACAACAGAAAACCCATTTTGTCGACAATTGCAAGTAATGATAATTAAAAATTAATATTCTCTGTTGATATGTATAATTTATTACCTAGCTTATCTAGTTTAATGGTAGTAGTAAACATTTAATATTTAACAGTTTAACAAAACAAAACACGTTTGTTGTATTTAAAAAGAAAAAAAAAAAAAAAAAAAAAAAAAAAAAAACGTTGAACGATTAATGTAAGGAATAGATGTATGGAAATAAAAATAGTTTTCTACATCCAGATAAATGAAAAGTAAAAGAAATTAAGCTTCATGAGTGTGTTGTAAAAAGAAGTATCTTAGCATTTCTCAAAGTTATCCGTAAATAAATGCAACGCAATCCTTCTTAATAAAAATATGTTGCATATAAACCTCCTTATACATCGTAATAGAATTTGTCTTACATTTCAAACAGTTTCAAAACATTCATTTATCGGTAAAAATTTAGAATATTTTCAGAAAATATTTTCATACATTTAGAATTTTTATGCATTCATTCTTTTAAATTTTCATTGAATTTAATCCTCGAGGGAAATTTTTCAGCATGCTAGAGAATGCACATTCAAAATAACTTGTTGCATAATAAGAATATATACAAATCCCTAGTTGAAAGAAATTTATAACGCGTGCAATAGTTACAAATAACTATTTTTGTTTTCTGGAAACTTCTTAAGAGAATTTACTTTTAAACTATGGATTCATATTTACTTTAATTTATAAAAATATTTAAAAAAATTCGGTGATATTGTGGGTCATATGTAATAAAAAATAATAAGAAGAAAATTCTGTCGGGAAATTTAAATAATGAAAAATATTTATTGCATGATTTGTCTTAAAATTTTGCCTAAAAGTATTAATAATTTCAATATACAGTGTGTCCACGTATAATCTGACGGACCTTTATTTTCGCAACCGTTGGTCCTAGATGCATACTTCCAATTACAAAAATGGTTTAAATAAAGTAAAGAATTATTTTTAAAGCGATTTGGGTCAAGAAAAAAATTAATTTAAAAATTATAAAATTTAAATTTTTATACGGTCCCCCGGTTCTATAAGTGGTATTTACTAAAACTTTACTGTGACACTAACAAGTAAGACAAAAAAAGTCCCGTTCATTTTTCATTAAAATTGACCGAGTTATGAAACTTTGAAATGCACGACTTAAACCACTTTTAAGCATCTCAAAACAGATGATTTCTGCCATGGTTTCAGGGATCGTATTTAAATTACTTAAACTTATTTCAAGGTATCTGCGCTTTGAAAGAAATAGTACAAATATTACGATTAAGTTTTATTAGTTAAGTTACAGATTAGTTAAAATATTTGTATTTTAACATATGTTTTATCATACAGCACGGTAGTGCTGTATAGTAGAGCTCAGCCGCATCTTTTACGTTTTGAAACATGATGAAAACGCAACAACTCAATTACAATCCAAACCACAAAGCATTCAGTGATGAATAATGGCTTGTTGGAAAGGTCTTAATTTAGCGATGTGCCTTTTGAAGGTCGGGTCAAAAAATATCCAATATTAAGGGAATGGCACTCATTTAAATTTTACATAGCGTTCCATAATTTAACAATATAGAAATATATCTTTCAATCGTTTCTTTGCTGTTGCCACATCCTAAAAAGCGGCACAATAATTTGAAAAACAGTAATAACACGCGTATTTTGTTTTAAATAAAAATCAGATTTTCTCGCTATATTTTTGCATTTTTCAAATCGACGTCATTCTAATCGTAAAATAAAAATTTTACCTATATATATGTAAAAACTTTAACTAAACACGTGTTAAAATGATGTATTATCTTCACTTGAATGTTTTTAATGTTTAAAAATCTATTTTAATACAGGAGTTTTAATTTCAAGAAAACAATTTAGGAAAAGGTAATAATAATAAAAAAATCGTTTGCTAGGTATGACGTCAATTTCTGTTTAACTGACATAAATTTGTAATGATGTTTTATTCTGAAAAGAGACTCCTGATTTTCTGAAATTAATCCTTATTAATATCATCCATAAAGTGAAAGATTTATTTTTAAGTCATACGAAAGAAATTTTCGATAAATGCTAGTTCATTTGGTTGTATTTATTGCATTTTCCTGCGTATTGTCTAGGAAATCGTATACTCCTATTGCACGCGTCAAAGAAAACATGCATTTTAATTTTAAAAGCTGAAACACGTTACTATAATTACGTCATTATAACGCCAAATGAAATTCAATTTCGCGAGTTTAAAAAAAATTAATATTGTTGGGCCGAAAGTAATAGGTCAGTTTCAACTGACGTCACGGCTCTAGCACGTGATGTCTAGCGAAAAACTTGGTGGGCAAACAAATAACATTGATAGTTTTCTTTGACTCGTACTTTCACATCGGTCCTAGTGAATCACATTGCTGTTGCTTTTGTTGTGAAAGATTTCACTTTATAAATTTGATCCTACATTTTAAAGTTTTTCTGAGCGATTATTTACATTATTGTGATATCTTATTGCAGGTGCCATCACGTAAATTATCACATTTGTTCGCATCACCATGCCAGCGACTTGTTGTGTAAAAATGTGCGTTAATCGTTCGAATAGGGAACATAATAAATCCTATTATAGATTACCAGGCATTCCAAAGACAGATAATATAATAAGAAAAAAGTTGTGTGAAGAAAGACAACAGAGATGGTTGTCATCGCAATATTGTGTGAATTAACTTTACGATTTTTATTATCAATTAAATCACAATCACATGGAATTTTTATTAATTTATGCACAGAAATGAATGTTTACATTTCCAATAACAAGATGAAAATCTCCGATTTTTAAAGAATGCACTTTTCTTACCCAGTTGCAGGCAAATTGTTTATAAGATTCAAGGCTTTTATAACACCTGAAGTCTTTCTCAGTATAAAAACTTTGCCCATAAACTAAATAGTTTACGATGTTAAAATAACTAACGTCGTGTAAATCCGCTACATATTTTTCAAATCATTTTTTTTTCAAACTATATGGATCTACACCGGAAATAACACTAATTTTGGAAGCATATCGTTCCTTAGCTTTAGTATCATTCACTTCTTGGCACAGATGCCATATTGGCGCAATTTTTTTCTGACGCCAATTTGGCGAAAACATCAACAGCATAAACAACAATATCCAGGCTACCATATCAAGCAAAATGTTGACATTTTGCGCCAGTTAATTACCCGTTGCATATATGATATTGGAATCAGAAAAAAATCGCTCCAATATGGTGCGTATATGACATTTTTGATATCCTTTATATGGAATTTAAAAATACCGTTCTATGTCGCACTGTAATTAAAAAATGAAGAAATTATAATATCCTTTAAATTTAACATAAATAAATTATCTATCTATTTATATAAAATCCAAGTCTCTGTGTGTCCCTCACTATTCCGGTAGGACCGCCTCATTGAAACGAGTAATTGTTGAAAAATATTAATGCAGGGTTACCACAGTATGTTACCATACAGTTACCAAATGTTAGCCAACTTGGCGATAGCTGGCTAATTTAGCGAAATTCCCATTCAAAACCATTAATCTTTCATAATGGAGGTCACCGAAATTTAATTTAAACTCCACGCTTTTAAGATATTTTTTCGAAATCGATGGGTGAGAATTTAAAGTACATCTTTACATCTTCCTCCCGATGCTACAAATAAAATAACCGCCAATAGACAACGGTGTACTGTGTGAGCTCCTAACTGCGCGATTTTAATGTGCTTTAGGTACTTTTCCAGTATAGGTGCCTTGGCGAAAAAAAGAAATTTGGTAACATATTTTCCGGGAACCTATTCACTGTTTCATTTTATATACACACGCATTTTTTTCGATATTTATACGATTTATTTAACACAAAAAAAGCCGTTTCTCTTTTATACAGAAACAGATGTAATTTGTACATAAAATCATCAATAATATACATATAAAACAAACAAAAACGCTCATCAAATTTGTTTTCATAGCTTTTTATATGATTTGACAACAAATCTCGATCTTTTTCCGTTATACGGACACCATGCCAAAATGTATGCTAATGCGCCAATTATTTCAAAATGCTAAAAAATATTTGTAATTTTATGCCAGCAATTTAATATGAGTTTTATTTTATTGCTTTATTTTATAGCAGTTATTTGTTCACTTATTTTAAGTATATATTTGTGATTTGATGAAATAGTTCGTAAAAGTCTGGAATTTTCAAATGTTATATTTTTTAAATGCTCACTTTAGTATCAACAATGGTTTTTCTTTTATTTTTCAAATGCTTCAATTCACGATTTTGCGCCAACTATTACGCTTGGCGACAATGGTGTCCGCATAACGGAAAAGTACCCAAATCTCACTTTCTGATGCCCAAATTACATCAAGCTTTTTAAAAAAAATGCCAAAGCCCCTACAGTGGAAAAGTACCAAACTGTCTATTATTTTGCGCTATCCGTATTATAGTTTGTACTATATGCGAGGGGAGTGGAGCGAAGAGTTTAAACATTAAATATTAAAGTTTCGGCACAGATGTCCCGTCTCCCGTCTCGAACTTTCTACTACCGGGCTGGCAGGTATATAATGGACAGGTCAAATGATCTCCCCACCAGCACTTCATGCTGTTAATCAGGCTTTAATGACAATGCACCGTCACTTTGAGACTGGAGATGGTAGTTATGATATTTTGCATTCATTCAAAAAATAACCCGATATTTACTTCTTTAAAATTCCACTTAAACAAACCACTTTAAACGATTTTTTTAAGGCAGTATAAGTAACATAAATTAGAAGCAGCAAAGTTTTGACCCAATTTAAACGAGCTGCATTAAATGTGATGTAAACCATATAAAATATGTTACTGACATTAAATTAATGCGTAATTATTAATATATATTGGCGCGATTTTTTTCTGACGCCAATGTCATATACACAACGGGCACTCAACTGGCGCCAAAGTGTCGTAATGTTGCTTGATATGGTAATCCGGATGTTGTTGTTTAATCTGTTGATGTTTCCGCCAAATTGGCGTCGGAAAAAAATCGCGCCAATATATGATAACGTATATGACAACTGTGCCAAAGTTTCTATAAAGCAGTATAAGACTAAAAAATTAAGAATTAAATAAATGCAAAATAAGACTAAAGAAGTAAGAAAAATCATGCGTTAAGCATAGAATATGAAACACTTTCCAACACATCCTGAATGCTTTAAAAAAACTTCGTTATTTAGGGAAATAAGGTAAATAAGATAACGTTACTTCTTAGATATCCCGTCGACGAATTTCGCCAAATTATATAAATCGCCAAATCAATAGTAACACATTAATAAAAATACAAATAAAACGTCGAATTAATGGTTTTATTGGCCATTATTGGCCTTTAATTAATTAATTAATGGCAACCATTATTGGCAATTAATCTTACAATTTGGCGACAGTAATTTGGTCGACGGGATAACTAAGAAGTACCAAGATAACTAAGTAAACATTTTAGAAAACGCATTAAAAAATTTAAAAATTGATTTCAGCAGTTATCGTCCATAGCCAATAGTACCGTTATTACATGCCACTATTTAGCTAAAATTTAATTTAAACTACTCTTAAAACTACTGAAATCACATTTCCAGATACTATCATCCATAGACTGTTATGTATCCAATTCTTTGTGTGACCATGTATATCATTTTATACATATTCCACAAACATTTCTTAGGAAACTAAATGCAGTTCAACCTAAAAATAAATAACTCTTTTAAAAACCACATTTAAGCAATTTACTCTCATACTCAGTAACCCTTACGAATTCTTTTGTGTAGCCCTGCATATGAACTGTAGCATTTATACACACAGTATAGTATGCATAAATATAGTGAAACATAAAAGTGCATATCATAATTAAAAATGCATTTCTAGCAATCATTACTTATGTACAATACTTCGGAGAAAAGTTTCTTGGCGAGAAAGAAGTTTGCCAACGTATTTTCTGGCAACCTATTTACTGCTTCATACTCACAAGCAATTTTTTCCAGATGTATCCAATTTGGCACAGATGTCATATACGCCACATATTGGCGCGATTTTTTTCCGACGCCAATTTGGCGAAAACATCAACAGCATAAACAACATTCGGGTTACCATTACAAGCAAAATAACGACACTTTGGCGCCAGCTAAGTACCCGGTGCGTATATGACATCGGCGTTAAAAAAAAAATCGCGCCAATATGGGCGTATATGACATCTGTGCCGACAATTTAATATAAAAAAAGCTATTTACCCATCTTTATAAAGAAACAGAAGTAATTTTTGCACAGATGTCATATACGCATGGGGGATGGCGTGATTTTTCTATGACGCCAATTTGGCAGAAATCTCGCTTTCGAATACCAGTTACTTATATATTTTTCAATTATTTGCTATCATTTTGAAAAGGAAATAACTATGAATAAATAAAAGAGAACAAAGCAGTTTATATATTTAAAAAACAGAAAATAAAAGTAAATAAACAATTTATTAATAAATAAAAAACAATAGCCGGGTTACCAAAGCAGGCAAAATAACACCATTTTGGCGCCAGTTAGTTATCCCGGTTCATATCTGAAATCTGTGCCGTAATTTGTATATAAAAAAAATTATATATATTTAGAAACGATTTTTTTATGCATATAAGTGCATATATAAACAAAGATAAAAGTTCATTAGATTTCTTTTCATAGCTGTTTATATATTTTTGCAACATATCTCACTTTCTGATGCCCGAATCGCGCCAAGCTTTTTTTAAAAATGCGCTATAATGGAAAAGTACTTAAATAAATAATTAACAGAAATAACAAATTATACAAACTAAAACTTTTTCTTTCGAGATCAAAGCATTGTTTTTAATTTCGATTAAAAATACATATATCCTTGGCTATCTTCAATTGAAATTAGTTTCACAGCTTAATATCTCATTTCATAAACCTAAACAAACACAAGTGATTCATTCATCGTGAAACGTCAAAAATATTAAATCATTGAGGTAATCATTCACAAAGTAAGTTCTCCAACAATCAATGGGCGTCATATTCTAATGACGTCATAGTAGGCAAAATGTTGGAGGTATCGTTTGTTTATGGTTTGTAATCACAAAGATTTAATTTTGCAATGTCTCTTAGTTACATTATTTTATTGTCATATTTATGAGCTCAGAACAAAAGCCTATTTTTTCATTATTTAGTTATTAAAGACGGAAAAAAATCATAAATGCATGATTTGAAAATTCTAAATAATTTTCTTTCTTAATACTAAGAAGTAACAGCGGGTTTAAGTAATAAGTTTAACTGTTTACTTCTGTTGTAATGTTCAAAATAACTGTATTTATTAGATTTCAGTACTCAACATCAGGGTCCGATTAAACTTTGAAGTTAGAGGAATTACAATGTCATTTCAGGACCTTTCTTTTTGATAAGCTTTTCTAAATTCCATATATACATGGAAAATCTTCAGTGTTAGAAATATTATTCCTAGGACTGACATAAAACGAGAACGGCCTGCAATTTTACACAAGTTTTTGAAAGCTACTTTATATCAGAAATTTTACTAAAAACTGGTTACTTTTTTGTTATAGCGGCCCACACTATTAGGATTATGACAAGTTGCAGCCAATTTCGCCAACGTTGTAACCAAGATCGTGAAGCACACACATATAATACCATATAATACCATTTCATGAAATCGTATACGATAATTTAATAGTTTTTAACCTTACTTCAAGTGTGTTATTTATTTATTTTTAAGGCTGAACAATCTAAATTGTCCAATATATGAATTTAAAAAAATGTAAACAAAGATTGAATAGACATGACCGCAAAAAGCCTCAAATCTGCATAACACTTGGAACCAAACTGTGCAGATTAGTGGTCTTCTACTGTACACAGTTTTTCATAAATGTGTTTCGTTCTTAAAATGTGTTATTTTCATCTATCACTGCGGAACAAGCGAGAAAACTCATATTCTTGCACATGAGTTGTATATATCTTTATATCTAAATTTCCGTCATTTTTGACGGGCTACCTTTCTAGTTATATATACTAGAAAATCTGCAGATCAGGGGCCTCAACGTCAGCTCTACAATTCATTGTGTTTAGCACCCTTTGAGTAATATTAATCTTTCTACAAAAAACGAAATTTAAAGTTTTGAAATTACATAAACATTTATAAAATGAAAAAATATTTCGAATGTTTCTGACATTAGAAGCGTTAAGGTAAAACCCTTGTTATGTAATGGTATTCTGAAAATCTCATGAGCTACTTATTCTGGTAATTTTTAGATAATAAAGTAGATTTCTTCAGGGGGGCACTGCCCCTCTGAGCCCCTTCGTAGTGTAATTTAATTTACATTTGTAATTATCAATTAATTGTGTTAATGTCCTTTAGTAAATTCTACCAATAGACGGAAACGTACATGAATTCTTTTCTACAGCCCTGTATATTACGTGAAGATTTTTACGCGTCGTCTATAACATTTAAATTTAATGCAGACAAAATCCCTCTTAAAACTGCTCATATCACATTTCCGGGGATTAGTATGCATAGTGTGCACCATATATCCAGTTTCTGCGGAGTCCTGTATATGGTTCTATTTAAATTCTGCAAACATTTGTTAGTATACTAAATGTAATTGGGCTGGGAAATACATAACTCAAAAAAAAAAAAAAAAAAAAAAAAAAAAAAAAAAACACACTGAAGCAATTCGCGCTCATTTTCATTTATACTTACGAATTCATTTGTGTATCCCTGTACATGGTCTATACAATATTTAAGCACTACTTATTAAGCACAAATTTACTTAACGTTAAAACGCACACCATAATCGAAAATGCTCTTCAGCAATCATCCCTAATAGACCAGAACTGTATCCGAAATTTTTTATGTGACCCTATAAATGAACGATAAATACGATACAAATCATATTCAAGCTTCTTGTAGTCAACCACAATAATGTAATTTAATTTCATAATGTTTGAATTAGTGCAACACAATTAACACACTGACGACAGGCAATTTAATTAAATCTGGGTTTAAAAACAGTAGAAGCTCCTCCCTCTTCTGAAAGTGTCTCGGAAATTGGTTTCTGAGATATGTTTTTCATGTTTATGCAGCAGTAAATATCTTTCAATGTACGGATGTAATATATAATGTCTCACAATCTATAAAAAATATGGACAACACAATATAAATGTCTTTTCTGTAAGGTAGAAGTATGCCCTTAGCCAATGACGTATTCTGAATAAAAACGAGAATTCTCGTTTCCCGTCGCTAATGTTTTTAAATAAGCTGTGAAGAGTTTTTTTCCCCCCGTAGACCACATTTTAATCGACCACTTTTGTATGACCCTGAAAAAAACATAAGCTTTGCACCCCATATACTACAAAAATGTTTCAAAAATACATATCAATTTTATTATTTTGTAACAGAGTAACATCATTAAAAAACGCCACAAAAGGATTTTCTTCAAAGATTGTAATATTATGAATACTTTTGAGTTCCCTGCACGCATGCTGTGAGTGCTACACATAACATATTTTATAGTAACCAGGTTCTAGTGCACCTTAATAAAGTATATAAATTTCATTAAGTTTAAAAATGTGTAACATTATTAAAATACACCGCACACGATTTTTCTCAAAGACTATAATGTAACGGAATAGTTTTGAGTGCCCCTGTAATTAAGCTATGAATGCTACACTCTTCATTTTTAATACCAAACATACTTTGGCAAACCTCAATAACGTATATCAATTACATGTAATCCCGACTATATTTACGCGAGTTAGAGCACGTAGAGAAACACGGCAGGCGACAGATAGAAAAACTGAAGTCATAAATACTTTTCATCCATGTTGGAAAGTGTTAAAAAGGATTTACATGCCTTTAACTGTACTTTTTTTTCACTTATAGCATGGTTAAACATTAGTTTAAACATCCTAATCCATGCGATAGCAATAACATATTAAAAGCCCCCCAAAATATGCATATCTGGAGATCTATAAATCTACTGGAAAATAATTCATTATCGTGCCCACTGCTAATTGCATAAATTGCATCGATTTGGCGCGATAAAATATTTTTTGTGATAGCCTTTTAATAGTACCTGCAACAAAATTAACGTAATTTACTAACTTCATTCATATTTGAAGCAATGATAGGCTACGAATAACAGTCGCTAGGCAACGAAGAAAAGGAAAAAAAAAGAAATATGTATCATGTAAAACAAGAAAATTAATTTAAAAATTCTTTATATTATTGGAATACATGTATAAATGTCCTCAAAACATTATACACGTAAATAAAAAAATCTGATAGATATATTGATAAAACTTCAATATAATAGGAATAATTTAAAACCCTTATTTGGAATTTTAGTATCCATAATTTGACATTTAAATCCATTAATCAAACGTGCCATTTTCTTTCAACAAATGGAAATTTGAAAATCGTCTGACTTGCCGTAGAAAAGCATTATAAAGAAAAATAAAATCTTCCATATTTTCCGAACGAATGAACCAAATTTAACCAAAAACTATACAGCTGCGTCCGGGTATCTCACGAATATGCCCAATTAATTTCAAGCTGATCGGGTGCTTTTTGCGGCAGTTATCGCGGAACAGACAGACAGACAGACAAACGGAAATCAAAACTTTTCGTGTCTCCACAGTAAGCCTTCACTGACGTTTCGGCAATAATAATAATAACTAGTAAATCTGCAGATCAAGAGCCTCAACGTCATCTCTGCAACTTATTGTTTTTAGCAAATTTTGCTTAATATTAATCTTTCTACAAAAACAAAATTTAAACTTTTAAATTACACAAACATTTATAGAAGGAGAAAAAAATATTTCGATGGTTTCAGACATTAGAAGCGTTAAATTAAACACGTTGTTATGTAATGATATTCTGAAATTCTCA
Organism: Maratus speciosus; assembly: GCA_963932465.1. NCBI lineage: Eukaryota > Metazoa > Arthropoda > Arachnida > Araneae > Salticidae > Maratus > Maratus speciosus. The sequence continues at coordinate 303,945,708 of OZ010795.1, forward strand.
CGAGCTACTTATTCTAGTAATTTTTATATAATAAAGCAAATTTCTTCAGGGGGGGTGCCCACCCCTGAACCCCCCGTTGTGTAATTTATTTTGCATTTGTAATTTTCTATTGATTGAGTTAATGATTATCCTATATCTTAGATTCATTTTTACACTGCGATTTATAAGGATAAGCAACAATTTGGTCAAGCATTTTACGTTATCCTAATATCCATACAGAAATATTTACTTGCCTGCTAACCACAAACATCTGTATCTAATGGATAAAGAACTTTTGGAAATGTAAACTGAGACATCTAATTTAGAAATCTAATAATAATTTTGATTACCATTCTGCAATATATATATCTAAGATCTAATCTAAATATCTAAAAATGTACTCGATAGCATTAACTTACTAAAATCACCCTAAAGTAGGGGGAGTTCTAAACCTAACGGTTAATAATTCATCATCGTGTCCACTTCCAATTGACTAAATAGATAAACGTGATATGGCGCCGCTAAGTATTTTTTGTGATAGCCTTTTACTAGTATCCACATTTAATTTAAAATCGTGATGTTACAAACACCGTTGAAATTTGACGCACACCTGTGTTCAGGTCAAATTACGAAAGGTTAATTAACCGTTTATTTCCCTTAGCCGGGCATTTTGTTTCATTTTTCGTAATAGGGATTATTTTAATAATTTATTTTACACTCTACAAGCTGTTACACGGGACGTTGTTCACGTAGCATTAAAATAGAGATAAATGCATTAAATAAAACATTTCACTCACCACCAGACATGGCAAGTCTCAGGCTTTTTGCACAACACTATTACCTTACAGAAAATGTTGTTCTTTTAAATCGCGCAAATGTTTCAATTAAATAAAGTAACATTTTTTGTATTAAAATACTGGTATCCAGAACGCCGGAGGCTTGGCAGCCCTGCTCCTCTTAATAGAAACATATATAGTTAACCAACACTTTATCACATTTTATAGGAAACTATACGGAATTTCTTATTTGTATGGCCTTACGTATACCTCAGTCATAAAAATGTAAAATTTTGTGCCAATTAATATACGCAATTGCGAAAATGAAATCGCAACCAATGAGAAAAGGAAGGCCAAGTAAAATCGTGTTTAATCGAGGAATTTTTCTTCGTAGTGTGGGAAAATACCACTACAAAAATTAATTTAGGTGGTATTTGGTGTGAAATGTTTATATGTATTCATTCCTGTCCTATTTATCTTTTTTATTATTTGTAATTTGCTGCATTTTCCCTTTGCACGTGAAAATCTTACAAATTAAAATGAACTCTTTGGGAGAAATTGTTATTCCTTTTTTTTTTTTTTTTTTTTTTTTTTTTTGGCAACAATAAAGTTTATAAAGTTTAATAGAATAATGTCAGTTTATTCTGTATGAAAATAACGAACATTTTCCTTTATAATCAAAATAGTTGAATACATAAATAAAGATATTATTCTATATAGTATATAAATACTATTTTCATTTCTGCGTTTAAATCAATCTATATGCAAATATCTATACAAAGGCATTCATTAATTCATTCCTTTTAACTTTGATTTGACTTTAAAAACCATACATACTTTCACATTTATGATATTTTTAGATGAGATATAGTTGCTACGCAACGGTTAAAAGAAAAAAAATGAAATATAAGTAAATTCATAAAATAAAATGTTTTATATTATTCGAACACATGTATAAAGTTCCATCATAAGTTATACACCTAATTTAAAAGCTCTGACAAATGTTTTGACAAAATTGCAAACTAATAGGAATAATTTACTACTCTTATTTAAAAATTTCAGCATCAAAAATTTACCATTTAAATCCATTTTTTATATGAGCCATTTCTTTCAACAAATGAAAATTTGAAAATCGTCTGACTTGCCATTGAAAAGCATTACAGAGCAAAATAAAATGTTCTATATTTCCCGAACGAATGAACCAAATTTAACCAAAATCCATACAGCTAAGTCCGAGTACCTCATCAACATGCCACATTAATTTCAAGCCGATCGGATGCTTTTTGCGGCAGTTATCGCGGAACAGACGGACAGACAGACAGACAGACAGACAGACAGACAAACGGAAATCAAAACTTTTCGTGTCTCCACAGTAAGCCTTCACTGACGTTTCGGCAATAAAATCCAAACGGAAATTTCGTTCCGAACGCCGATATTTCGAGTTCTACCGCATGGATTTTTACGGAACTTATACCGTTAGATAGGTATCGTTCCAGGGAAGGTTTTAAGCTATAACACATCATTCTACCTAGATTAGTTATAGAATTATTACGGGAAATTCTATTATTTTGGACTTTGTTACTCCATATTTCCTTAAATATCTGGGCTCCTATTGGACGTAGAGCTTAGATCTCGCGCCAAAAGTAACTCCAAAGCACCCAAGCAAACTTTTCCCCGCGATTATTTTGCCGTCTTCCGATTTCCTCTAACTCTATTAGGGGCCCGCGTAGAGCCCCTTTAAAATATTTTTCGTAGTAATTTCAGCAATTATCTTAAATTATTGGTTAAGACCGCCACCCTCCCGATTCATGTATCTACGGAAAGGTTGCATGAATGAGTTTCGTTCAGATACGCTTTCGTTAAGAATAGAGTGCGCTCCCTGGTGGTGGAATGTGGAACTAACATAACGCGATATTGTTAAAATTAGGAAATCTAACAATGCGATCTGTTTTAAACTTTGAGATAGTTCATAACACATAATCTATTATCTATTCTATTATCTATCTATTATATATATAAAATCCAAACGGAAATTTCGTTCCGAACGCCTAGATTTCGAGTTCTACTGCATGGATTTTTACGGAACCCATACCGTTAGATAGGTATTGTTTCAGGGAAGGTTTTAATCTATAACACATTATTCTACTTATATTAGTTTTAGAATTATGACGGAAAATTCTGTTATTTTGGGCGATAAGGTTACCATTTTATTTCTTGGCGAAATTCATCGTTGATTTAAAAAAAAATTGAAACGGCTATTAAACCTCGAAAAATAAAAGAAAAACTGTTACTAATTTTGTTTAAATGAAAAAAAAAAAGAAAAAAAGAAGAAGAAAATCCATTTTAATGAGTGATAATAATAAAAAACGGAAACATTTAATCAAAACCTGAAAGAAATATTTGTAATGCTTAAAAATTAATTTAATAAGAAATATTACACTTGATACGCAATATTTGGCTTTTTATCGCTTGCGTTAGATATGGAAACGAATCTGAAAATTTGATTAGATGAAATTTTAACGACATTTTCTTTCTGTTCTGTTCTTTTCTTTTTTTTTTATATCTAATTGTCCCATCACGTGACTTATAGAAGAAACAAGCAGATGTAATTGTGAGTCACATGTGTAATTACTATTTGTTTCTTTACAATTTTTTATTTTTCTTTTGTCGCCAAACAATGTGATTTTAAGCCAAAAATGCATAAGCGGGACATTAGCTTGAGGATGTTCTCACAAATGTTGTTTTTTTAGGTGAAAGAGATCATTTTTTGAGTACATTTTCATATTCAATTGTAACTTATATAGATATCAGTTAATATTTTAAAAATGGAATCGAATACTTAAATTTCAGTGTGAATTTCTGCCACACATACATATTGTAAAATAATTTCATACTTTTTAAAATGTTTTTCGCCGTAATTCCGAAAGCATGTGATATTTATAAACTTGAATTCAGATCAACGAATATTACCCATTTTATTTAAGCAAATATTATCTATTTTCTCAAGTCATATCGCCAATTTCATTTATAGGAAAATTCACAGATTCGAAATCTAGGAAATAAAGATAATTTTTAAAGAAATTTATGTTTTAATACGTTATTACTATGGAAAAATTCAACATTTTGAAAAAAAAAAATTACAAGTCTTTTGTAATTCGTCATTTCTTCTTCGTCTTTCTTCGTACTTTCTCCTCTGTTATGTAATATTTCAAATGATATTGGACTAATTTTCGATCATCGATTCAACGCAAAATCGCATATCTAATATAGTATATAAAATAAAGTCTGGATTAGGGGACTAATTAACGCACAGCGCAAACTACTGAACCTAAAATCTTGAAAATCGTGGTAAAAATACTTCTTATGACATAAACTTCTGCTAAGAAAGGATTTTCTAAAGTGTCACCCCTAATGGTTTTTGCACGTTGAGGGGAAAAAAATCGAATATCAAAATTATGCGTCAAATGATAGCATATTTTAATGTAGTTTTGTATGCTGAATCGAATGCTACCAAATAAATTTTTATAACTCCAACAGTTCATGACACATTTCATATTTTTCTAATTTGGCGGTGTCTTTGGCATCTTAACCTCAAAATATCTATCATTACATCCGTTACTCTAGCAACGGAAAAAATTCAAATCAACCCTTTTGGCTAAAAAATAAAAACGGCTTTATGAGTTTGAAATAAAAATGCAAGCATCTTAATTTTTTAAAAAAATAGTGATTTTATGTAAAATAAAAGGGAAAAAATTACTGAGGATTTAGCGTTATAAAACAAAAATGGAAAAGGTACTACTTAGATATTCCGTCGACCAAAAATCTATCGTCAAACTATAAGATTAAATGCCAATAATGGTTGATCGTAAATATCAAATTCACTTGAATTTAAACAAACTACACGTATTTACGTCATCAAATGATTTTAATTTCGACGTTTTATTTGTATTTTTATTAATGTTATACTAATTTATTCGTTATTTCGTTATTTAAAATAAAGATTATGTCAATTTATATAATTTGGCGAATGGTTTGGCGATTTATATAATTTGGCGAAATTGGTCGACGGGATAACAAGTAGTACCAATGAAAATATTTAAGTATGAAAGCAATGTTTGTAACGACTTAAATATATTTTCATATATATAAACTCGGTTTATGGCGTCAGATGCCGTCCATCCAAAGAATCTACAAGAGTCTTTTTCCATTTTTTCCGGTCATAGGTTCCTCAATGAAAGAAATTGGAATTGGAATAATATTGTGCGATTTATAAATTGCTCCTCAATAAGAAGAAAAAATGGGTATATTTATAGCAACCGTGCGCACATCTCGCTGATAGCATTTTTAAAATTCCCAGTAGCAGTAGTTACATTTTGCGTATGTAAATTAAAAATATTTTTTTGCTTTTAATTATGGCATTATTTCCTGTTATTATTTATCTTTTCAGTTTTTTAAATGAAATTAGTATAAGGCATGCATTTTAAATGAAATGCGTGAAAAGTTTGTGTTTTAAATGAAAATAATAAAATAAGAATATGCTATGAAAACAATCTTTATTGATTTATTACCATCGACCGGCTGACATAAAAGTATCACAAAAGCCACATATTCACTTTTCTTTGAGTAGTTGCTCATGAGAATTCAAGTTAACCTTCCGTAATCGGATACTTCACATATTGGTGTATTAGCTTTAATGTTGAAAGCATCGTTTTTGTTTGAAGCGAAAACTTTACTATGAATTCTATTACACAAAATCGCATCATCATCTACTATATATTTACAACGGAAATTTGTATTTCATTCCGATTGTTTATAATACTTTCGTAGGATATACCACAATTAGTTAGGTAATAATTTTGGAAAGGTTTTAGTGTATACATATTGACCAAGGGTACTTAGTTATAGAGCAATAGTAAAAGTTCAAAAATTAAGGGAACCTGATTATGAAAGTTTAGCCTTTTTAAAAAAATCTACAGAACATATTTTGTTACAAGTGGCCCTGTTGCATGACTTTTAGGAATGGTGTTAGTATATACGATTTCATTATATGTTGATTAGTTACAGAGGTATTAATTCCTGTTGTCATAACGGTCTCATTACCCGACCATAAGTGCGCTGTTTATAATCAACTAAAACAATTACTTCTTAATTGCTAAATTTTGTCCAACGCTTCAGATAACATTATATCGCAATGGCGTTCGCATCGTTTTCAGTAATGTGCAAGGTCAAGCTGAAGATCCATATTGTTTAAAATACAAGTTCAAATTCACCATTTAGTTTAATCCAAGGTTCATTTGGAAATATTGACCAGCGCAGCGGGCATAGCCTGCTAGTTAGTACATAAAATACATTAACGCAAAACAAAGAGCTTTTAAAAAATATATATTCATGAGACCGAAATACAAACCTCAACAACACACTTAGATTACCACAAATAAATTATCTGAAAATAGTTTACTATTTATGAAAATGCGCACTCCGTATTTAAACATTATTAACAAACAAAGACTGCACTATATTAATATTAACATGTAGCGCTAAATAAGTTATAGAATGAAAAGGAATTCTAAATTAAGAGTGTTGTTTCAAAATTACATTATCTGACTCTTTTTACGCTGCCGATACTTTGTGAAAGTAACAAATACAAATTTTACTTTAAATTAAAATAACTCAAAACAGGAAGATCAAAAAATTTCACTCTCATCCCTTTTCATGTTGGTAAATTTCCTTTTAGATAATACTTATATTTCGTTACATGTAAGTAGTATGAAAGGTATTTTCATGAAATTGTGTCAAATGCAACAAAGGACTTCTTTGTTTGAAATTTTCTTTATTAAAATTTAATTGAAAAGCTTGTCTTTTATATTTGTCACCCTTTCACTATAAAACTTAATAGTTTAGACAAACTATATCCCATTCCTTTTCTTAAAAGTGAATGTAATATACCATGTGCATGACAAATCGATAACTTCGACATTATTAATGAATGCGGCATTAAATTAAAGTTAAATTGAATATTTACTTTAATTAAGCTAAACAAATACAGAAAATTTACATTGATGTACGATTTCAAACTAGCGTATTTCTGTCAAATGATTTTTTCATTTGTTGAGGAAAAATAATTAATCAGATTTAAAAAAAAAATGATAATATTTTTTTATTTATTTTTTTTTTATTTAATTTTATACTTCATTCGATTAGTATATGGCATTACTACTCTGTCGGTACATAATCATCAATGTAATAGAAAAATAATTATTCATACAGCATTTTAAACCTAGTAATTATCAATTAATTCATCTCAATGTCAGACACGCATATTTATTAACGTAACATATTTATTTAATTTATATTTATTAATTTAAAGCATATTTATTACAAGAAGTTTTTACTGTAGTAAAGAGACAGTTTACTTTAAAATTTGTCAAAATCGGGATTTCTTTTTTCATATTAAATGAAAGGCTGTTTAATTGCGAATATTTTGACACCTCACTTTTACTCATGTGTTAATTATGTCGCAAGATATTGTAAGTTTTGTTAATACACGCAGTACAATTACCCACAGAAATTACTTTAAATGGCTTTCTCTCCATGCTCCTATTTTTTTCGCTTTCATGTTTTAAAAATGCTAATACTGTTTTTGTATTTGAGATAGAGATTTAAACTTTTTTTCCGTGTTCTTTATGATATATGAGATAAATCTGCTCATGGAATTAGCTTTCATGATATATTTTTTTTTTCTTTAAAAAGGTAAAAGTGTATGAGGATGTGTTATATTTCAACGTTTTACGCTATATGTATGAGTAAAAAAATATATTCAATGTAGTAATATTGGATGTATCAAAACAATCCATGCGCAGTCTTGTGTAAGACACATTTGAAAACCTTAAAACAAAAAATTGGGGGAAAAATCTAAATTATTTAAAAAGTAGTAGGGATTTAAAAAAAATTAAATTTTTATAAACTTTGTTTTCTAAAATTTAAATTAAATGGGCAGTTAATTTTTCTTTTTAAAATGTACTTTTAGCTGAATATGGAAATGCAGCGAGTTCACAAATTTGAACCATATTTTAAAAAATAAAAAAAAAAATGTTGAAAAGGCTGTTGAAATTGTTGAAAACTGCTACCTTAAAAGTCTTTTTTTAATTAATTTCAAATAATGCTTGTGGAAACATATGAAATTGTTTTAGGAATATTTATTGTAAATCAATTAGACAATTCTATGAAATTAATACTTTTAAGATCGATAAAAAATAATCCAAAAGAAGAAAAGCGAAAATACAAGCCACCAAATGTACAAAATTTATTAATATGAATTACATACTGAGATTATTTTTAAATCAGATAATATAGAATTAAACAAACATCACTACGTTTTTGAAATTTTTTTTATCCTTTTTAAAATAATTCACTGTTTACTAAATGGAAGTCGCATATTTAAATACTGTAAAATGAATGAAAAAATTACTATATTACGATATCCAATGTTAACCCTTAATGAATACTGAAATGTAAAAGAATTCCAAACTACAAGTATAATACTCTTTATTGTATACTTATTGTCATTTTATTTTGCCAATATATCCAGAAGCGAATTCCAATTTCGCTTTAAATGTGTCTAAAACAGGTATATCTTAAACGTTAATCTCTATCCCTTTTACGATGGTAAATTTTCTGTTAGGAAATGTTTAAAAAACATCTCAGTGGGACGCAAGGGACTCTTATAAAATTGAATTAATATAACAATTAGTACAAATACTTTTTTTACGAATTCTCAAAAAGATATTCTAACACTGTACTACTTTATCTATTTATGCGCCTTTTGTATACATATCAATAAGAAATTCTAAATTAAATAGTTATATTTAGTTATTATAAGGATAGATATTTCGTAAATAAAATAAGGGAAAATTGTTTTTGAAAATTTCTGGATTAAAGTGGAAATGTCTGAATAAACAAACCGCCAGATTTGGCAGATCTGTTTTCGGTCTGTATATCGTTAACCTTTAAAGCATATAACAGTGTCATTAATTCTACATCTTTGTGCTTATGTTTAAAGCTAATGCATAAATAATATCAAAAAATATTATCTCCATTCTGAAATTTCAGTTATTTTTTTCATTCGCTTAAAATGTGTCTAAAACAGGCATATCTTACACGTTAATCTCTATCCCTTTTATGTTGGTAATTTTTCTGTTAGGAAATGTTTAAAAAACATCTCAGTGGGACACAAGGGACTCTTATAAAATTGAATTAATAGAAAAATTAGTACAAATACTTTTTTTAAGAATTGTCAAAAAGATATTCTAACACTGTACTACTTTATGTATTTATGCGCCTTTTGTATAAATATCAATAAGAAATTCTAAATTAAATATTTATCTTTAGATATTATAAGGATAGATATTTCGTAAATAAAATAAGGTAAAATTGTTTTTGAAAATTTCTGGATTAAAGTGGAAATATCTGAATAAACAAACCGCCAGATTTGGCAGAGCTGTTTTCGGCCTGTATATCGTTAACCTTTAAAGCATATAACAGTGTCATTAATTCTACATCTTTGTGCTTATGCAAGCTAATGCATAAATAATATAAAAAAATATTATCTCCATTCTGAAATTTCAGTTATTTTTTTCATTCGCTTTAAATGTGTATAAAACAGGCATATCTTAAACGTTAATCTCTATCCCTTTTATGGTGGTAAATTTTCTGTTAGGAAATGTTTAAAAAATATCTCAGTGGGACGGAAGAAACTCTTTTAAAATTGAATTAATGCAACAATTTGTATAAAATGCAACAATTGTACAACATTGCACATTAATGCAACAATTTGTACGTAATGCAACAATTTGTAATAAATTTATATGTTACTTTTTTTACGAATTGTCAAAAAGATATTCTAACACTGTACTACTTTATGTATTTATGCGCCTTTTATATAAATATCAATAAGAAATTCTGAGTTAAATAGTTGTATTTTGTTATTATAAGGATACATATTTCGTAAATAAAATAAGGGAAAATTGTTTTTAAAAATTTCTGGAGTAAAGTATAAATATCTGAATAAACAAACCGCCAGATTTGGCAGAGCTGTTTTCGGCCTGTATATCATTAATCTTTAAGGCTTATAACAGTGTCATTAATTCTATATCTTTGTGCTTATTTATATAAGCTTACTTATATGTGCTTACTTATATAAGCTAATGCATATATAATATCAAAAAATATTCTTTTCATTCTGCAATTTCAGTTTTTTTTAATTTAAATATTATGTTTAAAAATAAGTAATTGTAATTTTTTTTAATCGAGGTAACCTTAAAAGTTAGTTAGCATATAAAAAAATAGAATATCTGTGGATTTAATGTAATACTTTCAATTTGGCCACGTGAAACCGATACGCGATATCATGTATCGTTGATGATATTATTTGGTCACGTTAACTATAAACTGTGTAAATACGAAATAAATTTATATGTTGATATATTTGCTCTCTTCAACGTCTTGAGCATGCAAATTTCTAAAAGGCTTTTATAAAATTCAAAAATTATTTTGTTTCCCGAATTTCTAAAAAAAAAAAAAAAAAAAAAAATACGCGTTGTTAAGATTCTATATTTACAATGCCTTATACTGAAATCAATGTAGAGAAAAGTCTGATTGCACAGTTTACGTGACAACATCTTTTAACAAGTAAAATAAACTGTCATAAATCATAGTAACATTTTTTTCTGTTAAATTTATCTCAATGTTTTAAATTTACATTATGCTGTACTTTGTTCAGGAAAACACATGCATTCAAAATTATTTATTTATTATGAAAATGTGTATCACGTATTGAAAGATTTTAAATTAAGCGAAGGATGCATAATTTTTTCTCACGTAAACGTTAATGAGTTTAAGAATGAAAAACATTTCATGCAGCACTCAAACACCTATTCTTGCATCCTTTTTACGATAAGTATACTTCATTATAAAGGAACATATTTCAATTTTGTTTTTAATTAAAATACTTCAAAACAGGAATATAGAAAACTTTTATCCCCATGCCTTAAACATAATAAACAATTTCGTTTTAGAAATCCTGATTTACTGAAACACGCCAGCAGAACGTAAAGAATTTTCGAAAAACTGCTTTAAATACAACAAAAAATGTCATTGTTTGAAATTTAATCGTATCTTTTACTCAACTTCCCACATCTTAAGAAACCTATGGATTAAAATTCATGGAATATAACATCTTGTTTTCATATTTTTTCGTCACATATTATATGGAAAGATTAATGGATTAGTGAAAATAATTTCTACTCATTTCCTTAAAATCAGGTGTATTGTATAGTATAATTAAAATAAGTAATATATGTTTAGTTTTTTCGTAAAGAACGAGTAAACGCAATCTTTAAGATGGAAATGTACTTTTCACGAAAATATATTGTAAAAAAATGTTTCATTGTTTAACCTAATTTATTGTAAGTGTCAGCGATGCCTTTAGCATTAGGAATGTTTTGAAATAGTTGCTTTTGTTTGGAAAGCAAAGTAAATTATTGTCGTATATACTTGCCTTTACAGTGATATTATTTTTATTGAAATCCTATTATTGCAAAATATGGCTCTATATTGAAAATATATTCAATGATTTTCCGATAATGGCTAAATAGTTTATTTTACATGATTTTTCAAATATATATATATATATATATATATACTTTATTTTACGATATTAAAAAAAATGAAATCTTATTTATATCTTTTTATGTTTGAGATCGTTAAAAAGGAAATGTTACAGTTTATTTTCCATTATGACGTAACGGTATTTAAGCACGCAGTTTTTGAAGCATTGACGTAATCGTTAGGTGCACTAAACTGGAATAGAACAGCTTCCTGATTCGAATCCCATCAGGGTAAGGATTGTTGATTTAGTGTTGTTTGAATTAAATTGTGGATTTCTGACTTTGATGCAAACGAGTCCTTTAAAAACAATGTATCAAATTCATAAGTTTCTCTTTGAAAAATTTTAATAGTTTGTCTATGAGACGGAAATTTTTAAATACAGAATAATGAAAAAAAAAATTGTGCAAAAACGGAATTTTTTCTGGAATTTAGGGTAAAAAATACCACTAAAATACTTAAGCAGTATTGGCTTCTCGATTGCAGTTCAATTTCCGTATTTGAAAGGATTTTTTTTTTTTTTTTTTTTTTTTTTTTTTTTACAGTATAGAATATTAAGAAAATTATAAAGAATTTAAAGCGTAATTTTTTCAACTCATTTATTGGCAGGGAGAAATAATATGGTTCCTTTAAAAACTCTATATTTGATACTGGAATAAGCAATAAATTTAAAACACACGGAAGTTTCAGCAAATGCACTTCCTCTTGCCAAATAGTACGAGAAATAACCCCGTACAGAGTGATTCCTTAATTGCTAAATTTCATGTTTTGCGAGCTCAGATTTTTCAGAACTTCAATCTATTTACCTTGCAAAAAAAGAATTTTTTTATTGCAGTTATATTCTCTAATGGAGACAATGCTAGCCTCTGAAAAGTATTTTGGACGGTTAGTTCTATGATGTTCACCTTAATATTTTCGTGATTAAACATTACATATGAATTCAGTTATATGAAATTTCTGATGTTGTCCAACAAAAGAATCTGTAGCTAATCTGCGTTACCCTCTGATGTTGCGTTTCTGCCAGTTTCATAATTAAAACATCCTTCATTAAAAAACGATTTGTGGCATGTCCCGTCGTATGTTCCGACAACCTATTCTCAACTTATATACATGTTAAGATGATTTTTGTTAAACTTGTTTCAACAGCTTTGTATTTTTTGTAAAAGCATATCATGAAGTACATAGCGCCAAAGCGTATAGGAATATTTAAAAACTGTTGTTTATACAACACTTTACAAACGACTAGGTTATTGCGTAATTTTGTACTTTATTTAATGGAATAATTATATACTTAATAAAATTAATATATAAAAAATAACTAGAGTAGATGTGTCAGTAATGGACATTCTTAAGGGATTTCTTTAAAAACTGTTTTTTATTCAATAGTTATAATTGTTGTATTCTAGTTTTTTTTTTTCAATATTATATTAATCTATCAACAATAAACAATCATTCTCATAGTCTGTTTTTCCACTAATAATGAAAAGTTTATTGTAAATAACAGAAATGTATCAAAACATCCCAAATTCCAGTAATGGCCACCCTTTGTTCCAGTAATGGCCATACCACAAAAAAGTAATAGATATATAATTTTTCATGACTTTATTAATAATCAGGATTTCGTGAAAACATACTAATGAAACAAAATACTTATTTTCGAATAAATTGAACAATTAGAATATCAATAAGTAATAAAATATTTTTGATAATTATTCAATGTTTAAATTGATTATTGCGATTACCACAAAATCAATATTTTAATTATTTTAGATATATGATTTAAAATAACAAATGTAAAGGGATAAATAGTTAACAAATTACTGAGAAAGTGGGGGATTTAGAGTGGTGATAACAAAAATAATAATAATAATAATAATAATAATAATAATAATAATAATAATAATAATAATAATGATAATAATAATAATAAACGATTTGGAATATTAGTGCACAGATTCGTATATTTCACACGATGTTTTTACAGATAAACTACCCGAAACTACTTTATATATTACTTGTAATAGTTAGTATTACAAATATGAAAATGTTTGATACCATGATACCATTTATATATATATATATATATATATCGTCAGAGTTGAATAAGTGGCAATTAAGACAAACAATAATTGATTTATTTATAACAACTTCTGAAACTTAACTGTTTTAATAAAAGGGGAGGGATTGAACCCCATGAACATCTTTTTACGCCTGTGACATTAAACAACATTTTCTTGTTCCAGTTGGTGTCATTGATTGTTATATTATAAAATATGCAAGACAGAGTTAAAAATTAAATAATTATATTAAATTTTGGAAATTTTTATTAACCTCACGAAATTAATTAAAAGCAGCTATTTAGAAAAAATTGGGTGTTATCCAATTAGGTGTTTGATCCATCGGCAAAATTGTTTCTTTTCCTGTCGCCCCCGCTCAATTGGATTTTCATGAAGCTTGTTTTATTTTTAAAAATTTTGATAAACTTGTCAATGATCTCTAATCATCTCGTTTTCTCTGCTTAGCTTGGAAATTACTTTTGTAATGCATTTCAATTATTTCTTGACTCTTCTCATTTTTAGCGTTAAATAAAATAAATAAATAAATAAATAAATAAATAAATAAATAAATTAAATAAAACCTTTCAATTCTTTGAGTTTTTCCCTCTCTATTTTATTTTTATTATTAATATTTATTTATGTATTTATTTATCATGTATCTTTTTTATTTATTTATTTTTAAATTCACTTCTTTATTTTATTTTAACTTTGTTTATTTATTTTATTTCCTTCCCCCTTTTTCTTTTTTGTTAATTTATTCTATCATTGTGGCAACACTTTCGAATTCTGTATGTGCGCCTCTGTGATTGGTGCTTACGTTACAGCTAGCGCCACCTGTCATACTCTTTGTAAGCTCTCTTCGTGCCCCTTTCTGTTCATTTTTGACTTTGTCTTCTTTTGGACACGTGTATACAGTGCCTGATGACGGGTTGTTATATTTTCCATCTCGAAACACGTCATGTGTATTGTTTTGATTTTATGGTGATTTATAAAATGTTTTATTAATTTAATTGAGATATTTACAATATTTAGAGTATTTTTATTATAAAACGCTTGCAAAATGCATTTCAATAAGTGTGAATTTGTTTCAATATTTTTTTTACATAAAATTTTACTCTTTGAAAAATAATAATATTAAATTAATGTCAATAATGCATTTGACGAAATTTACTTCTTTTACGTGCTTTTTATAGCGATGATACTTTGCAAAAGGAGCATACTTAAATTTAGTTTTAATTTGTAATTCAAATTAAAAAATCTAAAATTCCCTTAACCCTATTGTGGTGGTCAATTTCATAAGAAAATCATTGGGCTTTTGAAACTTGTCCATGAAATGCAGCAGACTTTTATCAAATTCAGTTGCGCGCAACATTAAATAAATTTGTAAAGATTTTCGTCATACTTTCGTTCAGCATCTTTAAAAATTTTTGATTAAATGCTCTATAAATAAAAACGTAAAATTTGACTTGCCTAAAAATTGGAAAGATTAACGTATTATTAAAAATTCATTTCATTCCTTTTCTTGAAAATCGCTGTGCTGCATATTTAACAAGGCAAATAATTTTGTTTTATATGTTGATTTAGCAATTTCCAAAGTAAATTTACTATGGAATCTCTTTTGTATTATATTTTTAGCATTAATTATGTTTAGCTTTTCATTACTGTATCTGATATAGCTGTGCTTAAATAACAGAAAAATAATATCTAAAAGTAGTGGTTTCAAAAAGCATAAATGTTGACAGGTAAGGAAACTCGTATTATCTCAGCATCGTTCAAAAATTCTCAGGATGAGATAGAAATAATAGTAATGTGAAAATGTATTTTTAATGATTGAATATAAATATTGTAAATGCACGAAAAAATATTTAGGAATTTAGAAATTGATGCTAACTTGAGAATCTATTTTAATATGTGTATTTTAAATAGCCGAGATGACTAGAAACTAAAATATATAATTTTTGAAAATCAAGTATGACTGATATTTTCTTTGTTTGCGAAAAAAGAATACTTAACCTTTAAAATGACAAGATAAATTTTTCGTTAAATTTTAACAACAGAAGTCACTGTCTTTTTTAATTCCCGTGTTATTCTTACCTTATACCAACACTTCAGGCATTATTATCGTAATAGCCATCACAGCATAGACACATTTTCCTTATCTGTTATTACACTTAAATATATATATATATATAAGAAAAAAAATCATGACCAAATTATTTTTCATTTAAAAACTCTTTATCTTGTTTGTATACACTTCAAAATCAATTTTCATAAGACACATTTTCTTTACTTTTTCATAAAAACTCTAAGACATATTTCCTTATTTTACGTTAAAATATATATTTCAGCAGGTTTAAAATATGCTATATAACAAGAAATGTATCATCTATACCATTCGGCTCCCTTCTGAAAATACGCTTCCATTCCTCTCCGGAGACATCTTCAGTTTGAAATGATGTGGTTTTGCAGTTCACGTGAGATCCTAAAACTTGCGCTATTTTTTCACCTTTTCATTTTTTCGCTTTTCCTATTTCTCCAACATTATCTGCCAACGAGTGTCGAATGTGTAATGTTTGAATATGCAATGTCATTGCATATATTATCTCCCTCTAGGCTGATTTTTATTACCAATCTATCTAGGCCAATTACGAAAACCTACATAAAGCATTAATGAGCGAAGTCGTAGAAATCAGCCTAGACAGAGATAATATATGCAACGACATTACACATTCAAATATCGAAGAACAGGGAAAACCGAAAAAAAAGAGGAAAAGCTTTAGGATCTCATGCGAACTGCAAAGCAACATCATTTCAAACAGAAGATGTCTTCGGAGAGGGATGAAAGCGTTTTTTAAGAGAGGAGCTGAAAGGTATAGACGATTCATTGCTTGTTATATAGCATATTTTAAACCTGCTGAAATATATATTTTTAAGTAAAAAAAAAAAAAAAAAAGGAAATACGTCTTAGAGATTTTATGAAAAAGTAAAGAAAATGTGTCATGAAAATTGATTTTAATGTGCATACAAACAAGATAAATAGTTTTAAATGAAAAATAATTGTGTCATAATTTATATATATATATATATATATATAATTCCTATAGTAATTTCAAACATTACCACAAACCGTAAACTTTGATTGAAGTACAAAATTAACTGAACCATGCCAAATAAGAACTATATTTTAACTTAATAAATAATCTCTAAGAAACACAACATAACCAACATTAACTTAAACAAAATGAACCATAAGAAACAAGACAAATAACTAACTAAACGTGGAGACAGGATGCGTGGCTTATGACACGCCAATACAGAGTTAAATCTGTTTTTAAGCATGCAACATTCCCCAGATTTACCTGTCGAGACCATCTGAAAAAACGAAAGAAACAAGATTAAAACTAAATGAAATTGACCGACCCAAATCAGTTAATATCAAAAGCAATCTGATTCCACTACAATCCATAAACCGCACGCTTCGAGTAAAGGCATCAATTCACTTCTGTTCTTGCAAGTTCTTACATAATTATGCGTCATATTTTTAACCAGACTCACAGGATAACCCTGTTTCATAGAAATGACATACCATTTAAGCATATCCTCTTTCAAAATGTCTCTATCTAATTTCAATCGGTTTAATCTGTTTAAACCGTTAATATAAATGTTTCTGAATACCGATATATGGACATTTGATTTGAAATTCAATATTGCAATTATTTTAAAGTTAAAGTTTTCTCTTTTATCATAAACCGATGCAATTAAATTTCTGTTTTCTAATTTTAGATTTACATCCAAATTATTTGTATTATAACTATTTTGACTACCGGAAAGTTTTTTGGATAATAGTTAAATTCATGGATAGTCTTCATTCCATCCAGCTCAACAATAAAAACGTCGTCTATATGTCTGAAACTGTTTATGCCTTTATGTAAATCACTTTTATTTCCAAACACACCCTTAAAATCAATTAAGCTACAAACAGTGGTACTTTCAAACTTCTTTACTCGACTATAAACTCATAAAAGACTTACCTGGCAAAACGTATATATATATAAATGTACTAACAGATAAGGAAAATGTGTCTATACTGTGACGGCTACTACGATAATAATGCCTGAAGTGTTGGTATAAAATACGTATGAAAAAAAAGTTATATTGGTAGTTTTTTTTTTTTTTTTTTTTTTTTTTTTTTTCAGTTTAACATCTTCAAAACCATATACATAAACCTTATACATGGTATTTTCGAAGTGATAAATGAATCAATAAATACTATTACTGTATTATAAAAATTCTAAATGAATAACAAATTGAATTATATTTATTTTAAAAATCATATTTTCATTAAAAGGCATGATTTCGTGTAGAAAGAAAAATAAATTAAGTATACTTATAATTTTGTTTTCTGAATTGCAAATTTGTTTTCACATAAATTTTGGAAAATGCTGTCTGGAAAAGTGGAATTTCTTAAAAAAAAAAACTATTAGAGAATTTGCGGAAGTCCATCTACTGAAGAACTATGATTAAACATGACATGGGAAAACTAAAGGCCTCATAATTTAAGAATAAATATATTAGTTCGCGTAATACATTGTTCTAAAACAATTTTCGAAATATAAATAACAGATATAACAAAACACGCTCCTACTTCTAAATTAGATTCTATTAAAAGAGTGTGCTGCTCATCAAAAATAAATAAATGTGTAAATTACAATCCCAAACGTAAAAGTTAATATGTTTTAGAATAAAAAATAAATTCTACATTTCGAGTGTTGCAATCAAAATTACACTATCGTGATATTTTAAGGCACAAGTATTTTGTGGAAGTAGCAAACTTCAATTTTCCTTCTAATTGAAATATTTCAAAGTAGAAAATAATCTACATTTTCACCTCTATTCTTTTTTGAGTTTGTAAATTTCTTTTTAGTAAATGCTTATCTTTTTAAACAGATAAGTGAAACTCAAGTGTGTTTAATCGGATAGAATTTTATGGAAAAATATAATTTCTTTCTTTGAAATTTCGTGAACACTTCTGCTCCATATAACATATTTTTAATCTACAAATAAAAATGTAACACAGTTTTTTGTTTATTATTCTGCTTTGTGACACTTAGGCATTCTAAAAGTAATGGAGAACAAAAATAATACAATAACCATTGTAATATTTATTTTAAATATTTTCTGTATTTTTTTCAATTGCGAGATTTTTTTATAATTATTTTCAAGATACAATTGCCAATATTTATAATGAAGGTTTAATCAAGTAAAGGTACACAAGCACCCATCATCAAAATTTTTATTAACACGTTTAATAAAAAATATACGTAAAATTTCATAAATGTTTCTTCATTTTTGAGCAAAAATTATATATTCACTACAAATTATTAGTAATAACATGCTTTCAATAGCAATTCACGATCAATTTTAAATAAAAACATACACGTTTTTTCTTTTCATAATTGAATAATGAACTAAATACATAATCGAGTTTCATCACACCGTATTATCACTATGACAATCACAATAAGATAATTCTGCATTGTCAAATTTGCTGGTGAAAATCGTGATTTACGTACAATTCTGAGTTGAATTATCTTTTTTAGAAAAATATGACTCTTCTTCATCTTCTGCAGAAGTTTCCACTAAACAGTGGGTTTCAACGACCCATAAAAATAAATCTCCTGAAAACAATGTTTAAACACACAATAAAATACATAAGGTAATTTGAACAGACGTATACGTTTCATGAGTTCCAGGACTCGCATCATCAGTGTATAAAATCTATAAAAAACAATATTCCCCCAACTAATGTACGGCGAAAATCCAAATGTCAGAAAACACAATACCAAAAGACCATCAAGTTCCAACAGCCAATGATGTCAAAGTGGAAGTGAAGTATCGTGACACAACAAATTAACCCAGAAAGTTGAGATGTAAGCTACACTAGATAAATCATTAACTAAGGATTTTTTAAGTCTATGGATATGAACAGCTTCAAGAAAATCTAAATCTAGAGGAGTTATGCATTTCTTGACAATGCAAGCTGAGTCAAAATTGAAATTAAGTCCCCCCCCCCCCCCCTCGCAATGAGATGCAATAGAGCATTTTTGCAATTCTTTTTCTTTACATAGTTTATGTGTTCTTTGTCTCCGTAAAGAGGTTTTCGTTTAGTCTGTCCAGTATAAGACAAACCACATTGACATTGAATATTGTAAACACCCCAATAATTTTGAGGATGAATTTGCTGTGAAAAACTTAATTTATTAACTGGTTTAAAAACCACATTAAAAATATAATGTCTTAAGATATTAGCTGCTTTAAAGCTAATACTATTATAAATGGTAAAATGATAAGGTTAGAAAAAGAAACCGCAGTATCAGAAGAATCAGGATTATTAACTTATTTATTAAGACTATGAGAAATGAATTTTATTTATTTATTGATATAAGATTTCACCACGATCGGTAGCAACAGATCTAATATAATTTAATTTTGTAAAAAGGGAATTGTTATCTGAACAAATTAAGCGAACTTTATTAACGAAATAAAGAAAAGCCGAAGCTTTTTGTGAAGGAATTGAATTGAAATTGGGAAGGGGGAGTGTGACATTAAAATGCTTACGGTAAAAGCAAGCGTCAAATGTGTTGAGCTGACGAATGACCAACACATAAGAAAATGACAATTTATTATCAATTTCAATTTCATAAGTAATTTGAATAATTGAATCTATTGAGTTCAAAATTGTCAATACATTTTCAACAGAGAAAAGAGAAAGGTCCAAGAACTCAAATGAATTATTTACATATCTACAATAAAATGGGAAGTTGCTAAGGTTAAACATCGTAACCTCAAAGCAATGCATATATAAATCGGCTAGGTAAGGACTAAGGGGATTACCCATTGCTAAACCATATCACATAGAATAAAATTGATTTGAAAATTGAAATGAATTTTGTTTTACACAAATACTGGATAATTCAATAACGTAATTAATTTCATAATCTGTGTAATGAAACTCTTTTAATCCAGCAGTGAGACTTTGCAGTGCACCTTGAACTGGAACATGGGTGAATATAGAAGTAACATCAAACGAAACCATGCGCAAAGAGGGGGAGAGGAAGTAATTTTTAATACGATTTACAAATAAACTAGAATTCTTAATAGTGTAAATATTGAATTTGAAAAGGAATGAAAAGCATTTAACTAAATATTTAGCAAGAGGGTATGAGGCAGAACCAATATTGGATACGATAGGACGGAGGAGAACACCAATTTTATGAACTTTAGGAAGAGCGTAAAAGCGTACATTCAGCAATAGAAGGAATTAATGACATTTTAATATTGTCATCAATACAAGGAGAGGTTTTTATAAGTTTTCTCGTACTTATTTGATCACTGTCGGAGGAATCGCGATTTAATTTAACATATGGACCGGATTGTTAAAGATTCCACACTTTATCTAAATAAACTGTTTTGTCTTGTAAGACTCTTTGACCTCCCTTATCAGCTTTAGAGATAACAATGTCATCATTAGATTTTAAATATATATATATATATTTAAACCAGTTAATAAATTAACATTTTCACAGCTTAAATATCGAATTCCTCCTCAAAATTATCGGGGTGTTTACAATGTTCAATGACAATGTGGTTTGACCTATATTTACAAACTAAACGAAAACTCCGTTACAGAGTCAAAGACCACATGAACTATGTAAAGAAAAAAGAATTGCAAAAATACTCTATTGCCTCTCATTGTTGTGGGGAGATACATAATTTCAATTTTGACTCAGCTAACATTGTCAAGGAATGCATCACTCCTTTGGATTTAAACTTATTTGAAGCTGTTCATATCCATAGATTAAAAAAAAATCCTAGGTTAATGATTTGTCTAGTTTAGCTTACATCTCAACTTTATGGGTGGATTTTTTGTGTCATGACACTTCACTTCCTCTTTGACATCATTGGCTGTTGGAACTTGATGGTCTTTTGGTACTGTGTTTTCAGAAATTTGGGTTTTCCTCGTACATGTAGTTGGGGGATATTGTTTTTATAGGTTTTATACACTGATGATGTGAATCTGGAACTCATGAAACGTAATTCTGTTCAAATTACCTTATATTTATTATTGTGTGTTTAAACGTTGCTTTTAGGTGATTTATATTTCTACAAAAGGTTTTATTTATCATAAAAATAGTTTTGAGAGATCCTTTCCGTCTCTCTCTGTCCAGAGTGATATCATTATTTAACCAATATGTATTCATTGTCTCTCGTATGCAACTTTCTCAAGTCATCCTCCGTCTGCTTCTCCTACGTTTGCCATCCGGAAACCATTCAAAGTTAACTTTACGAATGCGTTCTTCTTTCATTCTGCTGGCATGACCATACTATCAATGCTTGTTATACTCGATTCTATTAACAACAATATGTTTGACTTGCATTATTTCACATATTCTTGAGTTTCCAATTTTATCCAGACTAGACTTTCTCACTGATCTTCGCCAGAAGTCCATTTCGGTAGAAAGGAGATTCTTTTTTTACCTGGAGATTTAATGCCTATGTCTCTGAACAATATAGTAAAATGCTTTGTGCAATAGTATTATAAATTAATCTCTTAGTTTTAGGTGGAATGTTTCTACTCCACAGAACATAATTTAACATTGCTGTTGCTTTTCTGCCTTCACTAATTATCTTTACCACATCTCTCTGGCTTGCTCCATCTTCATGTATGATAGATCCAAGGTATTTGAGTTCCTCTACAGTTTTAATATTAGTAGTATTTAATAAAATGCCAGTTTTCTGACCAGTAGTTAAAAGTTCTGTTTTACTCATATTTATTTTTAATCCCCATTTTTCATAAGTGTTCTTTAATTTACGAAACATGTATGTGGCATCTTCTTCATCTTCTACACTGATGACTTGTTGATCCGCAAACAATAAATGATGGATATATTTATCGTCTTTCAGTTTCAGACACATTTTATGACATTTCATTGTCTATTCTCTGAGGCAGACATCAATGTATAGTTTAAATAACGTTGGCGAAAGACAACAACCTTGCAAAATTCCTTTACTTTTTAAGAAAGTTTCAGACAATTTATTTCCAAGTTTAACTTTACAGCTGTTACCATAATATATTGCCTTAATAATATTGATACCTTTTACATTAATATTAGCAACTTTTATTACTTTCCAGAGAAAATTTTGCGGTACGGTGTCGTAAGCATTTTCATGATCCACAAATGTATGTACTGTAGTATTTTTCTTTATCCCTCTGTTTTTCCAAAGTCTGTCTCAGAGCAAAAAATGTGGTGATCGCAAGATCTACCTACTGAAAAGCCACTGTGTTCTCCCATCCCTTCATATTCTTCTTCCAGTATATTTCTTAAAATTCTTCCGAATAATTTTATTATTAGGCTTGTAAAACACATTCCTCTATCGTTGCTACATAGTTTCTTGCCCCTTTCTTAAAAATAGATATTAAATATCCCTCTTTTATTTCTTGCGGAATTGGATCTCATGCCAGAATCCTATTGTACAGATGGGATAATATATTTACAATAGATTTTCCACCATATTTTCGTAGTTCAAGATTTACACCACCTGGTCGAGGTTATCTACCATTTGAACCCTCTCTGAATACATTTTCGACATCTGTGCTAGTGATTTGAAATCCGACATTTAG
Source organism: Maratus speciosus (assembly GCA_963932465.1). Lineage (NCBI taxonomy): Eukaryota > Metazoa > Arthropoda > Arachnida > Araneae > Salticidae > Maratus > Maratus speciosus. The sequence continues at coordinate 303,968,864 of OZ010795.1, forward strand.
GTGTTCAAACACCTCTGTCTCCTTAATATAATCTCTATTTTCCCTAAAGAAATTCCACAAAATATGTCCTCCAAGCATCAATCTTAATCTTTTGAAGTTTCGTTATGATAAGTATCAGATCTCTATCATTTTAAAATCTTCCAAGATTCAGTGGCTATTTTAAATCCGAGTTGGCAACTTAAGTTAGCACATGACCTTTCCCAAGCCTCATTTTATTATCGTCTAATTTCTTTGAATATCTTTTTTTCTTATTTTTATATGTATCTAGACTATCATCATCTATTTTATTTAACCAGTTTAAAAATGCTTCTTTCTTTTCTTCAATTCCTTTAATAATTTCTTAATTTAGCCAGATTTTATTGTTGTGTCATTACTGCACCTTGTTCAAAAAATTTCTAGAGAAACAGCACTAATATTTACTTTAAGGTGGTTATACAGACCTTCTGCCTTACCTTCAAAATCTATGAGTAGCCTATCATTCATCCTTTTCTCATATATGCCTTTAATGCTGCCATCTTGTAGCAATTTTACTTTAAAAGTTGGTTTACTATCTTTCCCTTCCTTTTGTTCCCAATACATTTTAGCTTTACCCTTTAAACAAATCCATCCAATTTTTGCTTTTACTAGATAATCATCTGAGCAATAATCTGTCCCTCAGAAAACTCTAACATCCATTGTTATGGCTGAAGTATTCTGCCTAGTTATAATCAAATCAATAATCGATTGCTGATTTTACTGTTCTCGGCTACATGTATAACGATAGATGTCCTTATGCTGGAAAAAAGTATTCTGTATTTAAAGGTCTGATTGCTCACCGTTTCCCATTGTCATTGCAAACTTCCTTTCGAAATCTTCCAATTACACTATTTCTCAGCATTTTACCTACTCTGTCATTAAGGTCTACCAATAGAAAGATATCTGTTCTGTTTGGTGTACTTTCAATGATATCCCTTAATTCATCCTAATGTTTTATTATTCTTCCATACTAGCATCGTTTGTTGGTGGATATGTTCCGATTATATATTATTACTATATTTATCTCTTCCAAAAATGGACATGTAGACTGTCATAATCCTTTAATTATAATAATTCAAATTAGTTATATTACTGCGGCATCATGTCTGAGACTCCTGCATTAGCATGATAACCAATTAGCATGTTTTTTTTTTTTTTTTTTTTTTTTTTTTTTTTTACCAACTCCACTCCAAACATAAAGATAATTACCAGTCATTTCTTCTGACTTGCCTTTACACTTTGTCTCAGAAAACACTGCTACGTCACGTCAATTTTAGTTGCCATTAGCTCTACTGGTAGAGTGTGGATTTTATTGGTTATTCCCTGAACGTTCCAACATTCAAAAATCATATTCCTTTTTCGACCGCCAAGTCGTTTCTACAAAGTCCGTCCGGAATTATTTTTCTTCTTGGGTCTTTTAGCAGCGGATACGTTTTTGCGTTGAACGAGGCGCTAGCCCGTTGGAGGGCTACCCCAACCTTGAGGACCAGGGTTTCTCTTTTAGGCAGGATACTCACCTTGTACCTGACTGGCTTGAGTGGCCCTAACAGGAGCTATGCTCTTCGACAATAGCCTCAAGGATCTTTGTGTCATGCAAGACCACACCACCGCAACATAGGGGAGACATCCTCGGGGGCGGGGGGGGGGGGGATATAACTAAAAACTGAATATGCATTAAAATAGATTTTTCCAGTACTATTTTTCTTGTTCGTATACCTTTTTAAATATATCTCATGAAAAAATATGAATTTCCTTTAAACGTGTTTAAATGTACAAATATCCCATATTACATTGTAATTAAATGTGCTATGCAATATAATTAATATCAGTATGTAGAAATAAATGGCCTTACTATTTACTTTTCTGAAATTATTAAATTAAAAAATATATATATATATATCCGAAATGTAGATAAAAACATTTTGTAAATTTTCGTATGACATAAATAAAATAAGTGAGACCATAAAAGTTTTCCGCAAATTGATTATTTTCAAATAATGTGCTGTTTATGTAAATGTACATCCCTGTAAAAATATTTTAAACGAATTAAAATAAATGGCAAATTACGATTTCACGCTTGAGTCTAAATGAAATTTAGAATGTAAATGATTTGAAAAGAGCGAGTGTAGAATTTAAAATAACGTTCTTGTATATTTTTTTACTTTGAATTTCCTTTGTTAATTAAATAAATTCATATTTCGCTTTTAATTAAAATTATTCGAAATAGGAAAATCTAAGACATTTATAGACAGATCATTGCGTTTCCGAAGATGTCCCTATAGAAAATGATTTTATGTTTGAAACCCCTTAGTAGAATAAACTGGATTTAAAAAGTTAAATATATTATTTCTTTCCCTAAAATTTTTGTTTAGTTTATTTAAATTTATAAAAGTTAAAAATAAAAATTTACATGGAATTTTTATTTTTTTTTTAATATTTGTCGGTAATTATTTAAAAATTTAATGAGTTTTAAAGATGCATTTTTGTTGTAATTTAAAAATTGCTACGCAAAATCAATTACACGCCAATATAGGCGTGTTACCAGAAAAATCTAATTTTGACTTTTTTGGTTAGCAACATGTAATTACAATGCAATAACTTTTGTGTGACAACCAACAGGGAAAAAAAACTAGAGTACTTTTTCATCCAGTAAGCACGCCCCTAATTACCCCCACCCCCCACCCCCCCCAAGTCCTCAAATAACTTTTTTAGTACATTCTTAACGAACTTTGAATATAAAAAATAAAGAATCAACTCACATCTTTCCAACCAAACGTCTGGTTTCTGGCCCCGTATTCTTTCACACTGTACACCAGGCAAACTGCGCTGGTTGCAAATTCATAAATTTTGTACACAAATCTCGAATTTATATCATTTTATATTTTTTAAAGAAAAATCTTGCAAAAAGAACCTGTGGGTTTTGAGCGCGCTGATTTCTGCAGAGTACTCCTGACGTGCTACACAGGATACTGTTTGTTTGCTGAGGCGAAACACTTTCCGTATGAACTACACTTTATGATTAACAAAAAGTTGTTTTGTTAAATAAGTGGCCATGTTTTTCAGTTACATTAAAAAATGTCTGAGATGCAGCTCATGCCGTATATTCATCTCTCATACCTTTTAAAATTTTCATAATAACTGACTTGATTTCCGCAGTTAGTAATCATCTCATTTAATATCTAATATCTCATTCAAATTACTATAAGGATATCCAATTACATTGTAATATTTTACTTGAATGTTTGAAATTTTGTAGCGCTGTGCCAACTTAATTGGCTAAATTGACAAGTTGTTTGCGCGAAGAATTGTGGGTCATAGCAATTTTAATGTCTTTAAAAAACGCTCAATGTTTTGCATCGCACGGTGACCTTTGGAGGTCCATAAAAAATGAACAACTCAACTTTGGAAAGAAAATAGATTACGTCTTTTAACAAGGTAGGTAACAACTGGTAATTTTTTTGGAGAAAATCTGATATGTCATGAATCACAGGTGTGACACACTCTCAGATTCTTGCTCTTAAACGTAATGATATGAAACCAACGCAATGCCATAAACCAGATTCTTGAAATGGCATATTTAAAAAGAGGTATTAGTTATTTTTACATAATACAATAAAATATTTTAGAATTATTTTCTTAAGGAGGATAGTTACTAAAATTAATATGAAGAAATATTAAAAATACATTCAACTGATATTGAAGAGTTTGTATAATATAGTACAATTTATTATGAATAAAGATACTAACTGCTAGAAAAAAGCATAGAATAATGATGAATCGCTGTGCCAACTTAACAATAATTGTTATGCATGGGATGTAGGAGGGTTCATCTTTATATAACAGATGAGAAGCCTGTGGAAGCTTGTTACCACAAGGTCACTGACGGTCACAAACTTTTGCATTTTCGCTGTTTTATACCATTTTCAAAGCCCAATAACAGCTTGCGCGTTGAAGTTGCCATGCCAAAAGAGGTGTCATTTGAAAGACATGCATTAGCACTTTTTAAAAATGTACATATAATTGTGGCAAGTTGGATGCGCTTTTAGTAACAGATCGACAAAATGTGCAAAATGTCATATTTGACCGATATTCAAACTGTCATAATTTGCTGCGGCAATGACATTTTGAAATAATTCTTTTGTCATTCTTTCATTCTATTATTGCTCTTTATGAAAAAATAAACTCCATTGAGGCATGCACCTTTAAAAAAAATATTTTTTTAAACATACTCTATTCCGGTAGTCAGGACTTTTTTGCTTTTCAGAACAACTCGTCTGAATAACAATTTTTTAACATTTACTTGGCTATATGAATTGATATATTTTAATATATTGTGACACATACAGTCGTGGCGATAAGTTTAGTACCACCACTGAAATTTAAGATCCAGACAATAAATTGCTTCTGCGACATTTATTACTCAAAGTTCAGACGAAAAGCGACTACAGTAACTCCACTGTCAGACGGAATGATGGCATCTGACGAAAATCGATTTGATTTATGACGTTATCAGTTGTTTCAATTTTAAAAAAGCTAGTTTTTGCACGGTGGTCCTAAACTTTTGGCCACGACTGTATATGATATTGATTTTATTTATTTAATTTGACAATCGAAATTCTTGACGTTTATAATCTATAATGATAATACAAGTATATTTAGCTAACACTATCAATATTTTTACACCCCCCCCCTTCTCAAACATATAATTGTTCCTTGTAACACTCTTGAATGTCTTTTAAGCATGGAACTGTAAAAGGATGAGCCCCATACGATTATATAGGGCCAAAGAAGATGGCGCTTCGATGTACAGTATCAATATCATCACGTATTGGCCATTTAAACTCTTGAGCACCTCTCTGGTGAAGAAATTTCATTTTAAATAAATCCATCCCACAGTCTTCTAGAAGTTTTCCAATGTAAAATCTTTTGTCAAACATGACTGCTAAAATGAATGGGGATGTACTTCATTTTCCTTTTCCACAAAAAGTTTCATCTCTTTCCTAATATTTTCTCTCTGTTTAAGCTGAAAATAAGAAAATTTATATTTTTTCAATAATTAAAAAAATGTGTAAATTTGAAAACAAAAATAAAAAAAAGATACATAAATTTTATCATTAAAAACATACCTCATTGTCTTCAATTGTAGCATATAAAAATTCGTCATCTTCTTCATTTGTATCATCTTTTTCTGCCTAAAAATTTTTAGTTTTTCCTTTCATTCTACTGAAATAAGACATCACTTGTTCCTGTGTCAAATATTCTTCTTGGCAAAAATTTTTCTTTCCGTCTGCTGTTAGACCTCTCATCATCTTCACAATATTATGCGCAGTTAATTTATTACCTCCTTTATAAAAGCACTCTTCGAGAAATTGTTTTTGATTTTAACTTAGACGTGTGACTTTTCTTTTAGATTTGATGCTTATCCTTCCTGTGATATAAAATATGAATACGTTTGATTAATACTAGAAGCAGTAACAGTTTCAAAGGAGTTGGTAATAAGATAATCAGTTTTTTTTTTTTTTTTTTTTTTTTTTTTTTTTTTTTTTTTTTTTTAATGGTCTCCATCCTTTTTGCAAACATATTTTTATCTTTGTCCATCCCTGAGATTAATTTTGGAATTGTGTGCTCTCCTCTTGCTATAAGCACAAGCAGCGACAATTCATAAGCATTTTCAAATGTAGAAGTACAATTGTCTTCAGGACAAAACAGAAAGAGACATTGACTTTTTACTTGAATGTTTTTCTATTGTTTGTTTTGAACTGAATGGGCGTATTATTTGAAAGTTTCAGTTGAATTCTAAGTTGTTGTATGGATTTTTTTTCCTGTACCAAATTAAAAATGTTTTCAAAATATCACCTCATCATTTTCAAACTTTACAGAATGGTATAACTGGATATCTGTTATCTCAACACTTCCAACATAACATTGATCTTTATTAATGTCAATAATCGAAACCTTGGCATTCTTCATACGCCCCTTAAAAATAAGTTCACCGTACATATCTTGTGCTGTTGCAACATCATGCCCCTCGCATAAATATGTCCTCATAAACATCTTTGAAATAGCACTCTCTCGATTAGCCTGATCCTTTCCTCTCTGTGGTTCATTATCCCGTTAACAGTCTCGCGTTGGTCTTTTCCCCGCCCGAAATTCGTTATCTTCCTGTAACTCATTTCTTATTAAAGTTACGATAGCCAAATTCCGTGTAGCTGACATTGAGTGTTCACACTCTTGTGTAGTAAAATTGCAAGTCATTCCTGCTATTTCTTAGCATTTTATCGCATTCTTAAGTTTCAATCGGTCTAAATGACCGCGTTGCGACCACTTGCGTTAGTTGAATTTTCCCCCCTGGTGTTCATCCTTTCCCATTTCCGCGAAATCTGCGGGGGAAAGTTTCTTCGAAGTACGGACTATCTGTCTGTTGTTATTTCGTCTTTCTTCTTTCTGCTATTTTACTCGTTCATAGAGTACTTTTTTTACTTTTAGAATGTTACTTAAAATTGTTTTATTATATTAGTTGTGAAGTCAGTTCGCACAAAAAACTGATTGATGGTCAATTACATTTTTTTTTTCATTGTCAAACATTGCGGGAATAAATTCTCAAATTGATAATCGTTTAAATATGGAAAAAAGGGAAATTCATCATCATTATTTGGAAGAAGTTGCTTTCCATTTATTACCGGAACATATAAATGGAAAAAAAACACAATAATACAGGCAAACCATTAAAAAAAAGAGAAGAGAATTTTGTGGGAATCAGTAAAAAAATTGCCGTATCTCCAAAATCTGAAAAGTATTGTTTTAGTACAATAAAACAAACTCGAAAGATAAAACAGTTTTCTCAGAAATGTAGTATGTATATCTGCGAAGAACATACATATAATTTATTTGCACAATAATGAGAATTTTATAATATAAGTTAGAAACTGCGCAAATAAAAATATCTTTTGGATAATTCAGTGAATATTTATACTATTAAAAAATATTTTAAGTATTTTTCTAAAATTTATCTATTTTTAAATTTTCATACTGTAAGTAAAAACACATTTTTTTTTTTTAACATTGCCGCAGAAAAGGTTTTTTTTTTAATTATTATTGAAATCCAATAGAGGATTGGGGACGGTATCTAACAAATTTAAATTTGTTGTCCTTCATCAATTGTTCAAACTATTTTTCAGAATATTGTTTTTCAGAATACGAGAGAAAATTCATTTAAATAAAATTATTGCTGCATATTTATAATTTCGGAGAAAAATTTCTTATTGTTTTCATTATTTTAATGAATGTTATTATAAAACAATAAATTATAACAATAATACCTTATTATGAAATGTACAATTGGATATTTATTTTAATTAAATAGTTGCTGTAAAATACATCCCTATTAAGATCAACCTTTCAGTGATTCTATTAATTAAAATAATTTATCCATCTTAGGATTTAAATCTACAATTGCAAATGTATTTAAATTAAATATATAATTTCAATAACTTATTATTTATTTTATATAAGCGAAGTTCGTATCCAGAGTTTTTATTCAGGGGCGCTGCTCCCACCCTGAAATAAGTAGAAAAACTACAAAAAGTGCATTTTCATTTAAAAATGGATTTAATCATAAAATCTCGAGAGCCCCCCCCCCTCCTCTCACCCCTCATACACACAGAGACATCCCACAAAATAAATAAATAAATAAATAAAACGTAGTTACAACATTTACATTTATAATTTCGAAATTAAGTATTTTTTACCTTTTTCTTTATTATATATAATATGCTGGTGAATTAGTGGTATTGTATTTTATTTGCTGTTGCATGTCATAGGTTCCATTTTTATTTTCAGTTTAATTGTTCAATTTAATGTCAGTGTAATATATTGATGCTAAATTTATTAATTTTATTTTATTAAATGGATATAGAGTGCCGGAGTATCATAAAAATCTACCTGACTCTGACTCTGTCCTTCCAAAAAAAAATAAAAAAATACCCCTATCACGAATTTAGATTCATATTCGTAAATGTTTTCCTACTAATTATTGATTCATAGTAACATCAGAAATTAAATCAAATCATTTACTATTTACTTTTAAGTATTTATGCAAAAAGAAGAAAGAGTTATTAAAAACATTTATCTAGATGCCAACTGAATATATACTTAAGCGAAATAAATAATTTGCTGTAAAAGGTTGTAAAATGAATAATTGCTGTAATCTTTTAAAGTTTAGTCAATATTTTCACCCTACGTTATCCGTTTTCGATCATCTGATAACACCGGCAAGTTTCCCCTTCGTTTTCGGCCTGCTGGTAACTGCGGCAAATGGACCGAACGCGACTACTAACGTTCTAAAAAATGTCGCGACTACTCTCGGGTTATAATCATGTCGAAGATCTTTTACTCCCATTTTCTTTGCCATAAGGTAACCGCTTTCGGCACATACATTGCCGGAATAACAACCCGCATTGTCAGTTTTCACATGCAGTTTTTTTATGTGAGAAAATTCTAGTTTAAATTGATCTAAGGTATGTTTTGACACACATAACTTGATCGCAATTTTCAAGAACTGTAAAATAAGTTATTTTTTCAACTGTTTCATTAAATTTTGTGACAAATACATCAACATGGATTTCTATACCCCTTTTTCTAAAATAATCCTGCTGTTTTTCGTGGTAGTTCTGAGGTAAATTTTTTTGTGACCAGTCTTGCAGCCAAAATACCGTCTCTCCATCGGTTTGTTCTAGTGCCCTTAGATTATCTTATTACCAACTCCTTTGAAACTGTTACTGCTTCTAGTAACAATCAAATGTATTCATATCTTATATCACAGGAAGGATGGGCATTAAAAGCTAAAAGAAAAGCCCCACGTCTAACTGAAAATAAAAATTAATTTCTCAAAGAGTGCTTTTTATAAAGGAGATAAAACGGGTAATAAATTAACTGCGCATCATATTGTGAAGATGATGAGAGGTCTAACAGCAGACGTAAAGAAAAATTTTTGCCCAGAAGAATATTTGACACAGGAACAAGTGATGTCTTATTTCAGCAGAATGAAAGGAAAAACTAAAAATTTTGATGCAGAAAAAAATGATGCAAATGAAGAAGATGACGAATCTTTATATGCTACAATTAAAGACAATGAGGTATTTTTTTAATGGTAAAATTTATGAATCTTTTTTATTTTTGGTTTTGAAATTTGCACACTTTTTTTTAATTATTGAAAATATATAAATTTTCTTATTTTCAGTTTACACAGAGAGAAAATATTAGGAAAGAGATGAAACTTTTTACGGAAAAGGAAAATGAATTACATCCCCATTCATTTTATGCAGTCATGTTTGACAAAAGATTTTATATTGGAAAACTTCTAGAAGACAGTGGGAGTGATTTATTTAAAATGAAATTTCTTCACCAGAGAGGTGCTCAAGAGTTTACATGGCAAATACATGATGATATTGATAATGTACATCGAAGCACCATCTTCTTTGGTCCCGTATAATTGTCTGGGGCTGATCCTTTTGCAGTTCTATGCTTAAAAGACATTCAAGAGTCTTACCTGGAACAATTATATGTTTGAGGTTTTTTTTTTATTGTAACAAATATTGGTAGTGTTAGCTGAATATACTTGTATTATCATTATAGATTATAAATGCCTAGAATAAAAGAATGCCAAAGGAACTATTTCAAAATGTGACTGCCGCAGGAAATTATGACAATTTGAATATCGGTCAAATATAGACATTTTTCACATTTTGCCGCTCTGTTACTAAAAGAGCATCCAACTTGCCTCAATTATATTCACATTTTTAAAAAGTGCTAATACATGTCTTTCAAATGACACCTCTTTTGCCATGGAAACTTCAACGCGCAAGCTGTTATTCGGCCTTAAAAATGGCAAAAAACAGCAAAAAGGCATAAGTTTGTGACCTTCAGAGACCTTGCGGCAACAAGTTACCACAGACTTTTCATCTATTATATAAAGTTGAAACCTCCTACATCCCATATGTAAAAAGAATTTTCTGGCAAGTTGTTTGCGCAAATAATTGTGGGTCATAGCAATTTTAATGTCTAAATAAAACGCTCAATTTTTCCCACCGCACGGTGACCTTTGGGAGACCATAAAAATAAACAACTGAACTTTGAAAAAAAACTTCTGGATTTGGCATTTTAACAAGATAAGTAATAACTGGTAATTTTTTGGAGAAAATCTGAGATGGCATGAATCACCTCATAATGCTAGGTGTGACACTTTCTCAGATTCTTGCTCTTAATATCAATAATATCATACTTTCATGAGGAAAAAAGGGCCAAATTTTGAAACATTAAAACAATAATTTCACAGATCAAATTTTTTAATTACAAGTTCACTAGATTAAAAGATACGTTTTTTGATAAATTTCCTTTATAAAATCCAAAAATTTAAATTTATGATGCGAACTGTCTGTATGAAATTTATATCTATAATGTCAGTTAAGAGTTTCTAAACATTTCTAAGAGTTAAATTACTTTTAAGACAATATTTCAAAATCAACATATTTTACAAAATATTACAGCTTAATAATTTTTAATCACAGAAAATAGAGACTAATATTCTTCGTTTAGCCATTCAATTTAAATATGCAGTAATATAGTTTACATTTTCAAATGTGGTGTACAAAAGCTGCAAATAGTTGAATCAAAAGTGAATTTTAAATATTAATAAAACTGCATGGGCGAAAACTTTTGAAACTTATATAAATCCGGTTACATCTTGAAAACACTGTATATTTATGTAATTTCAATTGAATTAATTTCCCATGTGTTCAAGAGCACACTAAATTGGGATTATTTCAAAATATTTATTACTTTTATAGTGCATATTAAATGCGTTATACAAGTAAAATGCTTGTAGTATAATGCATTTTAAATGCATTATTCATATATCAATATTCTGTTAATTAAATGAAAAGCACAAGTTATATTTAATTAGCTTATTTATGTTTTACGCTGTATTATACGGACACTCTAAATAATTTTACAACTTCATTAAATACTGTCGTCTGAATTAAGGAAATGTTATAGACATGCATGTACATTAATATTCTTACATCTAATTTACTAAGAAATAAGATACAACGCGGAATTCAAAGTTCTGTAATGTAGATTCTTCATTATTCTATGCTTGTTTCTAGTAGTTAGTATCTTTATTCATAATAAATTATACTATACTATACAAACGCTTCAATACCAGTTGAATGTCTTTTTAATATTTCTTCATATTAATTTTAGTAATTATCCTCCAAGAAAATAATTCTAAATTATTTTATTGTATTCTGTAAAAATAACTAATACCTCTTTTTAAATACGTCATTTCAATTATCTGGTTTATGGCATTGCGTTGGTTTCATATCATTACGTTTAATATCAATAATATAATACTTTCATGAGGAAAAAAGGGCCAAATTTTGAAACATTAAAAACAATAATTTGACAGATCAAATTTCGAACAATGTTTAGCGTGATATATATTTTTTTTACTGTTGCATTAACTGAAAAACATTAAAACATTCACTAATGGTATTAACAATAATATAAAATTACAGTTTTAATGTAGATTTTTTTTTTAATTACAAGTTCATTAGATTGAAAAATACGTTTTTTGATAAATTTCCTTTATAAAATCCCAAAAATTAAGTTTATGATGCCAACTTTCTGTATGAAATTTATATTAATAATGTCCGTTAAGAGTTTCTAAACATTTCATTAAAATGTAATACATAGAAAAAACATTTACCAGATCAATAAATTTTTTCAGTGCTATTAATTTTGTTTTTCTTTATGATTTCAACTCGTATTTTTTTTGTTTTAAGTTTATGCTAATTATATTATTATTTGTCTTGTTTCTAGAATTTTTGCTTTTAGTTAAAATAATTTTAATATTTATTCGAATTATTCAAAGGAACTTTCTGTATCTTATAATTACTTTAAAAAGTCTTACATCTAAAACCTACATTTCTTACCCTGATTTTATTTTCTAACTATTAAATACTTTGTTTTCCATTTTTTTTTTTTTTTTTTTTTGGTACTACATTTTCGGTTCCGTAATTATGCATTTTTTCAAAATAAATAAATAAATAAATAAATTGGTTAAAATATCAGGGAAGTTACATATCCTCTTTCTGAATTTAGTCTATTCTTTTTTTTTTTTTTTTTTTTTTTTTTTTTTGATTGAGCGTTACCCATCGACTTTTCAAATCAAATTATCAAAAGTTACACAATTACTTCTGTCGCGTTTGAGATTTTTTTTCTAATGTTGTTTTATAAAATATTAACATTTACTGTTTCCAAAAAATATTTTCTAAATGCCCATTTCATATAATTCGATTTTTTTTCTGCTTATCTAACGTTCCGCGCTCTCTCTGCAATAAGTAAATAAGTATTTAACACGGGATTTATCACATTCCTAATTAAGCATAGAACCAACAGAGTGAAAAATATCCAAGACGGAAATCGAACACGGAACTCTTTGAATAGCGCTCCAAATGCTCTACCATCTAAACTACGGGACGCTGTCCTGCTTAGCATCTCTCACTCACATATGTTGATAAGTCTGCAACTGCAGAACTAAATGGAATAGCTTAATTTTACGTCTGAAAATAAATAGAAAAAATAACTAAAATTATATAAATAAATAGAACCCACTTACATTAAGGATTTTTCTATTTTAATAAATTTCATGGTTTAAAAAACTTATTAACAATTACAATTTAAAACAGAAATTTTTCTAGAATTACATTCTCCAATTCATGGCTTATATTCGCTTATCAACACCTTGCCAGAAATCATTTCGTGTTTTTATTGTACTTTAGAAAAATATTCGATATGTTTTCGTATCTGAGCTTTATCAGAGAAACTTAAGCATTTTTAAGACTGGGAGAAATTATTTCGCATTTTAAAAGAAAGAGGGTGTGTATTAGTTTTATATTATTTTGGTTTTTGCAGGTACCTTCGGAACGAAAAGTTTGTTTGTTAGATGTATATACCAGAAACTGAATCGGCAATCAATTTGTCGTTTTAACACAGAACAATAGCCTTAAATACAAAACCATAAAATTTCCATATTCAATCTCAGAAACTGATAGGAGCATGTGTATCATCCCCAGTGTATGTGCTGAAGGTCAGCAGTGCTCACTTTCAGTTCGTTTGTATAGATTTTCGTTAAAAAATATAAAGCAACACACATCCTAGGATGTATGATGCCAATGACACGATTTTGTCACGAAATCTATTTTCGTTTGAATAAATATTTATTTAAAATATAAAATCATAGAATTCCGAGTGTGTGCGTTGCTGAAAACAATGTAGGCTCGCAGCAGTAAGTACGTTCGGAATGATTTTCATTATGGCGGCAGTGGACGTTGAAAATCGCAAGAAACATTTAAAAAATCATTTTTTTGTTTTTTAGAAAAAAAACTTCTGGAAATTTTCTATTTTCACATAAAAAAAAAAAAAAAAAAAAAAAAAAATCAAAACCCATATTTTTTTCCAGAGATACAGCTGTTTTTCTAACGTAAATAATCGTTAATCTACACTTAAAATAAAACTTTAAACCTTGTTTTCTCAAAATGAGAACTTTCGCCGACTGAGTAAGTTCAAAAAGCTTCATGCGTCTTAATTCTATACCAATTTTCACAATACTTGGTAATATTGCCGTTGATTATTACAAAACTTGCAATTACTATGTGTACATTATTTCATATAAAGGCAAAAAAGTAATATTTTATCATTGAATTTTATCCGAAATGATCAATATTAACTGTGTATAATTTTTTTTTTCTGCCAAGGTACTTAGTATACTTTTAAAATGTATATCTATTTTTGATATAATATCATAAAGCTATCCTAAAAAAATTAACTTTCTGAAACAAAGTTTAATACGCATGGAGCATTTTTAAATTGTATCACTAATTAGCATATTATTAATTAATTACTAATTTGTATAATAATATTTTTTAATGAAATTAAGAATTTTTCTGAATTATTGCACTGTATTAAATTTCAAAACAATTGATCAAAAACTGTAGAAAATTTTTTTAAATGTCCATTGCCGCCTTAAAAACGAAAAAAAAAAATCATACTATACCTAATTTATGTATATTTACAGTTAGTATCACAGATCCGGTTTAACGCCGGCCATATCAACTAGACTTTCTGTGGTAGAACACTGCAATGTCTGGTAGACATTTTTTTATGCTTGTTTTATAATTCATAAAGTAATAACTATAAAAGAATTGTTGTGAAAATTTGTGTTTGATTAACTTTCATATTTTGTTTTTATCATGTCAGTGACGTTTTTGTGATATGGAGCTTCTAAAACCATCAAACTCGCAGCCGAGTATCAATTCAAAAAGTTAGCCATTGAATAAATTCACACCACTTATATAACCTTGAAACCACACAGAATAAAACTCAACACTTTTAATACACTTAAAACATTTTAAAATGAAAACAATAAATCAGAACTACACAAAACTCTCTTCCACACTCCATTACTTTCCAACCTCTTCTGCATCGGCTCTCACGATCCTCTGTCTCGTCCCGTTGCCAGTTGTCTTACCTAAAGTTCGACGGCAGACTGTGAATTAAAGAAGAAAAAAAAGTCCCTTCTAGACATTTCAGTTTGCCCGCTGGGTTTCACTACTCTGACAACTGCATTTAAATTTGTCCGTTGGGTTTCACAACTCTGACAATGTCCATTGGAAAAAAATGGCATTAATAATTTTTTTTTCTTAAAGTAACCATTGAATTAAAAAAATCATGACGGTGAAATATGTACAGGCTGCTTAAAGGGTTAAGATTAACTTCACAAATATTGTTAAAGCCGGACGGATCAGTTAGATTTTAAATAAAAGAACAGAAGCCAAAGAAGAAGATACAAATAACATCTACTTCAGATTTTTCACCTCAAATTATATTAAATCCACTCATAATCAATGCTTTTATATGAAAACAAAGAGTGTATCAATCAGAATAATAATTCGGAATAAATCTTTTCTATCCTCAATCTTTGTTAGAAATTTTAAAAAACGATAATTTTTTGTTGACTATCTCAAAATAAAAATAAAAAATCACATTCAATATTTAAAAAAATTGTTTTTAAGTAACATCATATTCAATTGCAAATTGAAAATACTTAGGGAAATATTATACATATGCTAGACATATTTCTATAAAATGCCCTCGTTAATGAAGATTTTACGTTTTGTGTTGACATTTCTTCTCTGGCAGCGTGTAACATTAATGAAAAAATACGCTCTCAAGCAATAAAAGTGCCATAGTACTTACGAAGAAAAGGTGAGTTCTTAATGACGTTTCGATAAAACAAAAAACAAAAAAATAAGACGCAGTGGTTAAACGTTTTTTTTTTCTAAAAATATATTTATATACAGTTAATTTCTACAAAACTTGGAAATATATTTACATTTCATAAATAATCCTTTCAAGGAACATACATATATGGGGCTTTCTCACAATCTTTTCACTTTCATGTCCCTGAATAATAATTTTTAATTAATACACTTTTTTTGTATTTTTTTTATTTCATATACTGGGAAATCTCCCATTGCATGATTGCATAACAATATTAACGAGATAAATAAGTTTTCGAAGATGTTGGGGGTCCAAATACCAGGAAAACTCATCTACCGTCCCGTGTCCCTGATGCTGATTTTTAAGTTTGGAGCTGTCTGTATAAAATTGTTTCAATAAAAATAATTCGATGTAATTTTTTTCTAAAACTGGAACTATTGTTTTATATAAATATGTAGCTAAAAATTAACCTGAACACATTTTTAGGGTTGTTGTTATTTTTTAAACTCTGTCCCTGGGTTTTAGATTCCTTACCATCTCATCTCTTCTAAAATTATACAGAAAATCATGAGAGATGCAGCCACAGAATTTTTTTCAAGTTTTTTCTCATGCAGAAGTATGCTAGAGAAATAATGTCTAAAATTCTTTGCAGGAAATTTACTGTAGAATTTAAATCAGCATTTAAATATCAATTTCAAGCATCGTGGCTTTATTGGTAGTCTCAACGTCCCCAAGGTTTATTCCTGTACTTTTCGAGGTAAATTAAAAAGAAAATTTAATTTAATTCAATGTTAACAACTGTTTCTAAAAATCAATGAACATTGAGGCTATCACTTAGTCTTAACATGATTTTCCTAAAAATAGGTGGTAATTTTCTTTACAGTTCCATCCTTACCGTCACTTTTTTTTTTTTTTTTTTTTTTTTTTTTTTTATCGTTTCGTCCCTTTTTTCCAATACCATCCTCCTTTTTAGGTGCGTTCGTAATTATATAAATACGTAGCACCTATAGTTGTCGTTCAGTCCGTCTGTCCGTCTGTCCGCATATAACAGAGCAAAAAGTACCCATCCGAATCGTTTGAAATTAGAAATATATAATTGTTGCATAATTTTGTCGAGTCATTTCAAATTTTATGAAAATCGGATGTATAGTTTAATTACAGGGACAGTCAAAAGTTTTCCGTTACATTACGGCCAATGGGAAAAATTATTGCAAGTGCATTTTAATGATGTTACAGCCTTCCGAAGGGTCTGAAATTTTAAATATATAATTGCTTCAAGATTTTGTCGACTCATTTCAAATTTTATGAAAATCGGATGTATAGTTTAATTACAGGGACAGTCAAGAGTTTTCCGATACATTACGACCAATGGGAAAAAATTATTACAAGTGCATTTTAATGATGCTATAGCCTTTCGAACAGAATGAAATGGATAGGCACTTATGAAGTGCACTAAAATATACATTCAGTACAATATGCGGTGCAAAAAATATTTATAAAACTAGTTATAGTACGAACGCACCTCATTTGCCACGTTTGACGAGCAATTTCCAACTTGTTTACCTTACCGTCCCTTCTTTGACACCCCTTTAAGACAATGTTATACAAAAATTCTGTATTAAAAGTACTACATTGTTATTATTTCTTATTTGAATGTCCTGTGGGTACTATGCAAATTCATTATAAGTAAAAATTTAGAAGAAAATAAAAAGTTATAGGGGTAAAATGGTAAAGAAAATTAAACTCGCAAGTTTAACTTAAACCTCAGTTAAATAAAAAATTTTTCGCTGCTGACCATTTTTTCCTTATTTTGAATCATTAAGGCATTCGTCTATCAGATTAAAATGTTATTTTAGCAAGTTTAATTTCGCCAGAATTTTTCCCCAAAAATTAAAAGATTGTGAGAATGCCCCATATATGCGGAATTTATTTATTAAAACAGAATAATTGTGTTAAAATTAATCCAGTATACTTAAGTATCCAGCGTTACCTGAAATTCCATTACCAACGATTTATTATGATGTTCTGATTAATATATCAGACCAGATGTTGTCATCAGTAATATTATTGGGCGAATTAAGTTCTCCAGACTTGCCTGAGATAGCCGAGTTGGCAGAGCATTGGCAGATTTAGCCAAGAGAACCCCGGTTTTGAATCCTAGCCAGGAGATTTTTCACCCAGTTATAAAATTAAAACTCATATATATATATGTGTGTGTGTGAAGAGTTAATATTTATACGTTTTAAAATTACAGGAAAAGATCCTTAGAAAAACAAAATTCCGGGTAATGGCGATTGTAAGAGTCTATAATATTTTATACTGAGTGAAAGTAAAATACAACTAAAGCACTAAAATGTGATATTTGAAATTACCTATAACAAGAAATATTGAAATTAATTGATGATAAAATATCCATTTTAGGAGCTTTGGTTGAAGAAGCGGCTTCCTAAGGCAGGTTGATACGTCAAAGATCCAAATATCGGAATATGTTATATTTATAACTTTACAGTTACCGTCAACCGGGCTACTTTGGGCACCTTTTTCTTGGTTTCACTCACATTTCCATAATTAGAAAATATTATATATGATTTTTCAAAGTCGAAATAAATTTGTAAACAATTAACATGAAACAATGAAGCACACTGTGTCGTTTTAAAGAGCCAATATTTTATTTTTCTATTTTTTAACAATTTTTTAAATTTTGGAGCAAAATTTTGGGCTTCTGTTTGTGGCTTCTTTCGTCCATTCACTTAGGTTCCTATAAAATGAACATATTTCATATGTAAATGAATACATTTTAATGAAATACCCTTGAAATAGCATTTGCTAATAAATTAACACTGCAAACTTGATAAACAAATGTTTTTTTCTTAACATTTAAACACAGTAAAACAATTGTTAATATCAAATAAACGAGAAATAGTTTTCGAAATCTTATCCTCAGCAACTGGAACAAAAGCAACTAACGTAACATTTTGCTACAGTAACATTTGAATAAAATTTTTACTTAAAACATATTTTAAGAGATTTGGTTGTATAAAAGGCCTTTCTAAGTAATAGGGGCTATTTTCGGACCAAAAAAAAGGCCTGGCACAAAGTAGCCAACGAAATACTAGTTTCCATGTTAGCTTTATGAAAACGTTAACATTTACTGTCAAAATAAAAAGTTAAAGCAAAAACTATGATCACACATGGGTTACAGTTTACTAAAGGTAATATTTTGACACTTACTTTATTTGTAGCTCTTATTTGTAGCTCTTGTCCAGATTGTTTCAGTACAGAAAGTTTGGAGAGTTAAAATTTATACACGAAAACAGTTGTCTACAAGCACATCCATGTTGCCCTAAAAAATTTAAATTGCCCCCAAACTTTTCAAATTTTTCCGGGTGCTACGGTTGAGAAAATTACAAAACATGATAAGAATATACAGATTGGTGAGTACTACTTTTTATTAATACAATGCATTTCAGAGGAGGAGGCATCTCGTAAAGTCGTGGGAATTCAAGATGGCGGCTGTTATTCAGAATGGCGTCATTTTCTGAATTTTCTTACTATCCATCATATAAACATGCATTTCAGGTCGATTTCGATGTTTTTAAAGTCAAAAATTTTGTTTCTAATAATTTCCGCCGTAGTTGAATGAGTTTATGAATTCAGTTTGTCTGTTTCTTTTTGTTTGTTTTTTTTGTTTTTTTGTTTTTTTGTTGGTCTGTCTGTTTGCCATTCCATGCTCTAACTCGCTGTAATATCGCAACTCGCTTAAATTCACTCCGATTGCCATGTAATTTATTTATGTTATTGAAATTTACAATAACATGTTTCGAATAAAAATGGAGTCCAATTTAAGTTGCTTAAATTGGACCAGATATGCGATCATAACTTTGAAAAATAAGTAATGAATTTCAAGGACGGCACGCTTTACACACTATTTTTCTTAATATCTTATAATGGATTACTATCTCTATGCAAGTTTTTTTCCCTTGTATAACTGGATTAATTTTTTTTATACAGTTTAAGCCTATATAAACATAAAAATATTTTTACATGTTTATGCAATAAATTTTGTTTCCAATTTATTTTATCTTGTATGTATTTGTATTTATTTTCTTTGAATTCCTTATTCCTACGGCGTATTTGGTTTACAGAGTTGAATTCAAACACTTTTCTCCAGGAGGATATTTTCGATGGCAGAATTTTTACAGTTGAGGGGTAGAATTACACTTTTTTGGCATTGAAACACGCAAAATCTCAAACCTTCGGGGGAGTGGTTATTTCAAGGTTCCGGCGGGGGGGGGGGGGGGGGTGAATTAAAGACTGTTTGAATATATAATGTTTGCGTTTGATTAATCGTAGGGCATTTTTTATTACAGGATATTTCTTAAACACTTTTTAAATCTAATTTTGAAAAAGACACAGACAAACTGCCTGGACGAAAAACGCCCGTGACAGCAGAAGCTGTTAAATATATAGGAAACAAAAGGGAAATAGTGAGATGTGAAGAAATTGACCTGCAAGAAGGCTGCAGCTACAAATATTCCCCAAAATCCAAAAAATCATTAGAAATGTTATCTCCCTTGCCTTGATAATTCAGTTAAATGAAAGTACAGACGGATCCAAAAACAGTTGTGTTAACATCTTCGCCATATAAAGTAAACCTTGAAACAAACAAAAAAAAAAAAAAAAAAAAAAAAAAGGAAGCTATCGCTGGTCAAAAGCAATTGGAACATCAAGTTTTAAAAAATAGGCATAATGCAATTAGCAAGAAAATGATGAAAGGGAAGAACTACAAACATAATGCAAAGAATACTTCTGTTGCAAAACAAGTGCCTAATAATTCAGAATCTAAAAAGAATAATCTAGACAGTGTTGACTGTTTTTGCCTAACTTGTAAGAAAAATAAAATAAAATAAAATAAAAATGTTTTAGTGTTCAGTTTGCCAAATACGGTTCCATGTTGTGTGCGCTGGGAAAAAAAAATCAATAAACGAAATTCATGTGTAAGATTTGCACTACTCCTTGCATGTTACTCAAGTAACAGACAATTAGTTCCATAATTTCTATTCTTAATTACTGATAACTTTAATTTATATTTTGAATACATTTTTATTTTAAACAATTACACTTATTTTCAAATATTTTATTTCCTTATATTTTATTGCTGTTATTTTGTTTGATTGTTTCATTAATCGCAAACTTTGCTTTTAGTAAAATTAGTTATATTCCCTAGTCATTAAAACAACCTGATATTATTTGGTCCAATTTAGGTGACTGTGGGCCCAACTTAGGCGACCAGTTGATGAATTCGGACCACTTTTGATATTTTTTTCAAATTAAAATGAAATTTAAGATTTCCAAAAAGAAATTGATTCAAAGATTTATTTAGTTAGTATATGAATAGATTGACCCCGTGTAATGATGTTTTGCCGATATTCCAAAAATTAAGTGAGTTACATCTGAAGATACGTGAAGTGATCCAAATTCGGCTACTCTCCTATATAGGTTTTATTGTCCGTTTACAGCGCCCTCAAAAGAATTTCATTACGTTATTGTTTATTAATCCGGTTGCTACGGTTGAGAAAACTGCAAATCGTGAGAAGAATATACCGATTGGTGAATATCTACTTTGTATTAATGCAATTCATATAGGAGGGGGAGGCATCACGTAAATTCGTAGGAATTCAAGATGGCGGCTGTTATTCAAAATGGCGCCATTTTCTGAATTTCCTTACTATCCAAAATATAAATGTGTGGTTCAGGTCGATTTCGATGTTTTTAACGTCAAAAATTTTCTTTTAAAATACTTTACGCGATGCTTCCCCCTCTTATATAGATTGTATTAATATAAAGTAGATATTCACCTATTGGTATATTTTTCTCACGATTTGCAGTTTTCTCAAACGTAGCACCTGCACTAATAGATAATAACGTGATGGGATTCTTTTGAGGGCCCTATAAACGGACTATAAAACCTACACACTTCATTTTTATTCGGAACATGTTGTTGTAAACTTCAATAATATATGTGAATTTGATGACAATCTGAGTTAACTTAAGAGAATAGTGATATTTAATCGAGTTGGTGCATGGAATGTCATGAAAGCAGACAGACAAACTGTAATCATAAACTCATTCAATTATGACGAAAACTCTTAAAAACGAAATTTTTAACTTTGAAAACATCGAAATCGACCTGAAATACACATTTATACGACGGATAGTAATAAAATTCAGAAAATGACGCCATTTTGAATAACAGCCGCCATCTTGAATTCCCACGACTTTACGCGATGCCTCCCCCTCTGAAATGAATTGTATTAATATAAAGTAGATACTGACCAACCGGTATATTCTTATCACGATTTGTAGTTTTCACCTTATTTTGGTCGTGTTGCACTCGGACTAAATACGCTATAATAGAGAATAAAATATTTTTTAAGGGCAAAAACTCCAAATTATATTATATTGTTTGTTCAATAAAAATAATAAAATCTTTTTTTATGGGATGGACCAAAGTAACCCCGCAAGGACCAAAGTAGCCCCGGTTAACGGTAATAAAAATATTTATAACTGTTTTATAATAAGAACATTTTTTCTTTAATATTGCGGTGTATTAATAATTTTATAAAAATAGAGATTTATAGAAACTCTATTTATTTAACTTGGTTAATATAGCTGCCGATAAGTGAGATAATGTCAGTAAATAGAATTCACTCATAAAATATATTAATAATTTTTAAGCTTTAAAATAAGCTTAATTATAAATATATTTTTTTTTACTGCTCGCGAAAAATATATCATTAAAATGTGTATTTTTGCACTTATAATATTTACGTTCTAATTTTCTTAAGATTACGCTTTTCATCAAGTGACATTAATACATTATTTTTTTTAAGTTAATATGAGACTTTTTATTTTCCGAAATGTATATATTGAAAACTAATTATATTAAGGTATTTTTCAAATGTAAATACAGTAAAGTCCTTCATGTGAAAGTAAAATTCTCAAATATCAATAATGGTAAAAAATAATTTCATATATAATTTACTTTAAATACTTTTTTAAGTTTCACATTATGCATTAAATTATTTAAAAATATGCATAATAACTTTTGAAAAATTACAGAACTAATAGCGCAGAATGTGAAATAAATATCTTTTTAAAATCACAATGCCTAACAAATGGTTTAAGAATTTTATTTTATTACAATTAAATTATATGCATGTTATAATGAATTTCAATAATGCGGATAATTAATCAGAAAATTTAGTTTACTTTTGTTTCTCATGTCTTTTGTTATGTTGGTAAACACCATATATGGTTGTTAATTATGTTTGCTAATTAAAGAAAACATGGTGAAAGCAAATTTACTTAACTTGTAATTACACAAAGATGAGGTTTTTTATACAATGATAGATATTGTCCTTTAAAATTACCGTAGTAGAAATAATAATTACAGTTATTATGATTAGCAGCGATTTTTTTTTATATCTTATAACTTTGATTTAAACAGTTATTCAAACAAATATGTACTTTTATTTAAAGTATTATTACCAAACAATGTTTTATTTGCATTATTGAAAGAATGTCAATTCCGTAAGATATATATATATATATACTTTCATAATTTGAATGTAACAGTTTATTTAGTGAATTTATAACAGGTATTTTTATTGAAAAAAATGAAATGTTGGAAATTCCTTCCATTGATTATAACACAATTGTGTTTTCTTAGATTTTAAATCAAATATGGATTTTCTAAATTTACATAATTTCTCATAAAATAACTCTGAGTTATATTAATAAAAAGTAAATGTTTTAAATATGTGAAGGAAATTTTAAAATCAAACGACATTTTTGTTAAGGCACTTTGTTTTGTTTTCTATGTTAATAATGAAGTCACTTCATGGTTGCATTAAATATATATATATATATATATATATATATATATATATACTATATTGCCATTAATGACCGGCAACTTTCAATTTTAGACATTTTGTCGGATATTTAGAAATATATTTCACAGATTCTTCTAGAATTTCAGGATCAAAACTAACAGGTATTACCTCATATTTAGCAATGTCGATTTGTTAAGGGGGGCAATTAGGGGGTCAACAAAAAATCAAAGAAAAAAAATAATACTTGGGATCACCCTGTAAAATAAAATGCGCGAAATGATCTACCGCTACCGAATATAAATAAACAGACATTGTGCAATATGTGTATTCTTTTGTGCAAGAATAGTATTTATATTAATAGAGATATGGCGATGTATTTAAAAAAAAAAAAAAAAAAAAAAAAAAAAAAAAAAATCTTGCATGTTTTTTGCTTATAACATGCAGGGTTTTCAACCAAGTTTAACGCCGGATTCAGAAAAATTGACAAAATATACTAGAAACAATATAGTGTAATTGCAATATAAATATATTATACATTTATACATTTTAGGAAATATAAGCAGTTTTATGAAATAATTTTTATCTGCGCATGCGCGAACGATAACAAGGATCATATTACACAATTTAATAGTCAACTCTATGGAGCAACTTATTGAAAAAAAATCTAGTCAAATATCGTAAAAATTCAGAAAGATATCTGCGTTAAAGTGAGCAAATTTTTAGTTGTTCTCTAAAAGCAGCTGAATGATAAGGGATTTTCCACAAATTGTAATTTTTTATTAACTGACTTTCAGAAAAAAGTTAGCTTTTAGTGAGTATAAACGAGTAGATTTGGAAAAATGCTTCGATTTTGATACTTGTTTTGATCATGGTATAGGCTCGTTCTGGTGGTTATCCAAGAAGAACTAAAGCATCAATAAAAAATGAAAATTAAAAAAAAAATAATAAAAATTAAAAACGACAATTTGTGGAAAATCCCTTATCATTCAGCTGCTTTTAGAGAACAATTAAAAATTTGCTCACTCTAACGCCGATTTCTTTCTGAATTTTAACGATATTTGACTAGATTTTTTTAGTAAGTTGATCCATAGAGTTGATTATTAAATTATGTAAAATGATCCTTGTTATCGTTCGCATATGCGCAGATAAAGATTATTTCATACAACTGCTCATATTTCCTAAAATATTTAATATATTTATATTACAATTGCACTATATTGTTTCTACTATATTTTATCAATTTTTCTGAAACCGGAGTCAAATTTGATTGAAAACCCTGCATGTTATAAGCGAAAAACATGCAAGAATGTTTTAATTTTTTAAAATAAATCGCTATATTTCTATTAATATACACGCTATTCTTACACAAAAGAATACACATATTTCACAATGTCTGTTTATTTATATTCGGTAGCGATAGATCATTTCATGCATTTCATTCTACAGGGTGATTCCAAGTATTGTTTTTTTTTTCTTTGATTTTTTGCTGCCCCCCTAATTGCTCCCCTTATAATATCGACATTGCTAAATATGAGGTCATATCTGTTCTTTTCAATCCTGAAATTCCAGAATAATCTGTCAAGTATATTTCTAAATATTCGACAAAATGTCTAAAATTGAAAGTTGCCGGTCATTAATGGCAATATAATGTATATGTACCCTTTTATGCATCAAAATGAAAAGGCTTATTTTCTTCCATAACTATACAATATGAAAATATAGAAACGTTTTGCATGACTATTCAGATATGGAGACAAATCTAAGCAATATGTTTTGGCAATCATATCTCAATTCACTAAAAAATCACAGACTCTATAAACAGCGATAAATAAGCAAAGACCAACTTAACGTGTATAAACCACTGAACATTAAAAAAAAAATAAATGTCTTAAGGGGTCACAGGACTGTTATGATGTTTCAAAATTTTGAAAATTTTAATTTTTTTAGATGTCAAACTCCTAACTTTTCTGAACATTTTGATATAATTGTTTCATTAAAATTCAAATTGGAACAGAAATTTCTTTTGACTTATACCCGCTCAATAGCTGGAGCGGCGTTTTCAAAAGTCATTTTTCTTCAAATGCGTTTTTGGGCATAACACGCAAGATATCTCAAAAACGTCTGAATATTTTTTCCATGACATCTTCAAAACCTATGTTTCATGTTTGTCTGTATAAACGGAACCTAATATTTTCTTTTTATTGTTCAAAAGAACATATTTTTAAGTGATTATACTGTTGCATTTTTCAAAATTTTGTATTAGGTAAATACAACTTTTCATTAAATATATAAAAATGCTTTAAATAGAACTTTATTTAAGTTCAGGATAATTATTACAATCTGAAGTACAATTAGGCACAAACAATATCATTCTAGTTCCAAACTTTATTTTGTAATCGTGCGCTTAAGCTTCTATACCAATTTTATGCTCGACATTGAAGCTACCTATAAATACTAATTATGCATCCTGAAATTTTTTTAAATACATGAAATGAAAGAACATATTTATATCTTTCATTCCAATAAAAATTATGTTTTAAAATCGAATACATTTTAAGATATTAAATGATGAAAATAGCTCCCCCCCCCTTTTTTTTTCATTTTAAGAGTCTCGAGACCCCTTAATACCTTAAGTTTTGAGCGTAAATATTGGGATTATTTTTATTTATTAGTTATATATAAATGGAGTCACATGAAAAATTATTTTTTTGCCTTTTCATACGCATGTAACGCTTCGGAAGGAAATAATACATAAAAAAAAAACACGTAATTTATACATATATTTTTCACGTTGCATATATTTTTATTAACAGTGCTTTAGGAGAATATCGCCTTAACTTACGCCTGTGCGAGTGTAAGCATCTGTTTATATAATTCAGCAGTGATTTTCTGGTGACGATTCCGGGACGCGCCGATCCTCGGAAAGGTAAAACATATTGCGGCCATGTTAGGCTTAAGCATTCTGATGCCGTATTATAAATCGAACAATTGCTTTATTTAATCTACATTGCATCACATCTTTTCTTCTTCATTTTCTCTAAAACCTTCAACCTCAAACCAATCAAAATTTAAATTTAATTCCGTTAGAAGAGAAGTACCATACCTTGACGATGTTTGAGACCCTGACTAGGATCCCTTTTTCTAAACATTAAATTATTGATTTTTTTTTTTTTTTTTAATTTTAACTGATTGTTTGTTTTTTGTGTAAATATTTATTATTATTATTTTTTTTTTTGCATGAAACTTTACTTTTATTTTATATTTAATGAATTTTTTGGCAGTTGCCTGTCATTTTTTGCCTGTCATTTCGTCAAAAGGCTGTAAAAAAACATGAATTTCATCAAAGATGTGCGGAAAAAAACGAGAATTTCACCATAAACATTAAATTATTAATTGTTTTTTTTTGTTTGTAAATTTTAACTGATTGTTAGTTTTTTGTATATATATTTAAAAAAAAATTAATATATTTTTTGTACGAAACTCCCCTTTCTTCTGAATGGTCGTCTCATTTACTGGTATTTATTTATATTTATCCTTTTACTTTTATTTTATATTTAATACATTTTTTGGCAGTTGTGCGCGAGATGTTACCTGCATTCGTAACAAATTTTTACCAGATGGTGGAAAAACTTCGTTTTTAAATCTTTGTTACTTACAAATCCATGTTTTTACATCATTTTCTATTTTTGGGGCAAGATCATTGATTTTAAATAACATAAAGATTTGAAAATGTTTTTCCGCCATCTTGAAAAGATTTTTGGCACATTTTTTTGCCAAGTGGCACTCTTCCCTGAATTTTGTCAAAGAAACGTGAGAGGTGTATTTTGTAAAAAAGGCGCAGAAAAAAGGCGAATTTTTCAACAAATCTCGATAAAAACACTCATTTCGTCAAAAGGCTGAAAAAAAAAAAAAAAGAAAAAAATACGAATTTCATCAAAGATGTGCGGGAAAAAAACGAGAATTTCGCCATAGGCTTGCTGGAAAAAGCTTTTTCTTTTTCTTTTTTCTTTTTTTTTTCTTTTTTTTTTTTTTTTTTTTTCGCGCATGAGGTGGTTCATATTTTCTTCTTTTGAAGGTTGACTTTTGCGAACACAATTTGTTGAATGCTTTTGATGACTTGCCACTATCTGAATAACCATGCATATCAATCACATGTTTAATTGAGTCTGACTTAATGTTATACACTTAAAATAGCACTTTCCCGTCATTTTTGACGGGGGCATATGCTAGTAATATTAGAAAGTAATAGATCGAAAATATATAATTAAATAAATATTTTGATGATTTAACTTTAAAAAAATGAAAAGTAGCATGTGAAACAAATTTAAAAGTAAAAGGCAGCTTAATGTCTTTTAAGTTTTGTAAACAGTACTTCAACCATATTATCAATGTAAAAATAAATCATGCTACAATGTGGCTGGATTTATTATCCTTTAAATTTATTGTAATTAAAGAGTATTATTACCCTATGAATTCAAAATTTTTAATATACTGTACCTGTAATGCATGTATGACCACTCAGCAAGTATTAGCGTCACAGGAATTAACTATGTTCATTATTGGACTAGGATAATTTACTCTTGAATGAATGAATATGTTAAAAATATTGTAAATTATACATTCATTTATACGGTAGTGTCAAATGTCGACAATTATTAATTTACGTGTTTAAATACATTAAAATAAAATATTTCTGTGCATCCTAAAGTGATCAAGAAAAATATTCACGAAAATATTTTGAAACATTAAAGCATTTATACGTACTACCTTAAATAAATACATGGAATAAGCATGGAATTAACAGAAGTTTAGGAGTTTATCGCCTTAACTTGCGCCTGTGTGCGTGTAAGCATAATATTAAATTGTAATAAACTGAAAACATATAATTAAATATCTCTTTTGATGATTTAACTTTTTAAAAAAGTGATAAGTAACATGTGAAACAAAGTTAAAATTAATGACAGCGTATTGTTGTTTAAGTTTTGTAAGGAGAACTTCAACAATAGTATCATTGTAATAGTAAATCATGCTATAAGGTGACAGGATTTATTACTCTTTAAATTTATTGCAACTAAAGTGTATTATTACCGTACAAAGGCAAAAATATTTAATACAGCTATTATGCATGTATGGCCCCCTCAGTAAATATTAGCGTCACAGGAATCATTATTAGACTACGATAATTTACTCTTGAATGTAATGAGCATGTTAAAAACATTGTAAATTTTACATTTATTTATGCTGTAGTGTCAAATGACGAGAATTATTAATTTGACGACGATTATTAATTTATGTGTAAAAATACATTAAGGTTGTTGTTCACTGAGCTTCAGATTTCCCCTCACTAATGTAAAGTCTATGGACATTTGATGCATTCGTACATTTAAAATATCTCATAGGGGAATTCATATTTTTAACTTCTATTTTTTGTGCACACTTCCTAAAAGATGTCTCTTTTTTTTTCTTAGTACTCGAAATATTGCTAAAGTATAGACTTAATTTTATATGAAGTGTTAAAATCTTACTCACAGTTAATCCGCTTTTAATACATAAAATATTAAATTTAGCATAGATTTTAGAAATATTTTGAAAACTAAGAAAAAATTACGTACTTTAAGAAGGGTGACCAGAAAAAAAATGCTAAAAATACGAATTTTCCGCGGAGATATTTTAAATACCCGAATGCATCAAAAGTCCATAGACTTAACATTACGGAGAATTCCGAAGCTCAGCGAGCAGGCCTCTTAAGATAAAAAAAATTCTGTGGATCCTAAAGTGCTCAAGAAAAATATTCATGAAAATATTTTGAAATAATTAAGCATTTATATGAACTATCTCAAATAAATACATGGAATAAGCAAAGCAAATAAAACTATAAGAGTGTTGCTGTTCAAACCGGAATACAATAAACTGAATATCAATGATTTCATTATGTAATTATTGTCGTATATACTATTTATTTATTAACACATTATACTTCTCACAAAAATAATCATTACTCTACTTACTGCAAAATTCTAGTCGAGGGAATTGATATAAGTAAATTTAATAAAAAATATTGCGTGTTTTGCGCATTTTTAAATTCAGGTATCTAAAAAAAATGTTAAAATGTAAATAGTGGCATTTACATGCGCAAAATCTGTATTTTTAGTTTTTCCTTGAATTGTTTTGAATTAGATAAAAACAAAAGTTTTTTTTTTTTTTTTTTTTTTTTTTTTTTTTTTTTTTTTTTTTTTAATGATGTTACATCTCTTTTATGAATAAACATTTCTCTAAATATGTGTGCATGAGATTAAAACAAAAATTATTATCTTCCTAATTATTTCAAGAGTAACAGCTAATTCCGAAGCTCATTAGGAAGGCCTTCACAAGTGCATAGCCCGAAAAAATCTAATAAAAAATTCAGAATATTCTTCTCATGAGGATATATGTATGTTTATAAAAAATATTTCCGGCGGAACATAGGTATAGCGTCCGTAACAAAAAAAAAAAAATAAATAAAATAAAATAAAATAAAATTAAATTAAAATTTCGTTTTCTTTTTCGATTTATCAATGGTTGGCAAGACCATGAAATAAAAAATAATATACGTTTTTATAACAAAAGTACTCTTTAAGAATAAACTTTTCTACTCTTCATACTGAACTAGTTTTAAAATGTTTTACTTAAATAAATACACTTTTATAACTATGGATTTATCATATAAACATATGTTTATCTCTAATGAAATTTAACGATTTTTTAACGACGGTTTAGACCAAAATTTAAATTGATTAAAATTGCTTCAATCTCAAAACTAAGATCAGATTCTGAGCACTGTCAATTCGACTTCTATATTTTTATTGTCTTAGACAGCAATATATAGTATTGCTGCCATGAAAACAATAACTTATTCAATTTCGAGATATGTAAAGGAGAGGCTGGGTACTTGCTGCGATTTTCACATACGCGATCCATAAAACACCCCTATTTCATGTAATGTAACAGCCCCGCCTTTGGAGAAGAGGAATTTCACGGTTCAAACAACCGGATTTTGACGGATATTTCAAACAGGATCACACGTTAGAAATGTGGAAAAAAAAAACACACATTCGTTATACGGATAAGTATAAATGTAAAACGATTCTGGAATATTCTTAGATTTATTCGGTTTGGCAACCAGTTTATATAAGTGGAGCGTCATCAAAATGATAAAGCTGCTGAAATTCATGAATTATGGACCATGTTAAGTCATAACCTTTTCAGAAAATACAAACCCACGGAAAACTTAACGGTTGAAAGGCAGTTATTTCGGTATCGAGTAAAAACAATATTCACACAAAATTTTTCGTCTAAACCAGCTAAATAAGGGACAAAAATGTGGTGTGCATGTGCAGCAAGAAAATATTATCTTCTCAACAGTCTGTTATGCACCGGAAAAATGGGAAAAGACTGTGAAGTAAACCAAGGTGAAAGAGTTGTGAATGGCTTGGAATCCCCATTCAAAAATTATGGACCAAATATCACAAAGGAGTACATTTTTTTCAATTTTATGGACCAAGCATTTATTATGCTGGAAGTTCCTAATAGTTGGCACTTTGCATTGAAACAAACCTTATATTCCCCAAGAAATGGTCCAAGTAAATCGCCCCATTTTTATTGACAGAATTTATATTTCATGACGTAAATAACGTTTTTATGTTCCAAAGACGAACAAAGCTGTCTTTTCTAATGTCTACTATGCATCATGATAAAACAATCACGGGACCTAAAGAGAAACCCAATGTTATTGAATTTTATACTGAAACGAAACATGGAGTGGATATAATGGATAAATTATTGCGGCAATATACAACACATGGGCGTACAACCACATGGCATTGTTTTTCAATATTGTGGATATTGCGGTACTTTTAGCTTTTATTACACATACTGCCAATAATGATATGGTTAGCCATGAAACAAAAATCGGCGCCTGTTTTTGTGGAACCCTGAGCATTCCAGCAATTCAAGATCAATCGCAAAATGTGTAGTCTATGAGACATTTTTCTACCGAACCGGGAATTAGAAGTATACTGGAAAAGAAAAAAAACAAAAACAAAAAAAAAAACAAAAAAAAACCAAAAAAAAAAAACGTTTTTTCGTATTTAAAGCTGCCACACCTTCATAACCCAACCCAAAGAGCAAAGGAGGATAGAATTGGAAGATAAAAGTAGATTGTGTCAAATGTGCTGGTTAGAGCTTCGAGAACGGTGCAGTAAAGGCAGAAATTCACGTAAACAATGTTAATAACCAGTATGTGATGTACAACTGTTTGCTATTGTAAAGCATGTTCACAAAATTTCACATAATTGAAATATTTTTTATCTTACAAAAATACGTCTAACTCTTATTTTAAAATTGATTTCAAGTTTTATTGATCTAAATCTAAAAATATATAGTGGAGAGTAGCCGAATTTGGACCACTTCACTTATCTTCAGATGTAACTCACTTAATTTTTGGAATATCTGCAAAACATCATTACATGGGGTCAATCTATTCATATACTAACTAAATAAATCTTTAAATCAATTTCTTTTCGGAAATCTTAAATTTCATTTTGGTTTGAAAAATGTCAAAAAAGGGGTTCAAATTCAGTAACTGGTCGCCTAAGTTGGACCCCCACTCTCCTAAATTGGAGCAAATAATATCAGATTGTTTTAATGATTGTGGAATATAACTAATTTTATTAAAAGCAAAGATTGCGATTAATGAAACAATCAAACAATATAACAGAAATAAAATATAAGGAAATAAAATATTTGAAAATAAGTTGAAATGTTTTAAATCAAAATGTATTCAAAATATAAATTAAAGTTATCAGTAATTAAGAATAGAAATTATGGAATTGATTGTAAGTTTCTTGATTAACATGCAAGGAGTGGTGCAAATCTTACACATGAATTTCGTTTATTGATTTTTTTTTCTAAGCGCACACAACATGGAACAGTATTCGGCAACCTGAACACTAAAGCATTTATTTTATTTTATTTTTCTTACAAATTAAGCAAAAACAATCATCACCGTCTAGATTTTTCTTTTTAGATTCTGAATTATTAGATACATTGTTTTGCAACAGAAGTTTTCTTTACATTATGTTTGTAGTTTTTCCATTCCATCATTTTCTTGCTAATTGAATTATATCTATTTTTTTTTAAACTTGATGTTCCAATTGCTTTTGAGCTGTGATAGCTTCCTTTTTGTAGTTTTTTTTTTTTTTTTTCTCTTTTCAAGGTTTACTTTGTATGATGAAGATGTTAATACAACTGTTTTTGGCTCCCTCTGTACTTTGATTTAACTGAATTATCAAGGCAAGGGAGATAACATTTCTAATGATTTTTTTTTTGGATTTTGGGGAGGATTTGCAGCTGTAGCGTTCTTGCAGGTCAATTTCTTCACAACTTACTCTTTCCCTTTTGTATGCTATACCTTTAACAGGTTTTGCTGTCACGGGTGTTTTTCTTCCAGGCAGTTTGCCTGTGTCTTTTTCAATATTAGATTAAAAAAGTGTTTAAGAAATATCCTGTAATAAAAATACCCTACGATTAATCAAACTCAAACATTATATATTCAAACAGTCTTCAATTCACCCCTCCCCCCCTTCCCCACCGAAGGTTTGAGATTTTGTGAGTTTCAATGGCAACAAAGTGTAATTCTACCCGCCAGATCTGTAAAAAGTTTGCCATCACGAATATCATCCTGGTGAAAAGTGTTTGAATTCAACTCTGTAAACCAAATGCGCTGTAGGAATAAGGAATTGAAAGAAAATAAATACAAATACATACAAGATAAAATAAATTGGAAACAAAATTTATTGCATAAACATGTAAAAATATTTTTATGTATATATAGGCTTAAACTGTATAAAAAATTAATCCAGATATACAAGGGGAAACAAAAACTTGCATGGAGATAGTAATCCACTATAAAATATTAAAAAAATAGTGTATGAAGCGTGTCATCATCGAAATTCATTACTTATTTTTCAAAGTTATGGTCCAATTTAAGCAACTTAAATTGGCCCAATTACGGCAACAGCTCCATTTTTAAAACACATAATCTCAAGACAAAGAACAAAAACGAAATCAAACGAATTCGCGTGAAAATTATGCGCAATAAACAGATGAATTCATATATGTATATGAAAACGTAACAACTTACCCCAGTTTTAAAGTTCACTTACGTTTTGTAGGAAAAAATTAGATCAAAAGAGCTAACTTTAGATTTTTTTAAATTGTCTGAAAACAGCACGTGGTAGGCGGCTGCTTCTTCTAATTATGGGTGACGTCATTCTGATGAGTAAGATTTCAGCAGTAGATGGCGTGTCTTCCTATAAGTAACGTCAGAATGGCAACGGTCCAATTAAAGCGGCGGCGGTCCAAATATGGCTACTCCTCCCTATTAATTTCTGTATTTTTCCACAGAAAATTCGCATGGGTACCCTTGAACCCTGCTCATTTTGAAAGGGATAAAAATGTTTAATGCCCTAAAAAGTGATTTAAAAAATTCCAAATTTTAAAGTGATTATACTAATGGACAGTGGTTGCTACAATTGATAGTGATCTAAATTCATATTTTTTTTCTTTTGATATTAAAACCCTGAAATTGCGATGAAAATAGAAAAAGGTACCCAGGTACTGGTCATTGACATACGGGTTAATCGGACAGTTAAATTTTAAATTCAGTTAATACTTATCCAGACAGTGAAATCGGGTAAAATTAAATAACTTCAGAAACGTGCAAAATATATATATTACATACACAGCCAAAAAATAATAAACCCTTTTACCACTTAAGTTTAAAATCATTAAGTACTACTGTGCATTTAAACATTCATTTAACTAACATTTTCCAAATACATTAAAATCGTGTGCAATTGGCAAGGAAGGTATTGATCATCAAATAACGCTCAATTTGAAAATATTCGAAATTATTTTACTTTTTTACAGACTTCAACTGAAACTCCGACGCTAATTTTGACTTTATTACGCACATTTTATTACGTACATTTTATTACGTACATTATTTGCTAGCATGTCTTTTAAATATTCTGAGTATGTTCTTTAAGGAGACCATCATTGTCAGTGGCTTTGTAGTCAGTGAGACTGGTTACCTCGCAACAGGTCTAGAGATGGTCTCCGAGTTGGGCATTATTCACTCAATATTTCATCGTTCCGTGAGAATTAAAATGAGTACCAAGCTTACTTGGGAACCAAATATCAACGGTTAGGCTGAACACCTGACAGCGACATATGCTGCATAGCACTTCAATGTCCAATGTCAAGCAAACAAATTTAGACGTGGGCTCTGATAATAAATGTATAGTAACGCCACAGGTTTAGTTTTTAACAGCAAATTCATGTTAAAAAAAGACCCATTTCAAAATAATTTAAACCGCTTAAGTTTGATTAGTAAATTGTCATTCATTTTAAGCACGTCTGACAAGGGCACCACAAAACATGATGCGCACAGATTTTGATGATTTCAAAGTATGTTGTAGGGGTCGTACCACTAATTATTCTGATGAAAGGGTTTTTTCAAATGGACCTTAGTTTTTGAGAAATTGGGGGTTAAAGTTCAGCGTATATTTCAAATACCCATTAGTGTGACTTATTGAACGTGAATTCGTGGTGCAGCGGTAGCGTGCTAGCTTACAGATCATGACATTGCGGGTTCGATTCCACTTCGAGGCATTTTTTTTCTTTTTTACTTATTTTTATATTTTGTATACGTTAAAATTTTTAAGCAGAATTGGGCATTCTACAGCTTTGAACTTTGATATTTTCTTCATAAATTACATTTACATTTTCGAATTTTTCATGACAATTTATTTTTCTCTTCAATTTTTAAACTAATATTTCTACAAAACTCTACTAAAATTTCTACAAAAATTTTTTACAAAACTCCAAAACTAATTTATGCCTAAAACTTTTTTCAAATTAATTATTATTTACATTTTTTATTTTAAGCACAATTCTAAAAAAATGATTTTTCTTTTTTCTATCTTTTTTTTTTTACTTTATGTAATTTAAAAGGAAAATTTATCCTTTTCTTGTATAAATTATACAAAATAATTTCCAGGTGCAATTTCTCAAAAGTATTTCGGATTAGATAATTCAAATAATGCATATCTCCGAAAGAGTAATAAAATATTAAAACAGTGATGCTTAAATACAAGTTTTTTACCAGTTGTACCAATTTTTTATACTCTGTAAAATACATTTATCTTTAAAGTTCAACCTCAACATCATTTTTCGTTTGCACAAATAAAAAATTACATTTAAAAATATTTTTTTTTTTTAATTATAGCAAATAAAAACACTCTCTACGTGATTCATAAAAATTCAACTGGATTGCAAAAATCGTCTGTTAATGAGATAAAATTTACGATACATATAAATATAATTTTTAATCGTCTGCTTTCCTTTTCTCGGTAATATTGGAATAAATAAAAACTTCTTTTATTGATCTCGTTTAGCTTCTTTTGCAGACAATTAGAATATTTGAAATATTGTTATATATAGGGAAAATTTCGGTATGAAAATTAAAAGAAGACGACAGATTGTGACAGATTGAATGCTAAAGATTGTGTTATGGAAAGAACCAGCGCTGATGCGGAAAATTCTCGTTTGGAAGAGAAACAAAAAGGCCGAATTACAAATGCATTAAAATATTGCGAGACGTTGTTATAAAATGATGATCTGTTTAAAAGTTCTCCACCGGATGAAATATCATGTGCTTCTATTGGTATGCCTGAAGAATTTCATGGTGTAATTTTAGAAATATTAGAAGATCGACAAATTATTGAGGCCGAGGAATTGATACTGAATGAAGAAGATGAATTTAACGAATTTACAAAGGTATGATTTTTTACTTTAGCATATATATATATATATTCGTTATATTTCATTGTTAAAAAAAATCGAAATCAAACAATTGAATTTTAAATATTTTTTATAGTATCCGGGATTTCATGAAGAGCGTAAGAATTTTGTACCTGAAGAATTTGCACCTGAACCACGCGATTATATTCCATTGTGGTACAAAAAGAATGCTGTTGCCTTAGCTAAAGCCTGTAATAAATAAGTAAAAAAGTAAATACAAGTAAATAATAAAATTGAAAAAAAAAGGGGCCCAGGGTGGAATCGAACCCGCAAAATCCTGGTCCGTAAGCTCGCACGCTACCGCTGAGCCACGAATTCGCGTGCAGAAAGTCATACTAATGGGTATTTGAAATATGCGCTGAACTTTAACCTCAAATTTTTCAAAAACTAAAGCCCATTTGAAGAAATCCTTTCATCTGAATAATTAGTGGTATGACTGAAGCGTCTAGCGATCACACTTTTTCATTTTGATCCTGTGATCCTGCGGGATCAGCTTGCTCCGCACATATCGTTCCACGCATGACGTAGCGATGTTTGTGTAAAATAATATTCTAAGCAAATTTCATTAAGGAACTTTATGGTGTAGTGGTATGACGTTCACCCTCAGATTAGATGGCATGGGTTCGATTCCTTACGGAGCTGAATGAAAAAAGAATGTCAAGATTGCTTTAAAAAACTAAATTTTTTTGAAGATAAAAATTGAAAATTTATATTTTTCATTATTTGTACCACTATTAACAATTTTTTTTATTGTGAATTTTCCAGATATTTGATATGGTGATCGTAGTTTTAACAGATTTAATGCGTTTAGTATCGCCCTCTAGTGGTGTAAAGATAAGCAAATCGTAAAGAAAGTTTTAAATTTAATAATAATTAAATATTTTTTCATAATTTTAAATTTAATAATTTTAATTTTTATCATCATTTTAAAAGAACTTTTAATTTTGAATAAATAATAATTGTTACTATTTTTTTCATAATTTTAAATTTTATAATGATATAGTAATTTATTTATTTTTTTAATCATTTAAAGGCACTTTAAATTCTGAATATAATAAATTTTATAATGATTTAGTAATTTAATTTATTTTATCATTTAAAGGCACTTTAAATTCTGAATATAATACATTTTTATATGTTTCTAGTAATTTTATGTTTAATAATTTAAATTTAATATTTTTTCACAATGTTTAAATTGTTTTTTCAAAATTTTGAATTTAATAATTTCTGTTTTTTAAATTATAATTTAATAATTTTTTCGTCCTTTTAAAATAATTTTAGAGTTTAATTAATTTGAATCAAAATAAAATAAAGTTCCATAAAGTTCCTAAAAGAATTTTGCTTAGAATATTATTTTACACAAACATCGCTACGTCCTGCGCGGAACGATATGCGCGGAGCATGCTGATCCCGCAGGATCACAGGATCAAAATGAAAAAGTGTGATCGCTAGACGCTTGTGTGGTATGACCCATACAACATACATTGAAATCATCGCATCATGTTTGATGGTGCCCTTGTGAGTAAAAGTATTCGAAGGTGATAACACAAATAGTAGCATTATTTTCAAAACATAATAAAATAAATTGAAACATCAGTATTCTAATTATTTTAGCACTTCCACAAAGACTTTCAGAAATAACTTATTTTTTAATCAAAAGCCTTAATTTTAAAGAAAAACATTAAATGTGACTTCTTACAAATTTTATAAAAAGGCCTTAATTTCGTAATTTAATTATAAAGTTGTTAAAATACAAAGAAAATATTCTGGCATAAAAATTAAAGTACCTCAAGAAAAAAAAAAAAAAAAAAAAAAAAAAAAAAAAATGATTGTCAATGGAGAAAAAGTAAGATCTAATATATTTATTTAAAGCAACCGAAAATTATTCTTTAGCATTTCTTGGGAAAAAAAATAGAACCGAACTTAATTAAACTACAGTACCATCATCCTACTTTAAAAATTAATCTTTTAAAAAATTCAAAGTAGTTATTACATACATTAGAAGTATTATTTTATTGATAAAAGGAATTCATATTCAATATTGTATTTTTTCTATCATTCGTATTTCAATTATCTGGCATGAAGGATTATTTAGGTTTTATAGTTTTATTAAGTTTATTCAATGAGTGTTGTTTTTCAAAGTTCACATTTTTTAATCTTAAAAAACAAACATAGAATGGTGCATTTCTAGTTTTTTAGTATAACTTTAAATGACAAAATTAATCCTGTTTATCTGCTTTACATTGAAGGGGGGAAATGAAACATTAATCATTTATTATACATAAAATATTTTTATGTAAAATAATCTGAATTGCTAAAAATAATCCTATTGATATATCGTTAAACTGTGAAAACATTGGAAAGAAGGTAGTAATTTATTATAAACTTTTTTTTTTTTTTTTTTTTTTTTTTTTTTTTATAATATCACATACATGGAAAAATATATTAGATTAAGATTTCAGTAAGTAACATGATTTTTTTACAGCGAATTGAAGTCATTGATGTTTGACTTTTAATTTATCTTATTAAAATGGCCTATGAAATATTCTAAATTGCTTAGACAGGTAATCATTTAAAATAATATTACAGAAATGTTATAATTAAAATTTAAAGTTTATCCTAAAAATTTAAAAATCATTATGCCAATTGAACAATAAAGCATAATGTTCTGTTATCTCTCTTTAAACAATTCAAATTTTATTTTTATTATTCTTGTAATTCAAAAAGAATATTATCAAGAAACATATTTTCCATGCCTAGGAAGTAAAAATAATCTTTCAAATTTAAATAAAGAATTCAATATTCTAAAACTGTTATTCCATTAAATTTAATAAAGATGTTTTCTAAGCTTTAAGAATATCTCATATATATCGAAGTCTTGTATGTCAGTTTCAATTGGAAAATATTTTTTCGAGATTTCTATTAAGAATATCCAGATTTAAAAGGATTTTCCATGTTCTTATTTAAAAGTAAATGCATTTTCTATTAAGCGATTTCTGCAACTACGCTATTTAAGAATATTGACATATTTCACAGTGCTATTTTGAGTATAACTTGACTTTTTTACCATATTGAAAAAAGAAAATATTTATATTTAATTTGTAAATAAAATTTAAATATTTACATAATAATACGCTATAAATTTTGCTATAATTCAGCAATTTTTAAAGATATATACGAGACAAAAACTGCTCCGGAATATTGGTATCAAGGTCAAACACATAAAAAAAAAAAAAAAATCTTTTTCATTTTTAAATTTTTGGATAACTTATTTTAAATTTTATTTTTTTTTTAATGGCAGCCCTTTTGAAACAAGATGGCGAATGAATTTGGCCAATGAACTTGGACGAGACATTGGTATGGACTATGCACACACCAAGTTACATCAAAATCGGTTCATAAATACGCCTGTTACCGCGTGACAAAAATCAGGTATTTTGAAAATGTCAGCCACAATAGAAATTCAAAATGCTATAACTCAGCAATTTTTTTAGATATAGACGAAACAAAAACTGTTCCGGAATCTTTGTATTAAGGTCAAACACATTAAAAAAAATCTTTTTCATTTTCCAATTTTTTGGTACCACATTTTAAATTTTAAATAAAAAAATGGCCGCAATTTTGAAACAAGATGGCGAATGAAGCTGGCGAACGAACTCGGTCGAGACATTGGTACCTATTATGTATACACCAAGGTACATCCAAATCGGTTCATAAATACGCCCGTTATCACGTGACAAAAATCATCTCGTTTAAAAATGTCAGCCAA
The DNA here is from genome assembly GCA_963932465.1 of Maratus speciosus. Lineage (NCBI taxonomy): Eukaryota > Metazoa > Arthropoda > Arachnida > Araneae > Salticidae > Maratus > Maratus speciosus. Next base: position 304,008,788 of record OZ010795.1, read on the forward strand.
GCTAGAAATTCAAAGTGCAATAACTCAGCCATTTTTTAGGATATACACGAAACAAAACCTGCTCCGGAATCTGTGTATCAAGGTCAAACACATAAGGAAAAAAAAATATTTTTCCATTTTCAATTTTTTGGTACCACATTTCAAATTTAATTTTTTTAAACAGTTAAATTGCTGCCATTTTGAAACAGGATGGCGGATGAAGCTGGCCAACGAACTCGGATGAGACATTGGTACGTATTATGTATACACCAAGGTACATTCAAATCGATTCATAAATACGCCTGTTATCGGGTGAAAAAATCAGGTCGTTTCAAAATGTCAGCCAAGCTAGAAATCCAAATTTTTATAGCTAAGCCATTTTTAAAGATATCGACGAAAAAAAAAAATGCTCCGGAATCTTTGTATCAAGGTCAAACACATTAGAAAAAAAATATTTCACAGTTTTCAAATTTTTGGTACCACATTTCAAATTTAAATTAAAAAAAATTAAATAGCTGCCATTTTGAAACAAGATGGCGGATGAAGCTGGCCAACGAACTCAGTCGAGGCATTGGTATGCAATATGTATATACGAAGTTACATCCAAATCGGTTCATAAATACGAGAGTTACAGTGTGAAAAAGATCATACATATATATATGTATTATAAATTCTATTTATAAATTCTATTGTTTTTAGACAGAATAATAAGTGCATGTAAGAAGTTAAATTGATATTATAGCCCGGTGTCTCATATATACGACACTCTCAATAGTACGACATTATTCTTCCGTCCTATATTCTGGTTCCAGATATCATGGTATAAAACTATAAAAATATTAGGTATTGATTGCAAAATTGAATTTTAAATACCGCATGGTTCAAAAAAGTTTTTATCGATATTACTCTTCAACAGCTGATCGTTGCTTCCAAATACAAAAAAATTAAATGTTCTAAAAAACAACAGATGTTAAACATAGTATTTGTTATTCTAGGGAAAGTATACATATTAAATAATAGAATATAATTATTATCATCGCACTCTCCTGTAAGTTAAATTTAGAATATTGTATGTATACTGGGTGTAATTTCAGACAAGTAAAACATAAAAAATATTATTTTTTACGACAAGAAGTCATACCGTTACGATAGTTTAAATGTATGAAATTTTTATGCTTTCCGTTTCTAAATATCTATATATAGAGAGTGATGCATATATATTTTTTTCGTTGGAAAACTGCAAAATTTTATAAACATATCATTAGTCGAAATGTTTTGGTTGCATTTCGATATGAGTACAAGACCTTGTATAATCATATACCATATATAAAAGCTTTACATGCTCTGTATACTTTTCTACATAGAAGTATGGATCAACATCAGCGAGTTCAGAGAAAATCGACATAAATTGTATTTGGAAAAACTCGCTAAAATATTACATTTTTAATCTATACCTTATGTATATATATGAAATTTTAATATATATATATGTAATAATAAAAAATTTCACCCTTTATTCTTAGTAAAATTATTCCAAATTCTTAATAGCTACCTTTTTTACTTGCTTTAATACTATCTTAAATATCTCTTATTTTTTCCCATGCTTTAAATGCGTATTCTTTCATTATTCTTAAAACCTTAAATCTATTCGTCAAAATCCATTAAAATACTTTTTCAGTTTATTTCTGATACTAAATTCTTTTTCTTCGAATGTTTTAAAATATCGTTTGCACTATTATTCTATTTGTTCCATCAGTTTCCCGCCAGCAGTTTGTTTACGCGGTTTTTCTGACGCCGGTTCGGAAGAAATCATTCGACGTCACGCGTTCGTCACCCCTTTCCATCCAATCGTGGCTTGTCTCCTGTCCCATTCCTCCCCATCTCTCTACTGTTAATGTATTCATTCGCGTCCTGTTTTTCAGGGTATTTATAGCGTTGCAAAGACTAGGAGCTCATAATTTGTACGCTTTTTCGTTTGTCTAAATAATCCTCGTCACTTGGTGGTTAGACTTGTAATGTGGAGAAACTACTATTTTAACATCTTAAATTTATTATGAAATGGATCAACGATGTCGTCGAGAGCTGATGAATATGTTACTGGAATCGTTTACGATATATTCCTATCAAATAAACCACGTTCAACTCATGATGCGTCTATTATTCTTGAAGGGGAAATTTCTCCAATGTTTTCTTGAACCTGTCTTCAATTAGGCCACCAAAACTGCACTCCGGTTGTCATATGATAACGGAGGGTTGGCAAAGCTACTGGTATTAATTACTAAACTGTATTATCTTCGATATATCGAGAGTCGTCGGAATGTCACAAAAAGTGACAGTAAATTATATCATAGAAAGTCGACAGGATAAATGTGACTTGTAATCAATTATTAATAGAGGACACTACGGTATGTGAATTATTTCATCGATTATCACATAGAATGATTATGTGGAAGGATGCTTTTCATCATTGACGTACATTGTCAGTAAAATTTTGACTATGAATGTCACTTAGCTTTTCATCGAATCTCAACAAGAATGAGTAAAATATGTCCACGAATTCCCGAAACCTCCAAGTGGAAATAGTAGTTCTCGCATTATTTTTAAAGCACGATTTTTCTTTTTTAATAAAATTCTAGCTCTCCGTACAGAAGTCATCTTTGAAAACTACCTATCTGTGGGTGAGAATTGTTATATTATTTATTAATGTTTACAAAGTTTTAGTAGATTTTTATTTTATTTACAATATTGTTATTATTATTATTGTTGTTACGAATGAATTATACTTTAGTTGTTATTATTTATTGAGAAAAAAATTATATTTACATTGTTTATTTAATTTAAAGTTATATATATATATTTTAATTATGTTTATACTATTGCATTTGTATATAAATGAGTTGTCCCTCCTATATTCAATTTAAGTCTAGAATTGTTAAAAAATCGAGTAACACCATGTGTGAAATAAATATTGTTCCCTTTGACCCAGAGTCCGGTATGAAAATACAACCTTGGTTAATGCATTTTGAGAAATCTTGCAGTACCGAGAAAAAAGATGAAAATTGGAAATTAAATAATATTTCAAAATATTTGAAAGGAGAAGCATTGAAGGTTTATATAAATGATTGTCTGGAGTGCACTAGTTTTGAAAAAAATTCTGAGCTTCTCACTGAAAAATTTATTAGTGTTTATGTTCCAAGATTTTCAGAGTTTGCAGCTTTAAAGTTAAATGACTTAAATGAATTATAACAATATTTTCATAAAAAAGTTGAAGTGGGTAGGAAGTTACAGTTATGTGAAACAATATTTGTGCAGGGACTCACAGATGAGTTACAGCCCAAATACCAGAATTTTTTATAGTAAATCCTCCAAGTAATACCACTGACTGGTAACGGATGTCAAAACAACTAGTAATAATTCCAACTTTTCCAGTAAATGCTGTTAGGATTAATTCACAAAATGTTAGGCCTTTTCAGCCTCATTACAATGCACCCAGACATTGGATCCGTCAGGAGAATCCTAATTTAAATACAAATAATCCTCGATTTACAACTCCTAGAATGCAAAATACTCATTTTCAACAACGATACCCCACTAGACCTTGCAGTATTTGTCTTAACAAAGGGGTACTTAATGCCTATCATTGGGATAGAGAATGTGTACTTAATGTTACCCCTGTACCATCATATGCTCCTACTAATCAACAACAATCTTCTACTAATTCTATATGACAATTGATAGTCTCTGGGTATGCAAAACAAAAAGAAATTCCTTGTGTTATTGATACGGGATCCACTATTTCGATTTTACCTATTAAATTTGTAAATTTATTGCATGCTAAAGTTAAAAATATTTCTCCAATTATTATTGGCCCAGCTAAAGGGTCTATACAAATTAATCAATCATGTAATTTATTTATTAAAGTTGGTAAAATTAAGCAGAATGCAAATTTTTTAGTATATGACACTTATCTTGAGTACGCAATACTAGGGTTGCCAACCTGCGCACTCTTTCAATTAAATATAGATTGTGTAAATTGTAAAATTAAGCAAGGAAGGACTATAGTAAAACAATGCATATCCAGAAATGTACTAAGATCTCTTCATTTTAATATGAATAACCAGTACGATGAGATGCAACCCAATTATGGAAAGTTTATGACTCCTCAATCCTTCGCGCAGCCTAATATTAATGATTATAATTTAATTGGGGAAATAAATTCTGTAAAAAACAAAACTTTAAGGGATATTTTGAGGGAATATTTGGATATTTTTTCAAAAAATAAATATGATGTCGGAAAAATTAATATTGAGCCACAGCGCATTTTTCTCAATTCTGAACTACCTATATCTATGAGGCCTTACCGCACTTCAATAGTCGAAGAAAAAGAAATTTCAGAACAGATTCAATCATTATTAGCTGCGGGATTAATTAAAGAAAGTTATAGCCCTTATTCCTCCCCTGTTACTTTGGTAGAAAAACGCGATAAAGGTAAGAAAACTAGGTTATGTGTAGACTATAGAAAAATAAATTCAATAATGAAAAATGATGCTAAACCATTACCCCGTATTGACGGAATTTTAGATAAATTGAGTAGTGTTCAGTATTTTTCCACTTTGGACTTAGCCTCTGGCTACTGGCACATACCCATATACCCAGCAGACACTGAAAAATTGGCTTTTACTACCAATTCTGAACTTTTTGAATGGAATGTTCTTCCATTCAGTGTCAAAGCTTGGCCCCCAATTTTCAATCGAACCATTAGAAGAATTCTAACTAAATATAAAATCGACTTTGCCTGCTATTATTTTGATGACATAATTATTTTCTCTTCAACTTTGGAAGAACATCTACAACATCTTACCAAAATTTTTGAATTATGTAGATTGGAAAATATCAAACTTAAATTATCTAAATGTAACCTTGTCCAAAATAAAATTAATTTTTTTGGTTATGAAATAAAAAAAATGGTACCTTAACTCCGGCTAATAATAATATAGAAGCTATCAAAAATTCAACCCCCCCCCCTCAAATTTTAAAGAACTCCAAAGATTCCTATGATCCATTAATGTCTATCATAAATTTATTGATAAATATGCAGAAATCAGACATCCCCTCAATAAGTTACTTATGAAAAATACCATATTGGAATGGAATTCAGATTGTCAAAATTCTTTCCAAAAACTAAAAGATGCCCTCATTGCTAAACCTGTTTTGAAAATTTATGACCCTAAATTACCCCTCCATATGTTTGTTGATGCCTCACAGGTGGCGGTAGGTGCAGTTCTTAAACAGCCAGATAGTAATATTTTTTTACATCCAATTGCATACTATTCAAGGGGATTGAGAATTTATGAAAAGAACTATTTTATTACCGAATTAGAATGTCTTACCATCATTGACACATTATATAAATATTACCACTACTTCCACGGTGTTAAATTTACTATACATACCGACCATGCATCTCTTGTACGGTTAAAAAATGTTAAACATCTAAGGGGAAGATTATTCAGATGGTCATTAAAACTATCTATGTTTGAATATGATATTGTATATGAAAAGTGTTCAACAAATGTCGAAGCTGACATGTTGTCTAGAAATCCTACTACGTATTTTATCCAACCAGTTACTTTCCTTTTGGATGTTAGAGAAGTTGTAGAGATGCAGGAAAAGGATAATGTTTGTGGAAAAAAACTATGTGAGTGAAAATGGACTTATGATAGTGAAAAAGAAAGGTTTTAGAAAAATAGTAGTACCCATGTCCTTAAGAAGAAAATTACTAAATGTTGTTCATGTGAAATTTGGTCACCCTGGTATCCAAAAAATGTTAAATTTAATATCCCCTAATTATTATAGCCTGATATGACTCAAGATATAACTAAATTTGTAAAGCATTGCGATATTTGTCAGAAAAATTAAAAACCCAGACAGAAGAAATTTGGCTTATTACAAGCTATGGCAACCACAGACCAACCTTTTGAATGTCTTTCTATTGATACTGTGGGAGGATTTAATTACTATAACTCCACCAAAAAATATTTGCATATAATAATAGACCATTCTACAAGATATGTTTGGGCTTTCCCCTCAAAAAGTGTTATCACAGAAACTTATACCAACTGTCTAAATCAAGTATTTAATATTCAAACTCCCCAACAATTGTATTGTTTCAATAAAATACTTAATGTACAGGTTCCCCAAAAGGTGCTCAGTGATAGAAATGCAGCTTTTACTTCATCTAGGTTTTAAAAATTTCTTCGGAATCATAATATAAAGCAGCGTTTAACCTCCGCACACCATCCTCAAACGAATGGGAAATATGAAAGATTTAATCAAACAATAGTTACTAGATTAAAGTGTAAGGTTAATTCTACCAGTTCTAAAGCTCCTTGGACAAAACTTCTGACCGAAGTAGCTAATGAGTATAACAATACTCCCCATTCCATAACCAAATTCCCCCCTGCTTATTTACTTTTTGGACAATTACCCTATGATTCCCCCCTTCAACAAGATTATTACCCTTCAGTTCAAGAAGTCCGCAAAATTGCTAAAAAACGCACAGATGAATTTTATTGGCGAAGTAAAAAATATTATGATAGAAATTATGTAGAACCTAAATTTGAGATAGGAGATCTAGTAATTTATGAGGAATTTCAATACCCAAATACTAGGAAGCTATCCCAAGTTTTTAGTGGCCCATATCGATTACTTAATAAATTATCTGATGTTAACTTTGAGATAGATAGGAAAATTCAAAACAGAAATACGGAGATTGTCCATGTAGCTAAATTACGAAAATATTATTCTCCAGATCAATTAAAGTTATCCCATGAAAAACCCCAGAAAACTAATGTTAAATCCATAGCTGCGTCTTAAGTTTATAATAATAAGTAATTTAACTAAATTAAATAAATATATTATAAGTTAATAAGCAATTCTTTTCTATATAACAGTGTGTTCTTGAATCGCGACAGGAATATTACTGCTGAGATTGTTTACTCGAGTTAACTGTTTATGCTGGCGTAAATTGGTTGATTTAAGTTGAGAATTTCTTATATTGCAATTAATTCAATTATATTAATAACTTAAACTAAATTAACTAAATAAATAAAGTTAACTGGATTAGAATTAAATTTAAATTGAATTTGAATCTAGAATTAAAGTTAATTACTATAGTTCAATAATCTGGATTTTTAACAACTTTTCTAAGTACGCTACAAGGTTTCATTTTCATTCAGCAACTATAGTTTTCTTGTTTGATTGAAAACAAGATCGTTGCATAACATGCTGAATTGATAGTTGTTTCACAAACATTTCTTATTCTTTATTGCTATTTTTTGCTGTGTCTAATATTTGAGTATATTTCATACCTCATTCACTGTTATAAGGATGAGATATCAATAAGATACTTTAAAGATTAATTAAAGAACATTGTTTGATACTTTTGAATATTATTTACTGTTGTTGAAATTATTGTTATTATTATTATTATTATTATTATTTATTATACTATGCAATATTTGATATTGAGAGAAAAAGATCATAATGAAGAATATTATTGATTACTGAGATGTATCTTAATATGAAACATTACTTGAGGGAGTATTTCTGCTATGAGTTGCGATAACCCGATTAGTATGAAGTACAATTACTCATTGTAAGTTATTCCTAGAAGTTGATATTATTATATATGATATGATTAGAATGAGATAATTGGAAGATAATTACTTTGTAGCTAGCTAGTGACCAAAACATAAGATAAGTAAAGTAAAAAAAAAAAATCTCTTACTTATGCTTAGTTTTGGAATTTAAGAATATTTGTTAGTTTAGGAGAATTTCAGATTTTAAATTGGTTTTAGTTGTTAAGAGTTAGATAGTTTATTAGTTATGATTAATTAATTTATGACTTAGAAATTTCAGAGTTTAGAAATTTCAGATTATAAAAAAAGTTTCGACTTAGATGAATGCCCGAGAAAATAAAAATTTCTCCCATCTCGGGCCACGAAAGGATTATGCATCGATGCAGGCATGCCAATACAATTAATGATGCTATAAATAGGTTTGTTTAAACTGTAGTTTAAATAATTTTTATTGGTAATATTATTGTTAATTTTGATATTATTAAGTTATTATTATTTATTTATTGTAATATATTAACTTTATTTATTGAACTGAAAGTGAACGTAGATTGGAGAAATTGAATTGCTAATGTAAAGATAAGTAGATTCAAATGAACATTATATTTCTGAATCTAAATTTGAACTTATATTTTGAAGACTTTTGTCATTAATTTCATTAGCATATTTTTATATTATAAAATACTACGTTCAAGTCTTTACAACTGAGTTCGTGAATGCTTTGCACGTGGATATGAGCCATGAATGGCCATAAATTTATTATGTAAATACTAAAACTACGTTAAATAATTATTCTCCTTTCTTATATTAAATTATATTTTATATCATTATAAATTGTAAACAAGATTAATATCTTGTCCTTGTATTTAATTAACAATTCCAGTAATTCGCGTTATAATTTCTAAATTTTAAATTTAACGTAGCATTTATATATTTTTAGAAAGTTTGTTCTTTAGGTTTACTCCAAGTGACGAAATTGTAATCCAAGTCTATGTAACATTTACCTTCTATGAACTTGCCGGTCTTAGGACCTACCAGTTCATCCAGTCTTTTTGAGTGTGGGGATATGTAATAATAAAAATTTTCACCTTTTATTCTCAGTAAAATTATTCCAAATTCTTAATTGCTACCTTTTTTACTTGCTTTAATACTATCTTAAATATCTCTTATTTTTTCCCATGCTTTAAATGCGTATTCTTTCATTATTCTAAAAACCTTAAATCTATTCGTCAAAATCCATTAAAATAATTTTTCAGTTTATTTCTGATACTAAATTCTTTTTCTTCGAATGATTTAAAACATCGTTTGCACTATTATTCTATTTGTTCCATCAGTTTCCCGCCAGCAGTTTGTTTACGCAGTTTTTATGACGCCGGTTCGAAAGAGATCATTCGACGTCACGCGTTCGTCACCCCTTTCCATCGAATCGTGGCTTGTCCCCTGTCCCATTCCTCCCCACCTCTCTACTAGAGTGGCTCTCCACTGTTAATGTATTCATTCGCGTCCTGTTTTTCTGGGTATTTATAGCGTTGCAAAGACTAGGAGCTCATAATTTGTACGCTTTTTCGTTTGTCAAAATAATCCTCGTCACTTGGTGGTTAGACTTGTAATGTGGAGAAACTACTATTTTAACATCTTAAATTTATTATGAAGTGGATCAACGATGTCGTCGAGAGCTGATGAATATGTTACTGGAATCGTTTACGATATATTCCTATCAAATAAACCACGTTCAACTCATGATGCGTCTATTATTCTTGAAGGGGAAATTTCTCCAATGTTTTCTTGAACCTGTCTTCAATTAGGCCACCACGACTGCACTCCGGTTGTCATATGATAACGGAGGGTTGGCAAAGCTACTGGTATTAATTACTAAACTACATTATCATCGATATATCGAGAGTCGTCGGAATGTCACAAAAAGTGGCAGTAAATTATGTCATATATATATATATGTATTTATATATATATTATAAGACCAAATCAGAGAAAAAATACAAAACAATGCTATTGGTTTTCACGATATAATAAATATTCAATAATGAAAAATTGACAATTCATAATCCTTTATAATGACCATTTTAATTGTAAAAAATGTATTTTGTTATCTTTGTATTAATATTATGGGGGTACTTTTCTGTTAGCCGGGCGCCAGTGTTATATGTTTGTATATAATACATAGTATATATATATAATATATAATTGTATATAATACAATATTGTATATAATACAATATATGTATATAATATATAGTATACATATACTTATTGTATAGTATATATTTACATGGTATAAAACTATAAAACTATTAGGTATTGATTGCAAAATTGAATTTTAAATACCGCATGGTTCAAAAAAGTCTTTATGGGTATTACATTAAAACTAACATTACTAAATAAATATATGTTTCCAATATATTTAGTATATAACACATATACTAAGTGTATATATATATATATATAACATTAGCGTCTAGCTAACAGAAGGGCACTAGTTTATGTTTTCATATTGATGGTAAATTTTGTTTATTAAACTAATGTTCTGTTTTGCTGAACTGCTATACAGATTTTTCTTTATTTTAAAAAAGAAATAAATGTATATTTCTTTAATTATTATTAAGAGTTTTAGTTAATTTCCTTGTGGTAATTTCCTAAAGTGGAGAAAGATATCGCCAGATTAGCTATTTAATAATATATTTTCATCTTTCGTCTAAATATTAGCTGGTATTGATGCATATATTGATAAGGCTAATCCTCAAACTTACACTTTATTCCAAACTTCTAAAATATTGATAAACTATGAACTCACGACACTGCCTACTACTAATTTTTCCATTAGTGTTTATCATATTTACATTTTATTTTTCAAAAATAATTTAAGTTTTATTTCTGCATTAAAACGTCATTAATTATTACATACACACTTTATCTCTTGAAGCTTGTAAAACGTCTTTTGACAATCATGAAATTATTGAATTCAAATAAGAAAATTTTAAAAACTAAATTATAATATAAGATATACCTTACGTTTCTCATCTAAATCGCACAGGGAGAACCTATCAAAAATTAAAGAAATATATTATTAGATTTTTTTTAGCTGTATCAGACCACACCAAAATAATGTATTTTACATCTTTCTTAGCAATATTTCATTATCAATTATTTTAGACTCCGATATATGCATTTTAATTTTATTAAAAAAAAAAAAAAAATCTTATACATGTCGTAAAATGAATCACCTACACGTTTTAAACCACACCCATAATAAAATAAGCATTTTGTTATTAGTTAATTTTATAAAAAAATATTTGAACGACACTTAATAACAATACTTTTGTTTACTTAAATCTACATCCTTATTTAGGTTATAAATGTCATGTTTAACCACATTTTTATTACAGTAAACAATAATTAAGAGAGTAATTAATTTTAATTCCTCATAGTATTTGGTATCATAAAATAAACCAAAGAGAATAATTATACGTAAACATTTGTAACGTAAATATTTTATGCTTTCTTATATTTTAATTAGAGAAAAATGAGATAGTTACTTATAAAAAAGATAAGTATTGTTAAAAATAAAATTTATTTTGTTTTATTTGATCCATATTATTAAATAACTCTTTTTCATACACATATTTATACATATAAATATTTAATAAATAATTTTAAATACATATTGATAATTCCAATGGATAATGTGTTGAAATTTATGTAAATATTTTAAGTGAATCACTAAATAATGCCTTTATTGTTTTTCATACATTTCTAAATACATTTCTTTTTTTTTATGGTATTCGTACCTTTTTCAATGTTTTAAACTGAAAAGAAATCGCTTTACATTTAGAATTAAAAAATAAAACAAAATCACAAATTGAATACTTAATTGTTTATTTTCACTTTCAGTAATGCACATGTATCATGCGATGGTTCATCGCCAACAAGTTAAGTAAATGTTTCCTTGAAATGTATCATTGTATAATGGACGAGATCATCTGTAAAAATTACCGAGTTAAATATATCCTACAAGAGTAACAATCTTGAAAACATCAAAATAATTTTATCGAAATTTCAGCTTTTCAAAATATGAAAGAGAAAAATCTAGATATAGATATAAAAAAATAATTTTTAAATAACCCATCACAGTCTGTAAAGCGTGTGCATAATCTCAAGTTTTTGTAAACACTGCACATATTACTAAAATTTAAATCAGTTGAAAACGCATAATGTAAATAAAACATACTTTATAGATTACCAGCGACAGATGACAATATATCGTATTTCTTTTATCTACACCTGTATTTTTTTTTATTTTTTTAAATTTTTTTTGTATTATGCAAAACATCTCCTAGTATATTAAATGTACCTTAACTGAAAAATGGAATCTGAAGTTTAAAATACACTTTAAGAATTGAGTGGCATTACAAATCCATTTTTGCAAATTCCATTATGCCGCTTTATGTATTATCTACAGTCTTTTTAAACATCGTGTAATTAACTAAAAGTTATTTAACCTTAAAAACAGAACTTAAACACATTTCAAAATATCACTGCTAGTGTACTCTACTGCAACCAAACGATAAATGCTAGACACTCCATGTGTTATTAGTAACTCATATACACTTTTTCGAAGTAATACAACATGATTAAAATAACTAGATCATAAAATATGGTAATTATTTTGATGTCTTTCTAATTTAACTTCAATATCTGCACATTCCATTTTTAAAGGAAATGTTTTATAGTAAATATAGATATTTTATATCAGTTACCTAAAACTATAATTACTCTTTTAGAAAGTTACAGCTCGGCTGGACGGAAAGTCAGAAAGGTCGAAAGAGTAAACACATAAACTTATGTTGGAATGTGTTAAAAAGATGTGTTTTAAATGAACAATTATCTTGATTTTCATGACAATCATGACCATTAATCGAAACAAAATATAAAATCTTATACACTGTGTATAAAAATTATGCATATATTTCTTTAGAAAGCATTTTCTCTAACATGATGTTTAAAAAAGTCCTTCCAGCCAGTGCCGGGAGAAAGAGGTAGCTTTCATATTCCTTATTTTTAAAAAGCCAGCTTATATTATTCAAACGCACAAAGCTCAGTTTAGTGGAAACCGATTATAGGAGATTCAATACTAATTTTTATTA